>JAOYMR010000017.1:4842286-4855278 GCA_025802075.1 Tenebrosternarchus preto
AACTAATAAAAACTAAACTAAAACTAAGCATTACAAAAATAATAACTAATAAAAACTAGCAAACCCAGTCTAAAAACCAATTAAAACTAACTGAATTAGAAAAAAAAATGTCACAACAAAATAAAACTAAACTATAATGAAAAATCCAAAACTATTATAACCTTAGCTGCCACATCATTTAGTGTGCGTGTGCGTGTGTGCTGCGTGCGTGTGTGCGTGTGTGCTGCGTGCATGTGTATGTGTTTGCTTGTGGTGCTGAAGATTTGACGGCTCTAATGAGGCACACAGTAAACATGCGTGCTCGTGCTCTGGCCTATAGGCTGCAGGGAGATTAACAGAAGTGCTACTGAGCAAGAACTGCAGCTAGAAATGCAAAACCAGTCTGGCCCTTTGCTGCTCAAGAAATATCAATTCACAATATTGCTAATGTATAGGAGTGTCTTTCTGAGTGCTTTGGTGTACTTTTAGAAGAAGAATTATCTGGGATGTTATGAGGCTACAGCTCACACTAACTGCAGAAATGTTTCCCCTCTGTGCAGTCATGGATACGCAGAATGTTCCAGACATCTTGGAAACTCTTTTGCAGACCTTCAGTGCTATGCAATAGTTAGTTTAGCCTGCTGTAGGTTCAAGGCCAGGTTTAAAACCTTGGTCTAAAATGGGAGAAGCTCTACTGCCCCAGACAAGCTCAGAGAGTATACTAATTCTCCATCTACAGTACAGTTGGCTGTAGAGGGTATTTTGTGGGTGTTTTGCTGGTGTTTGATTGAGACTTTAAAATGTAATTTTACTGTGTGTGAGAGGAAGAAACAGACCAAGGCTCGTAATGCTTAAGGTGTGGAGGAATGTAATTGGTATGTGCACATACAGCAGGGAATGCTTCCCAGCAGGAGGCGTTGGAATAGTTGGAAGGTTGGTGTTAAAGAGAGATGGGAATACATCCATCATCCTCTTCTAAGGGAGGTGGCTTTGGTGGAACAGGTAAACACAGCTGTGTGGATTTGAAATGATGGGTCATGCATATATTTCATTATCCTGTGTATATTTGTACCTATGCAGAGCAGACACACTCCTCAACACACTAGTGTTGTGTAGTGGGGCTCAAAATGAGAGTGTAGAAAGGGCCAGAGGGAGAGGACTGCTCATTAGAAAGCACATAGGTTACACATCCTTTAGTGGTAAAAACTGAATACCCATTAAATCGCAGCTGTTTTCTTGTGGTGCAGTCTAGATGTAGACACTTGTTACTAGTATGTAACTGTTTCTGGACATTTGGTGTGTGTAAAATAACATTTGGGAGAGTATCATTGGCTCTACCTCCTGATGCTGTTGTGTTTATCTTTGCCTGTCTCTGTGGTGCTATTTAATGAGCATATGCACATTTAGCTTCTAAGATTTTGTCATATTTTGTTATGTTATCATTTACCTATATTGCTGGAAAGGTGGTCATTGCAGAGAAACTGTAAACAGTCACATTTTGAGGATACCATAGCACCCATGTGACTTTGGAATTTGACACCATGGAAATTAATGTTGAATTGGAGCAGCAGTACCTTGTCTGGATGGTGTGTACGACCATGTGTATTCACTGTTCTGTTACTGTATGTAACTAAAAGATTTGCAAGGACTTTTTGCAAGTATCAGCAGGCCCTGGTTGGACTGTTGGAAGTTATTCCCATCTGTTGTTTTCTTCTTTTCACACATGTCTTTACTAATTTTAAATATTCTACAAACATATATATTTAATGTGTGTGTATATATGTATGTATAAGTCCTCCCTGGAAGCCAATGCTCACTCTATCAGTAAAAGGAAAAAAAAAAACTTTACATGTCACAATTTTTTATGAGTTGCAAGAAAGCCAACCATATGTCTTTAAAGTCCTCAAGCTTCCCTTTTGCTATACAAGTCAGTTTCTCCAGGGCCAGTTTGCTGGACATTTGTTTAATCCATTGGTTCATCTTGGGTCTCTGTGTCCTTCCAATTCAGTGTGATACATCTGTGGATTTCTTTGGCACTGTGATTGTTATTCATCAAAGCTGATTGCGATAAAAACCTGATGATAAAAAATGTACGCAGGTCTCGTTGGCAGCCTTTCTATTCATCATGGTTATCAAAAAGATCAGTGTCTTCACTGATATAAATAATGCCAATAACAAAAGCAGCAACAATAATAACAAAAATAATAATTGGACATATGAATTCTTGTACTAAAATCTATGTAGTTTACCTAGATTACTGTCTATTTTTCAAATTCAAGTTTCAGAATTTTTTAGACCAGGAATAATCAGTCATTATCTGAACAAAGACAAGTGTAATATATGCCTAATGCTTACCCTATATATACCAGTGCTAGGCCTTCAGGAATTAGGGTGTGTTTAATGCAAATATTATGTATGTGAAGGCAGTTTGAGGCGTACCCTTTGCAAATGATATGTAAATGAGGCACCAGTATGTCGGCCCTTGATTTTCATGCAGCTGAAACTGATTTTTCAGTGGCGCTCAAATTGGCACTCGTTTCAACATTATATGACAGTTTCATGAATCATACCTGAAGTACTTCATCTGTCATTGACTACTGTCAGATCTGCTCATTTGTATGCAACTTTGATGAATAAGGGCCAGTGTGCCTATTTCAGATGGAGTATGGCATAATTTTACACCAATACCAAGTCTTATAGTTATTCAAAATGCGGATGATAAAAGTGCTAAATTTATTTCCTGAATGGTATCTTTGGTAAGTGCTCTAGTGCCCCTACAGACCAGTTTTGTATTATTACTCCAGTGCTGTTGCCATCTGCCCCTGGCTGCATTGTAACTGCTCCCTCACTGCTTTACCAAGAACACTGGCACAGGCTCTTGTGGTTTTACTAACCTTTGGTCAGGTGAAGCACAAACATTTCACTGTTTTTATTTGGTCCTATAAGGTAATTGGGGCACCAACGTGTCACATCTTGTAGATAAGAAAACATTTCTAGTCATGAAACACACAGAATATGATATAATAAACTCTAAAGGAAATTGGCTTATTGTTTTTTGTTTTTTTGTGGCAAGTGTTATGGCACTTCAGTGGGGCTCTATTTGAATAGACAATCTCACCGTGCTAAATAAATACATTTTAAAAATGCTAAGTTACAACAATAGGGATAGTCTTTCCGGGTTGTGGTCAAAGTGCTTATTATCTTTACTGTTGAGTGATTATTGTAAACAGAATACATTGCCAAACAATAGCACTGAAGAGCCAACACAACATAAAAATTAAGCCATGCTGTTTGTATTACAGGTAACACTAGCTTGCTGGAGGTAACCTGACTACTTCCCTGGCTGTTTCTCTAGTGTTTGTTCCTCTGCTTGTATATCATTCTGCTTTCGACTCATGGCCAACCAGTATCAGTTGTTCTGATTGAGTCAGAGTGTTCACCTCAGTGGGCTGGCTGCGGGATGAGTAAGTAGTGAATACTGAGGGGGAATGGGGCTGCCAGGCGAGGGAGATACAGTCAAACTGCCATGGAAAAACATCTGGCCACAAGAAAAAGCTTAGTCACAAGTGAGTAGGGGGAGCTGGCCATAAGGAGCTTTCACTGCATTGTCAGTGAAGCCCCAGATCCATTGAATGAGGCAATCAGATAGGCCTACATAGTTGTTATATTCTTATCCAAAGTTGTAATCCCTCTAAAGGCTGGTTTTGTAATCACTCTTGACTTGAGCAACAGTTTAATAGCTCAAGTATTCCCCCTTTCTTTTCCTCACTCCTTAATATTGTACAAACACCATACACCTGTTTGACTTTTGTCAAGCATGGAGGAGATAAAATTGTGTTCATTCATCCTCTTCAATCCAGGAATGAGCTGCCAGTTAATGGCATAGCTCTACTCAAGTAAACGGTGTCATAAACAGTTGTCTTTTGCCCCTCTTCCAGTGTTACTGCCCCCTTCTAGCACTGAGGTTGTCTCTTGTGTGTGTCTTTGTGTGTGATCCTGATCCTGAACAGAATATCCAAGCCACTCTCCTTGGGCCTCTAAGCTGATGTCATTCTCACAGAACCTCTCTTACTATTTTACATTATAGATACAGACAATGTATAAAGAACACGTGTAGTACACTTACATGCTTTTACATTCATACACAGTGGGGATGTGTCTAAGCCGAGGAAAGAAATGGATGAATATTTCAAGCATGCATTATGGCTCAGTGGTGGAAATGTTCTTATAGAGGTCTTGTGTGCTGGAGCATTTTTAAAAGTACGGTACTGTGCTTCCAGCCCATACAGGCCCTCCAGATGCTCTGAAATCTTCCGTTTCCAGAGGGGTTTTGCCTGGTTTCCATTTCCCATTCTTATGGAGGAAGAACATGGATTCTCGTTGGCGACATAAATCATCCCACATGTAATCAGAACCCTGTTTTTTTAGGCCCAGAATGTTTTATCCCTAACTGAAGAGATTGTTGTCTAGACTGGTACCCTAATGCTCCCTTCAGCAAAAACCCATTTTAGTCATTCATTTGCCTTAAAGATGATGACACAGGTGCTAAAGATGTGTGACAGTGTCATGATGATGCATCACATTTGCTGCATCTTGTTTAAATAAGTGATGTTTAAACTCACTAGGCATGTGTTTGTGGGTGTGTACAATACAGGAGGAAATGACTTTAAATGACTGGTGCTTGTAATTTGTGGGGATGAGTAATTTAACTTGTAAGGGTGAATAAATTCTTGTGATTCATAAGGACTCCATACCGCTTCCACACACGTTCAAACGTGTTTATGGTACCAAGGTGACAGGATGTATTATACTTAACCTCCAATACCAATGTTACAAGTCAGCTAGTATAACTAAAATAAATTAAGTTCAAGTGTAATGTCGAGTAACCACACATCAGGTGTAAAGAAATTGATGGTTAAGCTGGGTTTCACTAAATTTGCTTGAGTGCTCAGACAAATTTGGTTTAGAAAATTCCTTTAAGGGACAGGCTTTCAAATCATTGCACAATGATGCAAAACTGACAGATACAAAACCGATTTATTAAATGGCCAGTTGAAAGGCATCATTGTAGTTTTAAACAATGCTGGTTTTAAATTGAATGCTGATGTTTCTTCCAAAATACAGTCTCTCAGTGCTAGAAACTCATCCAAAATCAGTGATTGTCCCTACTTACAACGTCCTAACCCTTCCATCATCTGGTGACTAATAGTCTTGAGAGGAAGCAGCACTTCTAAAAATCAACTATCGTATCTTTTTGTCTTGTATATATTTGCCGATAAGAGCTCACACAAACGAATAAAATTCTTAGGGAGTCCTGTAATTTAGACTCTTATAGAGATTTAAGATGAGATATCAACAAATTCTTAGGGAGTCCTGTGATTTAGACTCTTATAGAGATTTAAGATGATATATCAACAAATCTCAGTGTGGTCCTATTTTCAGAGTTTTTTGGCGTATGTTGGAGTAAATGATGTAGGCTATAATTTTTCTAAGAAAATCCATGAATAACAATCTAGTGCCATACTGCTTCCACACACGATCATGATGCACTGTGCAAACGTGTTTATGGTGCCAATCTCTTTGCCTCTAAATGCCTCTAAACTCTTTTTTTTTTTTTTTTTTCTTTCTTTCTACCTTAATGTCATGAGCTGCAGCACTAGGGCTGACACCAACCAGAGAAACAGTAGGGGCTTAAAGCCAGGCAAGATGTAAATTAATTTCTAACAAAAATGTATATTTTCTCACTTTTCGTATCTCTTGTGGTAGAAAAAACACCCTGTCTAAAGGAGCTTCTTTTTTAGCAAATCATATATGCAAATCATATCTGTATTGAAGGATTACTGATGGGATAAATCTTAAGCTTTTTTTTGTTTTGAGAATGATTTCCTCAAAAAAAAAAAAAGCAAAAAAGATGAACATATTGCATGTGTAAATTCATTAACATCTTTACAAGAGTTCCTAAACATTTCTCAGTTTTTGCTGTCAGTGCATCTTTGAAGACAGGTGACAGATTCGACTAAATTTTGACCGTCTTGGCCTGTGTTTTTCCCCTCATTAAGATGCAATGTATTGAACTTCTCTCTATGCCCCCCCCTTCCAACCTTCCTCTTCTCTCCATAGAAGGAGGCTGTGGTCCACCCTCCTTTGCTCTTCAGGAAGCTGAGTAATCCTGACCTGTCACCTGCTGCAGGAAAGACCAAACTGCAGCGCCAGCTCAGCCAGGATGACAGCAGGCCCCGCCGCAGTAGCATGGCCACTGGCCTGACTGGTGAGATGTGCGCATGATGATTCATTACTGTGCAGATGCTTGGTTTACAAGGCGTTTCCTATCTGCTATGTCATGACTATTTCATTCATTCACATTTGTGTCTCTGCTCTGGCATAATGCTCTGGCATAATGCTCTGGCATAATACTCTGGCAGTAGATTAAGCCACACAGTTTCAACAATCTATGATGCTTTGTCCTGTTTTTATCATGTGCCCTCATGTAAAGATTGATTTACTTTTAGCTGATTCAAAAATATTTGTTCAGGTATTATAATATAAGCACAGTCCAAAGCTATCTAAAACAAAAGACTGAACGTGACCAATCTAAAAACAAACTCCAAAACAAAGCAAACAGTTTCATGGAATGAGAAGCTGCACTTATGCAAATATATGCACTTCGTAGTGTTTCATCACAATGAAAGGTATACACATTAGTTGTTAAACTTCATCTTACAGGCCACGTTTTCTAATCTTGGTTTTATCAAGGGATCGGTCTTGGAGAAGCACACTAAAAACCAACCATTCAAGAACACTAGTACCTTTAGCTTTACTCACGCAGACGTTTGTGAGCTGTTTTAAAAAATGTAAAAATTAATCTGAAAACTGGTTTTAGGAAGTACTGTACTTTTTTATGCAAACGTACATTCTGGAAAGATATTGCAAAGCTGCTTTCCAGATGTTTGATGAGTGATGAATCCTACTTGCTTTGCCTTTTCTAAGCCTTTTTCTTTCTGTGTGGGTTTGCTGTAGGTAAGCAGCTTCTACCTCTGTCCAGCAGTATGCACAGTGGCGTGAGTCAGTTGGCATGGCAGCAGCCAGCAGGAGAGGCCAATAACCTTGTGCGCATGAGGAGCCAGTCCCTGGGCCAGTCTGCCCCATCGCTCACCGCAGGACTGGTGAGATGCACAAACACACAGAAACACACAGATTCGTTTGCAAAATGGGGTGTACAGGTGTATACTCTTGTGTCCACAAACTCTCTTCTCTCTTTTTCTAATTGTGTCTTTTGTTCACTCGCACCATATTGCAAAATATTCAATCCACTGCTCCGGTATTCATGGAGGACCCTGTATGTGGATGGAGGTGGTAGGAGCAGGCGTGTTTGTTTTTAAACTGAGGTTTTCCGTTTTATCTAAATTTCAACGGAACTTCTGAATGTTCACTTGCTGCTGTTTACACCTTACATGGAGTTCATATAGGAAGTTAGGAAGCTGCTTCATGTTTCTCAGTTTCTTGCTAGGGGAAGTTATATTCTGATTTTCAGCATGCTCATTATTCATTAATGAATTAATATTGCTGTAGGTTCAACCTGTTTTCAAATAATTAAATGCTTTTTAGTGAGTTGAGACTTGTCATCTTAAATAATTGGGTTTTAGGTTGTGTAGATAAGAATGCAGGACTAGGCCAACAGCTGCATGCATTGAATCTGTCTTTATGCGTCTGTGTATAAAGCCTGTAGCACGGCACCCTGACTCAGCTTCTGAAGGGCTTAGTAAACAACTGATGAGTTGACTCAGGTGTGTTCAAGCCAGGAGAGAGCTAAACATCTTTGGGCTTTTACTCCATTTGATGCTGATCCACAAGAGGTATGTGCATGTGTCCATGGGTGCGCATGTGCATGTGCACATTGAGTGAACCATGCTGTGCAGCAAAGTGTCATGCTGCGTATGCATGTTTGTCATGCAGAGATAAGTGCAACATCCTCACCTGCTGGCTACGTCTGGTACTGCAGAACTACAGTAAATAGAACCAATAAATCATGCACTATATTGCCAAAAGTATTCCCTCATCCATCCAAATGACTGTGCACCAGTGCACAAATCAAGGTCCATAAAAACATGTTTGGCAGAGTCTGGTGTGGATGAACTTGACTGGCCTGCACATGAATTAGAGCAGAGACTGAGAGCCAGGCCTTCTCGTTCAACATCAGTATGTGACCTCACAAATGCGCTTCTGGAAGAATGGTCAAAAATCCCCATAAACCTTGTGGACAGCCTTCCCAGAAGAGTTGAAGCTGTTCTAGCTGCAAAGGGTGGACCAACGTCATATTGAAACCTATGGATTAGGAATGGGATGTCACTTAAGCTCATATGAGTCAAGGAAGGTGAACGAACACCTATGATCCAAATGACTCTTTAATCATTTCCCTTAGTAGGATGATTAGCATTAACACCATTTATTTTGGTACTGTCCTAAAAAATCTGGATGCTGTTTTTAAAATGCTGTCATTGTTGCACTTTTGTTGAACAAACACAAGTGGAAAAAAGGTACTATGGATAAAAGATTAAAAAAAAAAAAAAAAGGTTGATAAATTTTCTTTTCAACTGTATTGAAGTGAATTCATAAACTCATAAGGAATGACCTTGCAATTGTTTCACTTGCTTAGTCTGTAATAAATGCATAAAAAAGCACAATGGGACTTGGGATTTTATGTAAAAAAAAGTTGCCATAGATTATGATATACATAGTAAAGCAGTAAGCAGTGCAGTAAATCTTTCAATAATTTGGCATTCACAGGATCTACATATTATTGTCCACATATTGTCCCTGTCCACAATGAGTGCGGCGTCCCAGTGATGAGTCTGGAACTGTGTGAGAGCGTCATGAACCTCACACAGTGCAGTGTCCTTGTTGACTTGTGGAGGAATATAAACTGTTCAGACTATAACTGTTGCACCACTTGTTGTCCACCATAACACACACTCCACCACCTTTTGACTTCTTCGAGTCCATTGTTCTGTCCAAGCGGTATACCGAGAAGAATTCGGCCGGCTGGATGACGTGGTCCGGTACCGCTGGGTTCAGCCAGGTCTCAGTGAAGCAGAGGAGGTTGCACTCCTGAGTGTCTCCCCGGAACTTAATTCTGGCCCGGAGGTTGTCGAGTTTGTTTTTCAGAGCCCGGACATTGGCTAGCAGGTATCTAGGCAAGGGTGCATGGTGTGCTGTGGCCCTCCGCCTGTCCCTGACCCCAGCTCGCTTCCCTCGGGGACCGTCGCCACTTCGTTTTGCGTCCTTTGTTGTTCCTCAGGATCTCACTCGGCCAGCTTGGATCCGGGGTTAAAAACAATGTAAGGTGAGCGGAGTAAAAGTTAAAAATCAAACCTGAAATAAGAGAATTTAATGAAAAAAAGAAAAGTATGGACAGAGCAGTCGAGATGGCAGCTGGGGTTAGCGCCGCCATCTTACCATCCTAGAGCATATCTGTCCTCTTTGATACAAGAGTAACTTTAACTGCTGGCTTGCTATTGTGGTCATACCTTAAAGATGTAGATCTAGAATTCCCCAGAGAGGCTCTTATTTCTCCAACCCTACCAGTACCTACCGGCAGATGGCAGTATTTTTTCTTTTGTCGCTCATAGTGAGTGACTGCACTTCATTGATCAGTGAGTGCACATAGAAATGAATAGATTTAGTGCTTCACTTAGGACCATGTAGTGGTGAGTTCTCTGCACATGAGGATTTTAATGGAGTCATTACAATGTGTCCATTAATATCCTGACACTTGGAAATCCCATTAAAAAGACAAAAAGAAAAACAACCTTGAACGAATAAGTGCCGATTGCAGGGTTGTTTGTGCCTGCAGACAACAGCAGACTGAGGTTGATCTGACGTGTACACTTTTGTGTTTTATTGCCGAGTGTATGAAGTACAAGGTACATACAAATGTAAAGTTTACTTGTTAATTTCAATAAATGTTCAGATAAAGCTATGCTGTAAACAGAACATGCATACTCGGTTAACAATGGGGAACGAAAGAAAAATAGGTGATTCGAAAATTTGAAATAAAAACAATGAAAGACAGAACTGCAGATCGTGAGGCAAATATTAACAGTAACATTTTAATAATATTAACAATAATTACAAACATTATCTTTCTTCTCCAATGCAAAAACATTCCAAAACCTTTCACTGCAGTGAAAGTAGTGTACATTTTTCATACATGGTATACATGCCAAATATCATGCCAATGCTAAAATGTTAAATAATTGCTAGACTGCATGAGGTATCAAACATCAGACTCAGTCATGAACCTTCTGGCATTGGACATTAACAGTAATGCTTACAAAATACAACAATATTTGGCAGCCTCGGCTTCATGGGCATGCTCAGTTTAAGTGGCCCAAAACAGCTGCAATGCTACCACCGGACATGTCTGAAAGTTCAGCAATATGTGTCATGTTAATACTAGTGTTTATGATTATGCTTGAATGTTACATGCATTATATTGAAATGGCACAGTTGGAATCAGTTTAATTTGTCAGCTATGCTGACTCAATGTAATATTTACAGAGAATACGAAGATTGGGTAATAAACATAAAATAAAAGTAATAAAATATAGCTATTTGTAATTTAGAAGTTAATGCAATTTGTTACCACTTGAATTAGGCATGTTTGTAAAATGTTGTGAAGTTTGTATATACTTGGGTCTAGTGATGATGGAGCAAATGATGTAGTTTAGTAGTGCAGATGTACCATGGAGCTGCTGTATTCCAGAGCCTGACCTGGTTTGTCTGGCAGCTCATAAACTATAGGGAATAATGTCTCCTTTTGGCAGCCTGTATCCACTCTTATGCCAGCAGGAAATTGCAATTGTGATAATAAATAGAAATATGACTTGTAGAGAGATTTCTGCAGTGCAAAATTGTAGTTGTCTTGTGCTTTTTATAGATGAGTATTTTTTTCCTTTGCTAATGGACAGTGTGTTGCAAAAGTTAGTTTGGCACCCCATATCTTTGTAGTCGGTACACAATAACCCTTTTTAAGACTGCATTTTAGTAGTGTTAAAACCTACTTTCATTATTCTGTGCTGTGTAAAGCCCCAGTGAGGTGTGTGCCACTGTTTGGTTTGAGTGGGAGTGACCTGTTGTTGGCTCGCAGTGTGGTAGAGGTTCTACTCCCCTGACCTGGGCTGAGAGTGCCACCGGGGCCCCTGCAGAAGAGCTTTCATGTCCTAGGAGTAGAAGAGAGGGCAGCCCGGCTGTACACACGGACCCCACAGGATAGACAGATGGTGTTTACCACCCAGCCGACATGGAGCCTTGGGTGTGTTTACACTGATTATGTGAAGGTGTGTGAACATGTTTCTATGCTGCATTTTGCTTAAAGTTGGTTTGTTGCAAAAGAGTTTTGACGGAAGACTGTTGGTTATATTAATGCCAGTTGATTGGGAAGAAACTCAAAATACTTATGGGCAGCTTTTGTTTCATGCCTATCAAAGTACTTTCCGCTTCCGTGTGCGTAAATGGTCATGGGTTGTTAAGAGAATACACAGTGGGCATGCACTGTTGTAAATGATTTGCATGTACTGCAGCAGTGATACTACATTCTCACATTTGTTTTATCTGCTGGGTAAAATATGTCAGTCTTTTTTTTTTTTTCCTGGAGGGACCACGTTGTGTTAAGGGAGGAAGTTCTCTGGGGAACCTCTCTGGGCTAAGGCTTTTCTCATTTTATGCATGCTGTTCATGCAGAAAGAAAGAGAAAGAAAAGCAAATAATATTATTTGAATGATCCTTTAAAATTCATTTGAAATGGAAGGGTGAGTTTAGAGAGAATGCCTGCATCATTAACATAATTGGAAATTTGCATCTAATTTACATTTGGGCTGGGGGATAAAAGGAAAGGAGCATGAATTGAAATATTATTCTTTTTATCTTCATATCTTTTTCATTCTCTGCTCTTTGCTATTAAACCAGCCATGTAGCTTGAAGCATTAACTTTAAAGGTTGTAATGAGTGACATAACACCAGACCAACTGACTCCATTTATTTATTTTTGTGTCTATATTTTATTTTGACAGTTTTTGTACAGTTCACTGTTTTACAGTTTTGAATGTGTGCATTTGGGTATTTGATCGCAGTTGCTTCCGATGGCAGTTCCATTCATAATGCAGAAATAGTCCACCCTTTTGTCAGTTTAGCCTTTTGTAGTAGTACACCTGGTTCTGTGTGGGGGTTGAGCTAATTAAACCGAGCTGCTTCCATCTCGTATACACAAACTCCTCACATAAGCTTGAGGTGCCTGTTCAGTGCTTTAAAGTGCACTCACTGAAAATGGTTAATGCAGAACACTTGCTTTGTTATGTTCAAGCAAGATTTAAAAATTGAGACAAAATACATTTTTCAGTTGTTTTATATTCAATTAAATTCGTATTTTTCCCCCATTATTTGTTAAAGGCAAGACTTTATACTCAATATTAGGTTGTTAATAATTATGAGGTGCGTTATGATATTGGTGCCATCTATCACTGAATCAGTGGATTGTCTATATACAACAAAAAAGACTTCTGTGCTTATTTAGGCTATATTAGCATTTTATGTGAGTATGTCTAGCATGCCTTTAATTTTTCACCTCTAGACTAAAACCTCTGGTGTGTTTCCTTTGCTTTCCTAACCTTGGGAAATGATCAATTATTGTAGGGAAAAAAGCAATAAAGCTACAGTTTGACACACATCTTTTTTTTATTGGTTATTTATTTATTTATTTTTAAATAAGTGATATGGGCTCTGTCATATTTATTAAAAAGGTAATTTTGCTAAATATTTTTGATGTGTGACTCTGGGGAATTTCTAAATTATGAGCCTAAACTCTCAGCTCATGGTGTGTGATTTTGGCCCAGTGTGACTCATGGTGTGTGATTTTGGCCCAGTGTGACTCATGGTGTGTGATTTGGCCCAGTGTGACTCATGGTGTGTGATTTTGGCCCAGTGTGACTCATGGTGTGTGATTTTGGCCCAGTGTGACT
>JAOYMR010000017.1:4866411-4880791 GCA_025802075.1 Tenebrosternarchus preto
TCACCTTTGCTGAGGAGCATGTTGTGTGGACAGAGCAGAAGTGGTCCAGAGTTCATTTTAGTGATGAAAGCAAGTTTCATTTATTTGGGTCTGATGGGAAACATGTTCGTCGACAAACTGGGGAAAGACTGAACCCAACATGTGTAAAGAAGTCAGTGAAAGGTGGAGGAGGAAGTGTCATGGTTTGGGGAGTGTTTTCGGCAGCAAGAGTTGGACCTCTCATACAGCTACATGGAAGAGTGAATGCAAGTGTGTGTCAGAACCTTGTTCAACAACATGTGGTTCCTTCCTTGCGTTCATCACTCAATCAGCCAGCAATTTTCATGCAGGCCAATGGCCTCTGTCACACAGCAAAACGGATAAAGCAGTTCCTTGAAACTGAAAACACTGAAACAATGAAATGGCCAGCCCAGAGTCCTGATCTAAACCTAATAGAAAACCTCTGGAAAATTCTTGATGACAAGGTTATGGCAAAGAAATCCACAACAGTCACAGAACTGTGGAAGAGACTGGAAGAAGAGTGGATCAAAATCACACCAGAGCGGTGTGAGAGACTAGTGGTGTCCTGTGGCCACAGATGTGCTGAAGTCATTCAAAGCAAAGGCCTGTACACTTCCTACTGATTACTGTCTGTTGTAACCTTCAGAAAATTTTGTTTTAATCTTTCTTTGTGCTACAGTTATTGCTTTTCTCTAATTATGATCACTTTGTTTGCAAAATTAAGGTTTCATGTTTAGATACTTTGGTTATTTTGTAAAACACTGTTCTAGTGGCATGGTGTACCCCTTACAAAAAAATCATTCAAATGTTGATCAATGTAGATTATATTATTTCTGAAAAAATCAAGTGTTCATACATTGTTCTCTAATTTTAATCTCCAGTGTATATATAATATAAATGTGTGTGTGTGTTCGTTCTCTTCGAAACAGCCATCACATAATATATATATTTATGTCTCGTCCCAGAGATACTCTGTAGGGGACTATGAAGGCCAGGGAAGCAAGGAAACTCGGTGTCATGTTCTTAGAATCAGTCCGTGACCAGTGAAGTACCACATCCGTGTTCTCAGAACCAGTCCGTGACCAGTGAAGTACCACATCCGTGTTCTTAGAACCAGTCTGTGACCAGTGAAGTACCACATCCGTGTTCTCAGAACCAGTCTGTGACCAGTGAAGTACCACATCCGTGTTCTTGGAACCAGTCCGTGACCAGTGAAGTGCCACATCCGTGTTCTCAGAACCAGTCTGTGACCAGTGAAATACCACATCCATGTTCTTAGAACCAGTCTGTGACCAGTGAAGTACCACATCCGTGTTCTTAGAACCAGTCTGTGACCAGTGAAATACCACATCCGTGTTCTTAGAACCAGTCCGTGACCAGTGAAATACCACATCCATGTTCTTAGAACCAGTCTGACCAGTCCTCTCATCCTCTTCCCTTACGTAGACTTTGATCTCCTTCTTGTAGTTTTCTTGTGTGTACCCCTTTTCTGTCACAGTGACACCCTGTACTAATCTGCACATTTTTAACACCCTGTACTAATCTGCACATTTTTAACACCCTGTACTAATCTGCACATTTTTGACCTCAGCACCGCTGTGGTTGTGTTGCGTACCACAGCACGAGAGAAAAGCAGAACTAGACTAGGGAGAAAGAGGTTAGTAATAAGAAGACAGCCCGGGGGAAAAAAACCCAGCTCTGAAAAAAAGCCATGTATGTTAATCTATCTCTCATGTCCCTTTCTTCCCCCTCCGGAGAACAGAACAAAGCAGCCTAGCTGCAAATGAATCACTGTACAGGGAACCTTGTGCAAAGGCTTATTAAAATATTTTTACTGTATTCCTGTGTAACCAAACACAAATGAAAAGGGAAAATGTGTTAAGCACTGAATAATTTTGTTCAAATATTGAGAATAAATAATTAATCACAGATTGAGGTTTCATCATTTATTCATTGTATGAGAGTATATGACAGCCATGTGCTAGGGAAGAGTGCATAGTGTTTGTGCTTTTAGGTTGAATCTGGCTCTGTGATGGGATTAGAATGGCAGAGCTATGCAGAAAACAGAAGCGTGAAAAGGCGGGGCCTTTGAGCTCCCCCATTCATATTATGTAAATGCACACTAGCTTGCTTGTGTTTTATTGGCTGGCTAGATGTGTTGCCTGGCTGATAGGAGAGAGAGAGTGCCTTGTGCAGCTACTGCTCCTACACGGTGGACAGAAGAGGAAGGCAGAGGCATGTGAGGAACACGGAGAATGCAGGAAAAAGACTAAAGGTGGATTGTGTGCTACAGCAAGAACGACAAGCAGACATTTTATTCACCAGATCAAATCCATTGGAGCTGCGTACTGGTAGAGGAATTTGTACTGACAAGTGAAATGCTTAGAAGATGGAAATGATCACAAGAAACTATCTGTGGTATGGAAGTCTCTCTGGCAAGCATCTCATTCATACCCAGGGTGGACTGTTTTAAACACAACAGTAATGTCGGAGATGAATAGATGTTGAGTGCCACTTTTCCTTCACTGCTGTCGTTCTTGTGCATGGATTATTTCTCGGTCTGTGCTGCTGTTCTGGATCCCGTGTATATCAGGGTAAGCGGTTTTGACCGGTGTCATTCCAGCTCGCTGACCTGTCTGATGTGAAACTAGGGATCTGGAGGAATATTGCTGGAAAAAAAATCTAGAAGGTATAATGTGTGTGTGAGAATGCGGCTTCACTTTAACTGCATGTGAAAAGACGTAGCTTTGCCGGAATAGACTCTTCATCTGTCTCTTTGACCAATGGGATCCCTCCTCCTCTCTTCCTCCATCGAGGGGTTTGGAATCTAGCCATGTGGGTTTCAGTGGAGTTGTTGTTCGCTTTGTACCACCAGTGGGCTGCTGCTGCTTGGGCATCTGCAGCTGCGGACTCTTTCTAGATCAGCAGCTCAGAGTGTGGGCAGCATTCTTATTCCTGCCCCTTTTTTCCTTTTCTCCATGCGTCTTTGTAACTACTTTGGGACCTACCAACCAATCTACAGTCAACCCATATCCTGGATGGACTTAAACTGGTTTTTGAGAATGCTCAGTCGTGCCATAATTATTCATCAATGGAGAAGAATATTACTGAAGAAGTAAGTTGTTGAATTGCAAGGAAGTCTAAACAGTTGAATTTTTTTTCTCATTTTTTTTTCCTGTGAGAGGAGTGGTCCCGATCTCACGGATGGATATGCATGTTGTTCCACTAATACTTCCACTCAAGTAACCATTTGAGAGAAGAAGCACTGCATTATCATCAGAATTGTTCTATTTTATGTTCCACCATTATCTTTTTCATCATTAAATGGCCACGGGTTGTGTAGAGGCTGTTGTTTCCATAGAAATCAGTCCTTATGGGAATCCAAGGATAGGAAGTGCAAAGGAAGCCTGATGGAGCTTTTCTATCAGCCCTTGTTTAGAGGGGCTCAGTACCCAAGGTGCATGTTTATCCTGGGTTGAATAGTTGAATGAGACAAGAGGGAGGTCCTCAATCTCAGGGCCAAATACCCCATTTTTCAACCTGAGGGCCTGAACTAGTGAGAGAGTGAGAGAGATCTTGTAAAGGCCATAGTCTGAATTGCTTTACATAAGCAGCGTACTAGATCTGATAGGAAATGGCTTAAACACAGGACTATGTACCAAAGTGCTGCTTTGTACTCTGGAGGTACACAGTCCCTGTATTAATTCATTTTTTGAAAATCCACATGCCTTTGCTGGGAACAAGCAAATCTCCATTTAGAAGAACTTTTTTGCAATAACACTTTATTTTTTATAAGAAGAATAATCACCAAATAGTCACAGTGGAAAGATACTGAAACATCGAGACCATCGCAGCATGTGTCAATGTGGCATTTCCTCCTACTTGGTTATTTGTGTCTTACTAGTTTTGAAGGACAATCACCTCTGTAATTCCAAATGCTGTCTGTGAATATGGAGACCATGATGTGGATATAGTTATTTCTTGGAAGTGTGCACTCAAACTGATCAGCCACTCGCTGTCTGGGAACTGAACAAAGATTGATTTACACACTCTACACCCTCCTCGTATCCACTTCTGCCTGCGGGCTGTCCACTGATGGCATATTGTTCCTCTTTGCTGTGACTACTGTGGTTGGGCTGACGGGTGCCTGTTGGTTTGCCCTTACCCACAAACTTGCATCGAGGACTTCCTGTTCTTTTTGTAGGGTGACAAACTGATAAACTGAGCCGCATATCTGAAGTTGTCTTGTATGAGACAGTAGAATGGATGACTCGAGCATACTAAGACGGAGGGGTCTCCAGGTAAGGGGTCTTGATGATCAATTTCATAAAATACATGACACCCACACTCATCTACCTTAGCATTAGTTGTTGGTTTGAAGTTTAAGTGTGGCGCAAGGCATAGCCACATTAATTAGCTTTTCATTCTGCAGATCTTGTAAGCATATTGGTCATGAGATTTGGTCTAAATAGTATTTCAAGGTTTAGCATTTCAGTCTTTCAGTTTGCATCTGTTGTGGAACTGACGAGGTTACATTTTTGTTACTATTTCATTGTGGTTTTTGCTGACTGTGAACACAGTTTTGAACAAGATCTGCTGTAATTACGTGGAATTGAAAGTGTAAAGTAACATTACTCAGAATGTAATTATTTTCTGACAAGTACAGAGTGTATAGAGTTTTTTTTTTTTTTTTTTTTTTTTTATAGTTTTTTTGTTTGTTTAAATAAAGGAAAAATTGGATCTCTTGAACAGTCATGTTGCAGCACATTTGAAATGAATAGATCTGGCATCTTTTTCCTGATAAATGAATAGATCTTTTTCCTGATAAATTAGCCACTTTGTCTGTGCCACCCAGTTATTCATAAGTCTGTTGCAGAGAATTGACCCTGCCATAGGCAGTTTGAGTACAAAGGCATCTCAGTCTCATGTGTCACTATGACTTGAGTTTGCACTTGTATGACACTCAACCATGCTGCCATGACAATACCCCTCAAGGAAAAACCAAGATGTAACCAGGCTGCAGAGCCATTTACTTTAGGTTTATTAGTTTACTGAACCTGATCAAGTTAATTTTATAGACTTTTATAATATGTAGACTGCCAGATATGCACAGTGTAGCTTTAAGTGTGATCCTTGTGAATTAGCTCTAAATAGTTTCTTCTCTTTTAGGCACAGACACAATATGATGTACATAAAAAATGTAATGTTGGACTCAGTAATTAAATATATAACTCAATAATTAAATCTATTTCATTTGTTTTTATGATTCTATTTGTGCAGGAAATGTTTAATGTTACTGCAGTATAACTGTATGCCGTGTGGAAGCTTGTAGGAGACTTTTACTTCTTTTGAAACACAAAGGAAACTACCAATATTTTAAACTCTGTATTTATATACAGTTGTGCTAGGCTTGTGATTAGAAAAATATTTTTCAGTAAAATGTAATTATTAAATACCATTAAGGTTGTATTGAAGCACTTGCCGGTTCTAATATTGTGCGTTCCTAGCATAATGATGTGTGTCTAATTTGTTGTTCCTACTTTTTGCTGATGACTCTGTGCTAAATGGAGAAAATCCCTTCAAATGGCACGATTTGCATGAATGAGTGTTTAAATACTATTTGTCAATGGAAATAGATGAATTGGATTGAAATTTTTCATTGCTGTCAATCACTGATAACAGTTTGCTGCATCTGCTCTTTTGTTCATCCAGCATATTTAAAGGTGTTTTTTTAAAAAAAACTAAAACCCAGACCCTTATGAATTCGTAGTGGTGCAGAGTTAACCCCAAGTGCGCACCACAGACAGTAATAATTCACTTGTGTGCCATTTTAACAGAAACATAGAAGAACTTGGGTGAGAAATTACATATGCATGCTTTATTTTACCTCTCATTTTACCTCATCTGTGAAATGGAGAATGCATTTATTCCTCTAAGGCCTTATGAAGACATGAGGAGTCTCTGAAATGTCTTTTTTTTTTTTTTTTTAGCTAAAGTGCATTGTATCTGTATTTATTTAGTTTAAATAGACACACCTAATTAAGGGCTTTGTGTGGTCCACTCTCATCCACCTTTATCTGCTGAGATGAGTACATCAGTGAGACTTGCACTGTGCGCCTAAGACACCAGCTTATGTACGTGTTGTTCTTCAGTGTGTATATCTACGATTGTGCATTCTGGATTGAGCTGGATATTGGATGACAACCTGCCATGATGAATTTGAGAGTAAGAGTGCTTTAATCATACAGAGGTAAAAGAGAGGAACAGTGATGTAACCCGTTAATATTTGAGATAATGCACTTCACTACTTGGCATATATGAATTGAACTCTCTCAAAGGCCTTGCGGATATATGAGAACCTAGATTATGTAATTTATTATCCTTGCAAATAATGATGATAAATGTGAATAGTATATGTATGATGAATATTAAAGGGGGGGGGGCAGTTGCTATTATTATTATTAACCCTAAACAGTTTGCTCGTAATATTAGACAAATGACTTCAGTTCATGTCTCCTTCTGTTTTTTATGCTTGTGTGTATGAGTGTGGCTGCAGAGCGCCTGGCAGAATAGGCTGGGTAACTTTGTGCTGAGCTCGGCTCTGTGTTGTGTCTGCCCAGTGAACTGTGCAGCAGGGGGTTTTGTTTCTGTAAATCCTCCATCATGGGCCTGTGCCTCAGGCATAGGACAGGTTGGCTGGCTGTCTGAAACTGGCATGCAGTAGAGCAGACCAGGGGGTTAGACTCCCACTGAGAGTGGCAGAGATGGGAGCCATGGGCTCTGTCTCTCCCTGCTGTAGCTGAATGATTCTGGAGTTGCCTATTGACTGCACCACCACAATTTTGCTTATCCGCATATATACAATCGTTGCATTTTGTGTGATGATTAATATGTCCTTAAGCCAACTGCACATGGATGACTGACTGACTGAATGTTTTATGGGGGTCGCAGTCTTTGTATGATGAGGTGTTTTGTGCACTTGGTGAACTTAACAGTTCAATATTCATAGAGTATATATTCATATGAACAGAACTGAACAGTTCAATATTCTTAGAGTATATATTCATATGAACAGAATTGAACAGTTCAATATTCTTAGGGTATATATGAACAGAATTTAACAGTTCAGTATTCATTGGGGGTATATGAACAGAATTGAACAGTTCAATATTCTTAGGGTATATATGAACAGAATTGAACAAAATTTACTTTTCAGTATAATTCTGATAGAGATTAGGATTTTTGTTATTATTTAAATTGATCCAAGTGAGTAACCGCTGGTGTTTGGAATAGTCTTTTATGGCTTCAAGTACTTGGCTTTAACTCTATTGTCTGGGGAATCACAGGGAGTTGGGGTTGGGGTCTAATATGTCTGCTTTTTGCCGTCTGCGTGGTATAATCAATACTCCTGTTTTCCAGACTTGATGCAACAAAACATGGATTTCTCATGTGATTAGACTTTTCAGTTTGACATGCGCATTTGTACAGATTGCAGGTTTATTCCATTAAGTGAAGCTACTTTTAATACCATGTTATATTCCATTAAGTGAGACCTACTTTTAATACCAGATTCCATTGTGAGCACACATGCCAATATATTCTAATAATGTGGATAGTATGAATTGGTAATAAATCTCCACTTCTCTGTCCAGGAATCATAGTCTTCCTCCTTACTGTTGTCTGCCTGTCTTCTTAGACACAAGCCTGCTTGTTTTATGTTTCCAGGGATTAAAATAGGAAATTCATTTTGGCTGGAAAAGTCTGTGAAAAGTACAGCATGTTTGTAAGGTATGCAGAGTTATCTCCATGTACACACTTCACTAAACACCGTTTTATGTTTCCAAGCATTTACAGTTTCTTCAAGCCCCCATTCAGGGTAAACAGTTATTACTCTGAAACCTTTGTCAAAATGACTATTGACATACATTCAAGTATTTCATACACAGTCTGCATCTCTTTGCTTAGTGACCTGGAAGTGATTTCAGTGGTTTTAGTTTTTATGGACACACACCCTTGGCTCTGCAGAGATGAGCTGCAGAACCGTATCGGCTGTTCCTCTTTTCCTCTTATTTGCTGCCAGGTTGAACTGGTAAATTGGTATCCTGCTCCACTGAGTTTGTAGGTGAAGACTCTGTGGGATGATTGTAGCTGTGGGCTGGAGAGAATGAGAAAAGGAAACGGGGAGGAGGTGTGGTGAAGTTCTCAGGAGGTAAAGTGCTTCTTGTGGAAGTGTAGTCTGTAATGGCATATTCTGAGACTCTTGGACATGCATTGCTGCTCTTACACTGATTTGGTGCAGTGACCCAGTATAGCTTGGCCGGGTCATTAGGTTAAATATTCTCTCACACTTTCCAAGGAACAGCTACTGTCTCTGTGGTTGATGCAAGTGAATATACTGTAGCACCAACCTCTTGCCTCTATAACAAGTGCAAATGTTTCATTTTCCTATTAAATTGAAGAGACACATTCATTGTGAATAAGATGACATTTTTGTCATAGTCGGCATAGCTTTTTGGCCATTTTTTAAGTGATGGCATAGACATTGTCCCTATTTTTCCAAGGATGACTGCCCAAGTGTTCAGCTCATTTGGTGCTGTGTACATGGCCCTCAGGGCACAGAGGTTTTCACTCTCCCAGTTCTTTCTCCCCCACATAGATCCTCTTGACTTTTTTTTTTTTTTTTAAATCCTGTCTTCTGGCAACAAAACAACAGCAAATAAATCATAATTCACAGAGGAATTTTCACAACGGATCCGAGTCGGGATAAAAACCCACATCAGAAAATCATGTGATCTCCTTTGTGTTGGTGCATTTAAAAAAAAAAAAAAAAACACAAAAAAGCATCAAAAAGCACAGCGGTGCCTGGGTTGTGCACACGTGCTGTTCTGAGTGTGAGTGATGCTGTGTCAAACTGAAGAGCTTGCTGTGGTCTGGCAGTCATGACATGCCACAGAATCCTGACAGCAGATTTCAGTCAGAACAGGAGACCATTAGCCCATAGACGCTCTGTGAGCTGGTATGGAGTCAGGCTCTATGTTCTCCAGAAATCCATACAGACCTCATTTCAGTCTGGACAGGTAAGTGATAGTAGAATGATGGATGGTTATAGACTAGCTGTCCTTATATGCTACATCTGTGTGGTACATGGCTTGACTGTAAACAAAATTTCTAACATGGAAAGAAATAACATTGCTCTAATGATATTGGATACTACATTGAAAAGCCTGCTGAATGAAGACCCCTCCAATTCTGTGCCTTTGCTAGATTAACTGTAAATATCTACCTGAGAATTTGTGTTATTTATTTTTGTTTTTACAGTCAAGTAGGTTATGGGTAGTCCACTTTTCTCAAAGATGTCAAAGTAAAGTTTTTTTTTTTTTTACTTTGTGTTTTTTTATATTGCTTTGGTCATTGCAACACTAAAGTACCTCTATGCTGATGTAATTGTTACAAAACCTTTTTTACACTATTTTCATAAACACTGCTAATATTTCAAAGCAAAACATTTATTGTACACATAATACAAATGTGTCATTGTTCTTATTCTGGAACAGCTTTACCAGCTCAGATATGGAGAATTCCCTACATTCCTTTTTTGGCTGCTCATTTCTATTTTTCCTTAACTTCTCTAGCTCAGTTATTTATTTATTTATTTATTTATTTATTTATTTATTTATTTACTTTCTCTGTCAGACCCTGGATGCCACTGCCATATTGTAGAATTCTGCTGGATGGCGCTGTATTTACTCTAAGTGTAGAATGAGTGGTTGCTGTACAGCCAGTCTGCCTGTGATCAGAATGAGACCATATCGGATACTTCTTGACAAGAAGCAAATGGGAATATTTCTGTCAGACATGTGGCAGAGCCATTCTTGTTCAATTGTCACAATGTACAAAAACTTCAATAAAGTTACCATCCTCTTGTCACAGGCATGTGTGTTGGATGAGCCAGTAGTCCTTGTGCTTTTTAGTCCTGCATGCTATGTAGGCGAACATGCTGAGGTCACAAATGGCAGGCAGACAGCTTTGTGTCCTACTTTAGTGTGTCCTTAGTACCAGAATACATGCACACAACACATTTAATTTGATGTACATACATTTAGTGTTTGTCCCAACCCGTCTTTCCTCAGATATCTTTCTTTACATTTTCTAGAACTTTGTCAAAACGCTTCCTGAAATAAGTTCAAAAAGTCGTTTAACGTCTTACAGAACCTCCTCCTCCTGGACTCACCTCCACCTCCTTGTGTTCCTCATCTGTGTGCATGTACCTCACAACTCTTCTTGTGTAAACTTTGTTGGCAGATGACTGGTCCTACATTTTGAGCACAAAAGAGGTGTATTGTATAACTTGGGAAAAAAATACATGATTGTTCAGGTTATCCAGTATTGCCAAGCTCCACTAATTTCATTGCTCTACTGGGGCATTGAAGTGGCATTGACCTTATGCTTCATTTGACTAATTTCATAGGGGCATCATTTATTGCTATTTGATAATTTAATGGACAGAAATAAATGTGCCTGCGACAAGGTTGGTGTACTGGCGCAACAGGGGGTGTGAGATTTCACATCCACTGGTGCAAAGGTATTAGCCCCTTTTGGATTAAAACTGTGCCTGTGCAAGTGCAATACAGTATTTTCCTGACTTTAAGCACGTAAAGACAGTCTCTCACAATGGGAAGTTTTACCTTAGTAAAACTTCTGATTACTAACTAAATGCAATTGATTTGATTTCATTTTTTTAAAGAAATGGAATTCTTTTAATGACTATTGAATGTGAATCAGGTAGATGATGTCTAGGCTTGGGAAATTATGTAATCCAAATCATTTGTCCTTTCACAAATATTTAAATATTAATTTTATTTTTATCGTAGTGAATAAAGATGATGCATTGTGTGCCATATATTTTGTTTTGGTGACTATATTTCCTTAACAAGTACAGGTGCAGGTCATAAAATTAGAATATCATGAAAAAGTTTATTTCAGTAATGGAAAAAAGTTTTCTGTCCTCCCTTTTCTCTCTCTCCTCTCTCTCTCTCTCTCTCTCTCTCTCTCTCTCTCGTTGATATAAGTAAACAGAACTTGAAGACAGTTTCAAGTTTCAAAGTTTTATTTGTCACATACATAGTCATACATGGTACAACCTGCAGTGAAATGCAATTTGACTGTCAAGTCCACAGAATATAAGCTATGCAGAAGTTAAAAATGTACAATACAATTAAATACGACATTATAATATGTACAGTATCTATATATACACAAGTTAGCAGCATGGATTGGTGTTATTTATCTTGTGTATCTCTTGTATAGCAGAATATCAAAATTAGAAATCAATGTACCGGTGTATTTTAGAGGCTATTGAAGTACTCCCAGTCTGAGAAGGACCCCAGGTAGTCAGGTCCACCATTACCTGCTGTCCAGAGCCCTTCATTTTTGTATCTGAAACAAAAGCTTTAAATCAGTAAAGACTGGGTAATTATACATGAATCAAAACCAGTTTTTTTCTTTTTGTGTTGATAGTTCAGATTCGCTAGCATTTCTTTGTCTCCCTTTCACTGAGATGCAGCAGATCAATTGGGTCATGTAGTGGCTACAAAGAAAGGATGGAACTTTTATGATGCTCTGTACAGTCTCCACCATGTACTGCAGATCTCTCTGGTTAGCAGCACTATCTAGCAAACCATACTGTCACACAATAGGTCAGTATGTTTCCAATAGTGCTGCATTAGCAACAGGACTTGCAGTGGTAGATGGGCTCTTTTCAGCTTCAGAAAAAAAAAGAGGCTTTGTTGAGCTTTCTTCACAAGATTGAAACATGCACGACTATATGCATACATGGATTTTTTTTTCCCTTAGTCAAAAACTCAAGCAGTGAAACCTTTGTGAGTACTGTGAGTTGATCAGTCAGGATATTTAACTATCACACAGTAAAAAAATATATGAACTGAATGTCTAAACTTCCTCTCTGCACAGTTTCAAATACTAAATATCGTTTAATAAAATGACACTATATGAAAACATTGCTTTACTATGTCATCATCTAATTAATGTAAATATTAGCTTAATGTTTCGGTCTGTCCTGTTCTAACCAAACAGGTGAACCTGTACAATGTCATCAACTTGTCATATATACTTTTTCTTTTTATTGCTTGGTTGCTCTCACACGTTCACACCTCCTACCCACAATGTCTGATGACTAGTGTCTCAGTAGGTATTAATCAAACGCTGAGCAACAATGATGTGGTGTTTACAGTGTGTCAGTCTGTTAGTGCGATAGGGGGTTCTTCTTGATCGTCCTCTTCTCACACACTCCTTTCCCTGGGGACATAGACTCCTCTATTTCCCCTTGCTCCCTCAACTCTCTCTAATGAGGACCATCCCTCATCCTCTTGCCTGTTTCCTGTGTAAGTCCGCTGCGCGAGTGGCTCTTTTGTAGATGTGTAGGATTGTTTCACACCAGATTTTTTGGTGTTTGATTCTGTCACTATGTTAATGTTCTGTTTCCTTCTCTCTCCTGTCACTGTTGTTGGAGGTGTTGCTTTCTGTCTATTTGTACCCACAGCTTTCTCACTCTTTGCAAGGCTGTATGAACGTGTTTATTATACTGATTCCTCTTTCCCTCAGGTTTCTGTATTTAGTCCACCACATACACCATTCATGTTCATTGCTATTTTCTTTAAAACTGATTCAGTATTATGAGCCTGTTTTGTTCCCTAAATGAGCATTATTGTGTATGGGTCTTGTGTGAGTTGATGAATGAGAAATATTCTGTATATAATGGGGGCATTCCTCACTACATATGGCCTTCTGTGGAAGGGACATTGAAGGTGAGAATTAAAGCGTTTGCGTATGTCAGAGAACGGCACACCCAAACACTGTGTAGAGCAGGTGTTTCTGGCTGCCTGCCAGTAATAAGGGGAGGCGAAAGGTGGAAAAACGGAAGGTACAAGAAAAGAAGGGGAGAGAAGGCTGTGGCAGGGACAAAGGGAATGTCTGCTTTAGTGTGTCAGTGCTCGTGAGAGTTCAGGGTTGCTTCATCATTTGAAAATAAAAAATATATATATATATTTATATTTGCACTGGCATGAAAATGATCAAATAACTTTTCAGATTTATTTAATCATTTAAAAGCTTGTCATATCTTTTGACAAATGCTCTTGGCTGTAAATAGATTTCTCATGTGTTAATGCATAAAAAAAATGCTAAGATTACCTCAGTGCAGCTGTTTCAGTGAATTCTTAAGACTGGATAATGACTACTCTCTCTTAATGAAGAGACATTTTTTGCCTCATTCATGTGGCCCTTGTAGGCATGGTCCCTCTGGGAATCTGCTAAAGTCAGTTAAAACATTATTGACATTTGCATTTTTTCTCTTAGCTCTCTACTCAATAGGCTGTTTGGCTGATCAGCCTTCATTAGAGTCTTGGGTAGTTTTCTCAGAATTCTGTTGCAGGATTTTAAGAACCAGACTAAGAATCTGCTCACTTCTGAAGTTTTGCACCTTGCATTTTGATTAGACTCCTCTGTCTTACTGTTTTCCTTCACAGGTGGTCCAGGTACATCATTCCTAGACCATTCAAATAACAAACAGCTATTAGAGTCAAGGCCATTTGAAAGTGTTTCTATATCAACCCAACACCCAAAATCATGCAAGAAAATAACCTTCATTTTAAAAATGCCTCTTGGCGTTTCTGTTCAGTATTCTTTAAGGAAAACATTTGTAGTTGCAGCTCTGAATTTGTCACTCCTATCATCATATCGTGTGTAGCCTGGAGCTGGATTCTGAGTGCCCACTGTTCTAAGAAAATGCAGTGTATTACAAACAGTCCTGCCACAGTTCTAAGGGAATGCAGTGTATTACAAACAGTCCTGCCACAGTTCTAAGGGAATGCAGTGTATTACAAACAGTCCTGCCACAGTTATAAGGGATTGCAGTGTATTACAAACAGTCCTGCCACAGTTGCGTTGTGATGATGCTGTCGTCCTTAGTGTAAAAGACATATGACCTACATGAATCTCTGCATCTAACATTTCCTAAGAAACTCTTAAGAGTTCTGAGTGCAGGTGACAGTATGTGGTTTCAGTGTTTTGGGATCACCACAGCTCTAATGCTCAGTGACCTCCTGCAGAGAGCTTGGGTGTTGGCACCAACTCAGAATGCACTATTGCACACTCTACCCACCCAACATAGCTGTTCAGAATACACTATTACACATTTTACCCACCCAACAGGGAAACTATGCAGCGTCACGTCAAAAAAAAAAAAAAGGGGGGGGGGGGGGGGAGCAAAGCTTGCTATGTCACTATAAACACACAATAAAATTTCACACAGGCATTTAAGATTTAATTTGGATGGTCAGTTTATAATTTAGAATTAGTGTGG
>JAOYMR010000017.1:4880880-4893080 GCA_025802075.1 Tenebrosternarchus preto
ATCCAAACAACCAAAGATTTATAAAGGAAAATCATGAAAATGATTAGGGGTTCCCAAACTTTTGCATACCACTGTATATAGGTTAAAAACACACATTAATTCCATAAACACTGGTATCCCTCCACATTTCCTTTCTTTCGGATTTTCATTACATGCTTAGGGGGAAAAACCCTTAAAGATGGAAGCAGGCAGTACTTCACAGTGGAATGTTCCAGAAAAAAGGTTGAAGCATCACTTCAGCCGTATGGAACTGATATAGATTTAAAAAGTCAAACGCTGAACAACATCATGTAAAGTGTAAGATGCATCAAGATCAGTTGCTACCAGAAGTAACAGTACGAAAGATTTGTTCCAGCGCTTGTGGTACAAACACCCTGTGGAATGGGATCAGTGTGTGTAACAACGATAGGAAAATACAAGTCCTCCATCTCCCAAAGTCCCAACTAAAGGCAGACCCCAGGTATGAGTTGCCTAGCCGTGAATATTTTGCGGATATAGCATTAGCATGACACAGTAGCAGAGAAGTTGGTGCAGAAAGCACTGTTTTGCACTACAGCAAGAGCCCTTTAGAGAAGTGCTTTATGTGATCATAGTTTTGCACTTTTCCGTAACTGTACATTTGAGTACGTAATTGAAAGTGAGAGTTGTTTTTGAGCTTTAAGGAAACTTCTTAGTATTCTTGAAAGGATATAGCTAATTAAAACTCATTCCCTTGAGGGATATTTAAAAGTAACCATTATTTGCACATAATAGATGATGCCATTACAGTTTTTGCACCTCTACAGTTTCTTCTTCTAATAATAATAATAATAATAATAATAAACAATTCAATTGCAAGATCTAAAGAAATCACAGTCACAATCAAGAACTGGGGGGGGGTGAAGCTTTTATTTCTTTGCAGTATCTCCCAGCCCCACTGTGAATCTGCCTCATTCTATTGTCTTTATCTCACCAAGATGCTTGAAAAATGCTGCAGATGTGTACTCCTGTGCACCAGTACCCTTCCTCATGACTGCTGAGGAAAATCTCTGGGTGATATGATGTTAATAATGGCCTTTGCCAGTTTAGAACAGTGCCTGTCAGGCAGTGCATGGCAATCAGGTTGCTTGCTTGCTTGCTTTACTTTTCCACTATTTTTCTAACACATTTTGTTAGTCCTTACACAACGTTGCCACCAATATTTTACCAAGAGTCTTGATTTCGTGATAAAGTGCTACACTTAAATTTCGTAACTTAAGAGTTGACATGGTAGTTGTTTAATTAGGTGTTTTTTCTTTTTGCCTTGTTGGAATCAGTAACAAATCAGTATTGTTTTGGCAGAGTAGTAAATATATAATGCAACCTTTCTTAAAGTCCAAATAGACAGAGGAGGATTTGAGAATACATCACAAATAACTTCACCCTGCTGAATCGGCCTGGAATATTTTATCCAGTTTGGCAGATATAAAAATATATATATACCAGCACATTATGATAAAATTCATTGTGAGAAATGCCTTCTAATTAAGTTTGGAACTAAATAGTCACAATCCAGCTTGAGTGAACTGCTCTTATTCAGTGTGCTTGAATCCCAGTAACCCCTCTCCTTCCCCACTTCTGCTCAGGAAGGAAACAGGCCATCCCTTGAGTCCCTTCTAATTGGCTCATTAGTCCTGTGCTAATGAAATAGGCCAAGAGTAGCACACTGCATACAGGAGCTGCAGGCTGCTCGTATGCTCCTTCCTCATCTAGCCCAGCACATGGTAATGGAGCAGCCAGAGATTCACAGGTCTCTGATCAACACTTTAATCCCCACTGCTCTGACCTCTGCATTTCCTAATAAGCATATGTCACACAATCCAAATGAACAGTCTTTTCTAAGAGATGAGCGATCCTTGAGTAATCAGTTTGCTGCCCTTTGAACAAATCAATTGTTAATTAGGAGATTGTTTTTGCAACATACGGTAACTTCACTTGCTACTATTAGCTCTTACAGATTTCTGCCACCATGCTCTTGATTCTGCAGTCTTATTATGGGTTTTCTGGTAGTAGCTGGCTCTGTTTAACAGCTTCATATTTTGTGTAGTTGAATTCAAATGGTGCATCTTAACAGCTGAATGGCTCTCTCTCCTAGGCTTTGCCCTCTTTCCCCATCTCTGCTTTTCTCCTTACTGTTTACATATGGATTAACTCGCTGCATCTGCAGCCTCTTCCCCCATGCCAGCAGCTCAGTCAGGCAGACTGTGGGCTTACTGATCTGCTCTCTGCCGGGGTTGGCACTGCTGCCACCCTGTGCACTATATTGCCAGGCTGTCACTCTCTCAGCCTGGCCAGGACTCCCACTGCTCACCCAGGGGTAAGGAGGGCAAAGCCCAGAGACTGTCAATCACCAGCCTGGGCAACTCTGTGGACTGTGCTTGAAAGCAAGTTGGCAAGATGGAGCTGGCCAACCAAAATGACTGTACAACCCTGAATTATTTGCCTCTGCTCTAAATAAAGGTGTTGGCTATCTTGGACAATGTAAATTGGAACATGTATCCCACAGCATTTTCTGTGAAGAGAATATTCAGGCAGCTGTTATCAGATTGTTCTGTAAGGTATCCATGGAGATCTGTTGTGGGCAATGTATTTGCCCTTGAGACATTGAAAGATGACTCACTGCATAGTTAATAGAGCGGGTCTGGAATTTTATGGGTTATAATGTTATTATACATTGTGCATGTTAGATGGCTGTGATAAATTTGTGATACATTTCTGTCCTTTGGGTAAATACAACCTTCATAGTATATTAAAACAAGGCTGAAAACAGTGGAGACAGAAAATGTGTGCTTTATGTATTGTGTAGTTTTAATTTTCTATTTATTCTATCAACTGCCGAGTGCAGTCTGTGTACAATCATGTCTGCCCACCTGATCACCCTGTTTTCAGATGAGTTCATAACTGTCTCTGCACCCATTTGAGTTGTGTGCTGCTGTTTGCTCTGTCCATCTCTTTGATTACATTTCCCTGCACTCTGGCTTCCTGTCATGCTGGATGGACTTAAGCAATATTGATGATCTCCATTGGGAAGATTGCTTTTGTGTGAGGGCAGAAAGTCTGCTCCATACTGTCACTCGGGCTAATTTCATTGCCGAGCCTTTTAGCTCATGACATTGATGGAACCTTGCCATGGAGTGTGTGTGTGTGTGTGTGTGTGTTTGTGTGTGTGCGCGCGCGCGCGCATGTTTGTATGGAACCTTGACATGGAAGGCGTGTGTGCATGTTTGTGTGGAACCGTGTGTGTGCATGTTTGTGTGGAACCGTGTGTGTGCATGTTTGCGTGTGTTCAGACAGCTGCTGTCCAGTTCTTCAGGCTACACCCTCTGCTTTATAAAATTATAAGTCTGTCTGAGCAGAAATCCTTTTTGTGTATCCATCCTTCTGGAGTATTATTACTCACTATCTTTCTTATTTTAGGGTAGATTGTGAAATATTTTGCTAAGTATTGCTGTTGTTTATCATGTATTGAGCAGAAGCCAAAAGCTTAATGTGTTAGTCACTACACCACCACTAGTGAGACTCATCTTCATGGGAATTAGTGAGCTCTTAAAGTGTCTCAGAGCAATTGCTAGTTAATGACTTACAAAACAGCAGACGTTGAGATGTGTGTGTTTGTGTGTTTCTGTGTCAGGGTCAGTGATGTTACCTGATTAGTGCATTAGTTCATGGTCCTTCTGCATTTCTGATCAGTCTGGTAGAGCTGCAAATCCTATGGTTTGGAAACCTTCCACTGGCTGGTTTATATGATACTATGGATGGTTTATATGATGGACTCACAATATTATAGATCCAAGTTATTGCTGTTTTTTTCATGCCTGAGATATAGGCCTTAACATTTTTTATAGATCTGCAGGCCTTTGTACAGAGGAAAGGAGAAGGGGAGGGGGTGATTAGATGGTGCTGAGGGAAGTCTCTCTCCTTACTTTAGAAATGAAGGACAAAAGCTTCCATAAATTCAGCCAGCTGCCATATCAGGCTACTATTGGCTGAGCCACTAATTAAAACATGGGCTGGCATTTTGCTAAGTATGCAGTTTGAGAAGACGCTGTGTTGGTGTTCTGCAGATGGCCCAGGAGGACTCGAAGGATGCCTGGCTCAGGCTTCTGCCTGCATATGCCTTGCAAAGGGATGGGTCCTGTCTGTCTCTGTCACCCCAACTTCTACACTCTTCTGCCTTTCTCTCATTTCCTGCCTGTCTGTCAACATTTCCTTATGTAAATAGTTGATGAATGATTTGTGGTCTACTGAAGCATTTTGGTCTGTAGATGAATAGAGCATTATAAAGCAAAAGTGTATAATGCCAGCTATACAAATACTTAAATCTTTATTGCTTGAAAGAATACTTACCATTATTGCTTATTTCATACAAGCATACACACTCCCCTGCCTCCTGCCAAACAAAGACAGATCACACATAGACTTTCTTTACTGTTCTGAGTTAGACTCCTTTCCCGCTTCTACACACTGATGAATGTCATTTTACCAGTTAATTCTTACCAGTTAATTATTAACAGCAGAAGCTTTTACATTTACATTTATCTTTAAAAAGGTGATTGTTCTCCTCTAAAAGACCAAATGTATTTAAATACTGAAAATGAAACCATAAACACACCCCTTGTGTGTTTGTTACTTTTAATCATGAATGCCACTACATGCATGACCTTTGCCCCTCACCCACACAGCTAATGGATAATGGCTCTTATGAACACATCCTCTAACTGAAACTAATGATTAATTTTTATGATAATGGCATATGGTCTTTATAGGCTGTATGTTGCAGTACATTATCAAAGCCATTTTGATGTCCCTGCCAAGGAAAAGGCAAAACATGGGCCCTGTTGCTGTAGGCAACGTGACCCTGAGGACTCTCTTAGCATACCAAAAATTGTTGACTTGTTTAAATTACTGAAATCTCAAATCAGAGGTCTCTACATGCTTAGATTCTTTTTGCTGTAGGGTAACTGTATGTGTGTGTGTGTGTGTGTGTGTGTTATCATGTATATGCATCTTTTAGAGAATATTGGTGAGTATGCGTGTGTATGTGCAGTATTGCTGTGTTTATCCTCCCATAAATATTTAGAGTGGAGTGAATCCACTCCCTACAGGCAGAGACAGATGGAGTAGCCTTTGTGTGTTTGTTCTCGCTGACTGTCAGTCTGCTTGACCTTGTATAATTTTGCTAACAGTTTCAGTCTTACAAGAGATTGTCTGTATGTGGATTTATGTGCATGTGTGTAGGCAAGGGAATGTGTTCACATTCGCACTGGTGTGACCGTATTTTCTGAGGTCAATTTGTGTCTGTCTTTTGTTTTTTGGGTTTTTTTTTTTTGCACGTCACATTGCAATATCAGCTTTTTATTCATTTCTTATTTAATTTTTTAGGTTTTCAACTTTAATTGTTTTTGTAAAGACATTTAAAGCAATAGCAATGCTCTGTCCAGAACACGTCATTCTTGTTGATCTTTAGGAGTGGCTCTCTGTGATGCTGCTCTGCCACCCAGTGGCCACCTTGTACACTGACCCTAAGATCTGGTTTTGGTTTTTTTTTTTTTTATGAAGCTGCCAAGTTTACTATGACACATATTGGAGCATAACTTTCTCCACCTTTTTAACATAAAACTAGCAATGTGTGCAATTATAATACATTATTATGGTATAGACCTTCCATTTTAAACTGAATGTGACATAATGACCACATTCATATTTCAACATCATTAACAGGGCCCTCTAGTGGTTAACTGATGTCTCATATATTTCAGTTGAGGGATGCATTGTCATATAAAGCATGACTGTTATGGTTGGATTATGTTGACGTGATGGTGTTTTTGAGGTTTTGCCAAGTCATGTCTGATCCCACTGTTCTCATTTTCTCTTTTGCAGAAGGAGCTAAGCCTTCCCAGAAGAGGCAGTTTGTAAGTACCCAATTTCTTACCAGCCGGCACCTTGTTTCCTAAATGTCTTATTGATGAAAAGCCCATTCTGAGCTGAGCACTTCAGGCATGAACTAAGGCTGCGACGACTAAGGATGCTGATGATCAAATATTATTAGTAATGAATTTCGTTATTCTTTAGTTCGATTGTTGTGTATCTAGGAGCACTATTCATTGAGAGGGCCTGCACCTGTGGAAAGGGTTGTACGACAGGATTCTACAACCATACAAGAGTAGTATGTAAACAACCACCTACATGTTAAAATCTAGCATTGGAAATGTTGTCAAAGAGAGCCAAGTGTTTTGCCTTGAAATTTTGTGGCAGTACTTACTTTCAGAAGACCAATTTTAAAATAGACTTGTACTCTGAGTGCATGTGTACACGTGTGTGTGTGTGTGTACACATGCGTGTGTGTGTGTGTGTACTTGCGTGTGTGTGTACATGCGTATGCGTGTGTGTACATGCGTGTGTGTGTGTGCACATGCGTATGCGTGTGTGTGTGCACATGCATGTGTGTACATGTGTGTACGTGCGTGTGTGTGTGTACCTTGTTTTAATCCTTGTTAAAGGCCATTGGGTATGTCAGGTGGGTGGGTTTTAGTGTATGTTTACATTGTTTTCATTTATAAAATATAAATTCAAACTACAGTAACAGAGAAGTCAGATGGTTTCATTGGCAGTGTTCTAGTACTCACTACTAGGTAGAAGGAGAATGTCACTTTACTCATTACTGCCTGTTTGTGGATAATTCATGGTCAGTTGCATTTGAAGGGGGATTTATTGATACAATATTTTACACTTTTAAATATAATAAAAATGCTTATAAATGGCTAAGGAAGTGTGACATTGTTAAAATACAGCAACAGTGCCAGTTTACATTATGCAGTTGGAATAATGGAACCCTAGTTTCCAATGCATGAGGGAAGACTTGGAGGGGTCATGGAGGCCAAAGGTGAGTGGGATGTATGTGCCAACAGCTGAGTATCTGCTAGCATGGACCTGTTGGACCTCTCTCCGCTGCCCTATTTTTAACCTGCTGCTACCAACGAATGCATGCTGTACCCTTATGAGGACAGCAGCACCATCACACGCGTGCCTCAAGGTGTCCCGGTGGACATTTTTACACTGCTGAGCACTGTGTGTGCATAGGTGATGTGTAGGCATGCAAAGTATTCTCATCAACTGTGGAACTTATGATACTGTGTTGTCTTTCTTTTCTTGAGTGGCACTGACTACTGTAGATGGTGAAGAGTTATCCCACAAAACCTACAGTGCTGCAGGCCTGGATTAAATACTTATCTCAAAGGCTCCTAATCAAATCAAACCTTGTATTCCTCCTCCGTGTTGATCAGTGAGCAGTACACACACACACACACGCACACACACACACACACACACACGCACGTATACACACACACATACATATACACACTGTTTGTCCAACATGCAGAGCAACAGATTGTGTCAGTGTAATTATATTACCTTGTCTTGTAGCAGTGTGCGTCAGTGCTATTATCAGGATGTTTACCATCGAATGCTACAGTGGTTATGTTGTAGCTTCTTGTTAATCCTGCCTATTGTCTGACTCCTGGCACATAGCCTACAGATAGCCAGGAAATAGGAGAGGGGACATTGAGGTCCTTTTAGTTCTAAGAAGCGAGTGGACAGAGATGGATACTGTGAGCAGTAGGCGACAGCTGCACCCCTATCCCAACCACCACCCCCACCTTGGGGGCCTTGTGATATCATGAGAATGCCCTCTTCCTGCTGGTAGCGTGGGTGTCGGATGAAGCAAGAGACGGGCGGAGAGGACGACATTGACAGTCCTGGTTTTCATCACTGTTCTTTTTTTCTGTTTAGCCTGAGTTTCTAGATTATTCATCTAAACTCCATAACGGGAACCACCAGAGTTGCTGCTTCTCTCTTTATTCTTTTTCTTTTTTGCTGAAATCAATCCAGCGGTTATAATCCAGCAAGATCCCAGAGATGCATATCACATCGTTCTGATGTTGTCTCTTTAAAAAATAGCTATGGATATCACTTCTGACTGAAGTCCTCACCTTTATTCAGCAGCTATCTCAGTTTGGCTCATCTCAGCTTCCTACTGCTTCTCAAGGTTTCCCTCTGGACATGTGGATTTGTACTAAACCGCTTTGTGGGAGTATTTTTTTATTGTTGTTGTACATGAACAACTTTAAAGCCTACTAAATGTTGGAGGTCATCACCACGAGTGGTAGTTCCAGTGTTATTGTTTGTGTCATCACATGGACTGGTGAGGTAATTCTCACTCTACTGCTCATGGTCCTAAAGCAGCAGTGACTTGAGACATTTTGGCTGGTGCTGAATCCAGCCTTGCATTCTAACACTCACCAGTCCCTTCACACCACCACTGGCATGAAGAAAATGAGAGACCGAGCAGGAGCTCCCAGCCTGCACATACAGTAAGAGTCTCAGTATCTCAGTGAAATGCAGAGGCTAGAGCTTGTGTGTTTGTGTGTGTGTACATAAGTGTACGTGGATGTTCAAAGAAAATGTATCTTCAAATTGGTGAATTTTCATTACAACCGTTAAAATAAATCTGAGCTCTTGTTCATAAACATGACTGCTATTATAATTGTACAAATAGAGCATGGTAAGTGCATTTAAACAGTGCACACCTAATGTATACTGTACGCCTATACCAGACCCAGGACATTAGCTTTAAACCGCAGTGCTGCTGATTGACAGTCGCAGACCCTGGAGAGTCCAGTGAAAACCAGGGAGAAGGAAATCCTCTCTGAGCTTTGTGGGTGTATGAGAGACTCAGAGAGCAAGAGAAAGGCAGTACTGAATGAGGTCAGGGCCTAGTCAGCTTCATTGTTCCCCGTCTGCTCATCCTGAAGTTTCAGACTGTAGAGTCCAAAGCACTGGCCCCTTGCCCAGCTTTAGCCATACTGGTACGCTCTACCCAGGCCAGCTGTGTTGAGAGTGCTGCTTGTGTGGACTGTGTGACCCAGCCATATGCTGCCTGGCTGGTCAGATGGCCATCAGTGCTGATTGGCTTCAGCCAGACAGGCACCAGCCTGGAAAGCTGCTGAGGAGTGAGTGAGTGTTGTTTAACTGCACAAACCACTCAGTCTAAATTCTCACAAAGTAAAGATAAAATATCTTTTTTTTTTTTTTTCTTCTTTCAAATTTAATCTAGAATCTAGTCTGGCCTGGTCAGTCTGATGTGAGTGTTGGATGAATGTGTGCTGTGGTCATTTTAGTTATTTTACACACTTTATGACGAACCTTGATCTTGAATGGAATTGGTAATACGACTTAGAGCATCTTAAATTCCCAACAAGGTGTTGAATAATCCACGGAGCTGGTGTAGTATTTCTTCCTGAAATGTTGTTGTAAAAGTAGAGTAAAGTTTGAAGAGAATTTTGTCAGAGCCCAGCTATCTGAATAACTCTGACAGAAGCAGACCGTCACTATACAATCCATTAAGCTAAAACAATTCAGCAGATATAGAGATGTGTGCAGTGTCCTAGAGAATAGCTCTCACTCTTTCACACTCTGTTTTGGTCCGTCACTCACACATTCATTCACACTCATCCAGTTGTATTCTTTTATCTTTGTGTTTTCCTTTGTATCACACACCTTTTACTCGGGTACCAGGTCGTTTTGCTTTCACATTAACAGCTCCAGATAAGAACCTCTTTTTCTCAGGTTACTATGGGAACATGCAGGCAAATACACCGATGTCTTTTCCCAGTTGTAGCCGAGCTCAGGGATTGGTTGGCCCATTCAGTGTTTAACACAGGCATGTGGTAAGAATATGACATAGTATCCCAGCTCATTTGGGCCATCATCCCTTTACAGAATATGTAATGATCTCTGGCTACATCTTTGTTTCTCATCCGCGTGTGTTTGGAGAAAGACATGACGACTCTCACACTCAGCACTTTTCTCACCCTTCGCTTTACGAGGGAAAGAAAGGCGCTGTTGCCATTTGCAAGCTGACCTTGGATCTTAAACATGATCATGTTTATGAACCACTGAGCTCATTAGCCTAGGCCATTTATGTCTTTAAACACACTGCAAATGGATGTCATTGCATAGTAAATGGTGAGAGAAATTCATTGGCACAAAAAGCAATTGGCGTGTGACCGGCGAGGGTTTTCCTCACCTTACCTCTCCTTCACATTGCCCCGCTTGCTCACCAGAATACGGCCAGCTGCGCAGTTCCGTTGCCATGGCAACAGCAGCCTCCTCCAGCGCCTCCTCACCCCCACCTCCTCCCCTTCTGCTCTCCTACCGTCATCTTTCGGGGGCCAAGAGGAGTCCACGACTGCCCCTGGGCCTGCCTCTGCCCCAGCACTGGACCTGGCCCAGGGGGCAGGAGCTAACCTCAACCCCTTCCTCTGGAGGTAAGGAGCTTTGTCTTGGAGACTGCACCAGTACTAATGCAATGTTATCCTTGACTCCGTGCTCCCCTTTCCTGTCAAGTACCCGCATGACATACCTACCTTGTTAACCACGTGTGTTTGGTTCTGTGGCAACTGCAGTCTCATGTTCGAAAATAAAATGAAACACAGGATTTTACCCTTTTCTCAAAATCTGTCAACTCAACATTTAAAACTTTTGTTGAATAAAGCCCAGGTAGGTTTTGAGAAGGGCTGAATAAAATATTACAGCATTGTCACTGTGCGTGTGCAGCCCGGCCGTGCGATGTTGAGTAAGACAAATTCGATCAAATATGTCATGCTACTCTTTTATTACAAAATGAAAGCTTGCATGTCCTCATTTTCTGTGACTAATATAAGAGATGTCAGTCTAAGGTAATTTGCTCAACTGTAAAGGTGATAATGAAGGTTTGTTAATATAATGCAGTGTTTCAACTTGGTGTACAGAGCCTTGGAATCTCCAAAAATCCCTTTTAGACAGCATCCATTCACAGATGAGCCCCTTAATTTAGGGCAAGCAACATGCATTATTAATATCATGACATGTTGGATCATTGATTTTAGCCTGGATTGATACAAGAGTATAATATGAATATAATAGTGTCATGATGAGTCAGAGAGTGCATTCAACTACCTAATTTCCCCTTCCAAAATCACTTCAAAAGAGTAGTCACAGTTCTCACCTTTTGTGTGTTCGAACTAATTGTGTTTCATGAAAGTTTAAAAAAAAAAAAAAAGTCTTCTAAGTAAAAAATGTTTTTTCATCTTTTCTGTGCGGATGCATTTCCCACCACAATCACCCCATTCATTCCAGAATGATTCATTCTTTACATGCAGAGCTATTTGTCATCTGGTGAAAATTCCTGTTTTTGTTTTTGTTTTTGTTTTCTTCTTTTTTTCTATTGCAATATATACTGCAGAAAAAAATATTTTTCCAGCATGGTGCAGCCTAGTTTGAAGTACTACATTCCATCAAACCCTTGTAGTTCCTGTGTAACATCCTGGAAGCTCATCTAGACGGTCATATTTATATCTTCAGACTTGCACTTCACAAAGTACATGCCATTTATTGTAGCTATATCAATTCAGTAGTTTTTCATCTCGCATAATATTTCTCTTAAAGATCAAATGAATGTGCACTTTATTAGATCATCAGTTCATGCTTTTAGCACTCTAGGGTTAGGGTTAGTTCACCGTGCCCTTCTGTTTCATGCTGTTTGTGTGCCTTTTACACAAATCACCAGTAATTGGTAACAAAAGCATAACTGTTGCCAAATTTTAAACAATACAAGGCTGTCTCTTTTTGGTATTTCATATTAGTATTTTTGGTAAATGTAGTACTCCATTGTGATAAAGTTTAGTATTTATTCTTTTTATTTTCCTTCTTTTTCTCTACTATTCCCCAAAATCTATTTGGTGTATAAAGGTGCATGTGTGCACTGTCCTGTTCTACCTGCTGTGATTCAAGGTGACACTAAACTTCCATACTTGGCCACTTACCCACATATACACAATACACAGAATACGCAATATATCATTTTATTTAATGCTCTCACACTACTAGAATCCTCCTCTAGCTTTGTACCACACAGCATCCGTCTCTCCTTTACCCCTTATCTACATCTCGTGTTATTATTCCCTTATTCAGTTCTGGCCAGTGTCATACCTGGCATATTATGATAAGGAAAATGACATTATACACTCAAATAATTTCTCATCATTTCCAGAATAACTGCATAATTGTGTGTGTGTGTGTGTGTGTGTGTGAATTTGAGAGAGAGGAAGGGAGGCATTCAGGCAACCATTAATCTCATGTCT
>JAOYMR010000017.1:4899070-4910401 GCA_025802075.1 Tenebrosternarchus preto
ATACTGTCAAAATTGCACCGACGTGTGTGCGTGTGCGTGTGCGTGTGCGTGTGCGTGCGTGTGCGTGCGTGTGCGTGCGTGTGCGTGCGTGTGTGCGTGTGCGTGTGTGTGTGTGTGTGTGTGTGTGTGTGTTCATATGTTTTGGGTTGGGTTCATGTGGGTTTAGTAATGTAGCTTTCCCAGGTAGCCAGTCTTGATAAGTGATGGATTTTCAGAGCTGTGTGACGTTCTCCACTAAGCACATGAATACAAGCTTAGAATATCAAGTCTTTCCTAGTACATGTTCCTTGGTTATGCACAAGCATAGGGCTAAAGTTTTATTTATTTGTTTGTTTATTTTACATCACCATAACACATTGAAGCATAGAAAAGACAAAAGGCTAGAATGACAGTAATTCAAAACCACCCATACACTAGGCTTAGTGCCAGTAAAAGAGTAAATTTAATTTTCAAGGGATATGAGTGTCCGCCCTGGCCGCCTTCCCCGTCTTGCCTCTGTGTGGGTGTGTCTGTGTGGAGGTGTGTACTGTTGTCGTGTCGTATGAATGAGCGTGCGTCTGTGTTGGTTTCGTGAATGTTCGTCGATGTTCGTGGATGCTTGTTGGTGTACGTTCGTTATTGTCATTCGTTAAGGGTGTGTGTATATGAGCGTGTGCATGTCACTGAGTCTTTGTCGGTCTTTGATGTTGGTGTCGCTGTTGATGTCCGTGTACGTTCGAAGTAATAAAGTGGTTTCGTTTTTGATCACGTCAGTGAGTCCTGTCAGCTTTCTACAACCCTGCGGGGCTCTCGCATTACAATGAGCTGTTTGTTCATAAATTCACCTCATTAAAAACATTTAAAAAATTTTTTTTTTTCTTCTTACTAATCATAAATGTTTTACATTAACACCTAAACAAATGATAAAAAGCCTAAATAAACCCAAACATTCTGAAATTAACATGAACCTTGGTAAACTCAAATAAACCCAAACATTCTGAAATTTAAATGAACCTTGGTAAACTCAAATAACTCGATAAGCTAAACAATAAAGGCCAAGTGAAAATGGAAATAAATGGCCACAATGAATTAAACATTTCTTAGTATGTAGATGCTGGGAAGTGTGGTACTTTCCAGGATTACTATAATTAAGGCATAACTTTCATTTCACGCCCATGAACTCTCCACAGCTGCGCACACTGTTAGTATTGGTATTAGTACTATTAGTATGCAAATGTGCCAGGGCTTTCAACTATTATTTATTTATTTTCCCCTTTATTTCTGATGATGGGATGCTGGGTTAATGAGTGCAGCTCCCTTGCTAGAAAGTCTGATGACATTCCTCTTGTGAAGCGTTCCTCTTGGTCATGTACTGTATGTACTGCTCTCTGAGGTTCAAGCCTGTGCCACTACTAGTAGCCTAAATTAAATTGCAGAGCAATTGCACATTTTATAGTAGAAATTGTATATATATATATATATAATATATGTCCACAGAAATATGAAATACTAAGTATGGAGCCTCTGAGACTACTTTGAAACTACTCGAAAAAGGTTAGGAAAAAGACCATTTAATGATGAAGATGAACTGTGTATTGTCATGCCTTATTGTTTATCTTGTAAAGGGGCACTGTAGAAATTGGGTTCATCTCTCAGCTTTGAGCCTATGTCAAGAAAATAGGCTCACATATACAGTACACCAAAATCAACAAATAAAAAAAGGCTTAGATGGTTGATTTCAGTACCTGGTTTGTCAGCAGAAGACTTCACTCTCTTGCTTTCTCGTTTTTTCTTCTCTACCCTTATCTCTCCTTCTTTCCTCCCTCTCTCACTCATCCTTAATGTCAGTTCTTACCTTAAAGCAAACAAAGAGGCAGAAGTAGTTTCACCGTTAATCAGTCTCACTTAGTCCTAGCTTTACCTTGTTTCCAGCGAGTCGGTGTGTGTGGATGTGTATGAGCGTGGGTAGAGGGCATTAACGAAACATGCTACTCTTTCCCAAATGTTTCTACATTCAGAAATACAGTGTGGCCTCATTGAAGCATGAGGAGTGTTGGAGCCGCTGGGGAGAGGTGTCAGGATTAAACTGGGCTGAAGTCTGGCCTGGGAGGAGCTGTTCCTCCTGTCAGCTCTGAGGAGGTTTTTAACATTTAAGACAGCATGAGAGAGATTAGCTATTAGTGAAGCCTTTGACCATGTAAAATTGCAGCCAGTCTCTTCCCTGTCAGGAATGAGAGCATGCCGTGGTGCTTGTGTTCCATTTTAAATGAGAGGTTGGTGGAGTTTTTGCTGTATTTTATTGATGGCCTGCTTTTTACATTGAACATTTTTACATTTAACATTTGCATGATTGTTAAATTAGCTATGGTATGACGCACACAAAACAGACGAGGTGTTTGCCCTTGTGTGCTCAGTTCAGTTTGGCTTTCAGAGGTAATTACTACATATTTATTATGTGTTGCTAGAACTTACATACACATATACAAAATATAACAGTAGGGGTAAATTAATTTGTCTTTGTTTCTTTTTTCAGTTGTCGCACAAGCAACAGGAAGAGCCTGATCGTGACATCCAGCACGTCTCCCACACTGCCCAGACCTCACTCACCACTACACGGGCATCCTGGTAAAAATAAACAAACAAAAGAATTAAAAATTATGAATATGCTATGTGCAGCCCAAGGGTCAAAAACTCCATTGTAACAGTCATGTAATTTATCTTATGGGAAATTGTTGTGTGACTCATATAGGCTAGAATAACTGGCTGGCAAACCTCTCTTATTTGGAAAAGAGGCATTATGCATAGTTTGACAGTTGACATTTAGCAGAACATTCTCTCTGGTTTCTCTGGAAATATGAGTTTGTGTAGAGCCCCCGTCTCATAGACTTTCCTAATCCATCTGATTAACCTTTCACTGCCAGGCATGTCATCATCATATCAATGGGTTTCCCATGAGTCTTTCACATCTACATGTTCATGTCGTGGGGACATTCAGGCACATACAAAAACTACATCAATTACTGGAGTATTTGAATTCTTGAGTGTTGTTCTCACACAATCCAATATATAAGAGACTCTTGAACGTTGAATGATGAAGTGGCTATGGAGCAGGTGGTGGACATCCTGCAGGAAAACGTAGCCAGACTCACCAACGGTCTTTCCAAGCACCTGCCTGTCAATTTCTGTCAATTAATGTGACTGGACAGAATTAGTCTAGTGACATTTAATCTCTTTATTCTTTGGAAGCTTTCAAAGTGAGAAATAGCATTACAAGTTCTAGATATTTGATGTTTCATATTCTCTCATCAAGCAGTTCTGTGTTCATATATAGTGTATAAATAGCAGGATTGTTCAAGAGCGTGATTATGCACACACCTAATGTGAAAATTCTGGACCAAGAGAGCTTAAATAGGATGAGAATGATAGGGAAAATGGGTAAATTGAGAGAGTGGGGAACAAATTTAATGAATACATTGGCACATTAGACATAATTGAGTTGAAAAAAAATCAGGAACCTCAAGGCACGTGGTATTCCTAGATTTATTTAATTTTCTTTACATTAGGTGAAAGGTATTGAGCTGTAAAAGATAGCAGTTCAGTTGGTTATAAAATGCCAAATACAACGGGGCAAAAAAAAAAAAAAAAAAAATCACATATCTAATATATGGGAATGAGCACTGGGGAAAGTGAAGGTGCAGCCATGAAACACCTGTTATGGAAATACCTGGAAATCAACACACAGGAGCTCCTTTTATTAATAAAAAAAGATTAGAAGCTTCTGGCAAAAAGGACACTCTCATAAGGACAGATTCACAGAGTGATCTAAACAGCAGGAAGGAAAAAAGCAATGTGCACATGAGGTGTGACGCACATGGGTGCCCTTGCTACAGAAAAGCTAGAGAACAGTTACACTGGGATAGAAGAGTTACACTGAGGCCCCTCTTTTGGGGTCAGAGGGTCATGAGAAACATCTCTAAGATATACTGAAACAAATACATTTCTAAAGTGAACACAGAAGTTTGAACCGAAGCTTACTGATTAGTCATTTTCCATTAATTTAGGTATTACGTAATTTTCTTTTACACTTATTTTTTTCCGTTACTCTCCCCTTTTTGTCATTTTGACGAACTAAATTACATTCTGTAATGATTACTCGAGGATTAATATATATCAAATGGCTAACATATTAAATGATTAACATATTGCCAACAAACTACTTTCAGAAAGTAACAACACCAAACATTAACAACAGCGACATTCATTTACAAGGATTCAAAATGTCACTTCACTCAGCTTTGGTCTAAGATATTGAAAAATGCTGTTTTTGTGAACTCTGATGGTTCAGGAATTTATCAAGCATGATAAAATTATAAAACGGTCTTTTCCCCTTAACCTGAAGTCTCGTCATTGTCAAAGTACTCGTGTGAAATGAGCCCCTCAGATTTTAAGTCCAAGTAAGAGGAGTTATGTGGGTCATTTTCAGTCAGCCAAAGATACTGTAGGCTTACCACTGCCTGCACACACCCAAATACAACATCATTACACATAACCAAAACATCACTAAATATATAACCCTTTCTTAGTACTTTTGGCAATTTGTGATGTATGTAGAGGCATCTCAGAAGCAGTGACTCCGCTCTAGTGAAATACCATCTCAGAAGCAGACTGCTCTTCTCCAGTGAAATACCATCTCAGAAGCAGACTGCTCTTCTTCAGTGACTCCTAACACTATGGAATGCTATACCTGTTGGTTCATACAAAGTTTACCAGCAAGTTTTTGATGTGGAACACGGTCTTCCACTTGTTCCTCATGTTGCGCTGAGCAGTAGTCCAGCCTGCGTTCTGTCAGCAGTGCTGTGGAAAGCAGGCGGCCGACTGATGGATCGGGCTGATTGCATATCACTTAAAAATGGAGATTCTTCATCACAAATCAGAATCAGAATCAGAAGCTTTTATTGCCATATGAGTGAACAGATTCATAACATTAGGAAATTGTTGCGGCACTAGGTGCTAACATAGACAGACAAGTCAAAATGTAATAAATACAGGATAAAATACACTAGATATATGGAAGTATAATTTTTACACTATAAACAATGTTACAAATGTACAGTGACTGGGATAAGTTATAGTGTTAAAAAACTAAGAGTAAACTGTAGTTCAGGTAATATATACCTGGCAGTGCAGTGATCAGTGCAACAGACGGAAGGTGGAAGGTGGTGGTAACAGTCTTGGGGTTACAGTTCATGAGTCCAACAGCAGAGGGGAAGAAACTGTTCTTATGTCGAGTAGTTTTAGTCCGTATGGACCGTATCCTCCTGCCTGAGGGAAGAGGGTCAAAAAGTCTGTGCCCAGGGTGAGAGGGGTCGGCAGTGATCCGACTTGCACGCCCCAGTGTCCTGGAGGTGTACAGGTCCTGGAGAGATGGGAGGTTGCAGCCAGCAACCTGACAGCAAATCAGACAGCATGGCTGGACTGTTTGTGTTGTGCTGTTGCATTAGTTTTGGTTTCTTTCACGTTGTTGCAGATTATCCTTTTGCATGTTTATACCGTTAATTGCAAAAAATAATGCAAAAGTGAAAATAAATCTTTAAGCAGACGTTATTCATAAACCTTAATGATGGTGTTTTTATAGCATTTTTTGCATTGTTTGATCAGGCAAAAATCTGTGATGAATGGTTCTATTATGTCAGAATGCAACTGGCAGCAACTGTTCCTTATTTGTTGAGTAGATGTTAAAGCTGACAACAGGAAACAGTTCCATCAGTGAGGAAGTGCATGGTCCCTAAATATGGAGACTGGAGTTGTGTGATGGAAAGACAAGTGTCTTACCAACAAAAGCTGAGGTCATGATTCTTATACAGTTTCTATACAGTTGAAATCTATGCATTTTCACACCCCCAACAATGATCATTCATAGCCAGTGACAGTTGTTTCAGTGACGGTGAGGCACTGACTATTAAAAAAAAATGTTGAAGTTCTCAGATTAGTTAAACACAATGGATATTCTTCTATTGTTTCATTTCAACAGCTTGCAGAGTAATAGACATCTCCCCATGTGTTTCTCAGAGTAATAAAGATCTCCCCATGTGTTTCTCAGAGTAATAGACATCTCCCCATGTGTTTCTTAGAGTAATAAAGATCTCCCCATGTGTTTCTCAGAGTAATAAACATCTCCCCATGTATTTCTCAGAGTAATAGACATTTCCCCATGTGTTTCTCTGAGTAATAAACATCTCCCCATGTGTTTCTCTGAGTAATAAACATCTCCCCATGTGTTTCTCTGCGTCCCCACATCCTCAATTTGAATTTCCATGTTGCTCACTTTGAAAAATGACCACTCTGCCTACCCCTGTAGCATGCCTCTGTAGAGAGTGAATTATTTCCAACTCTTAATAATAGTCCCTCTGTGAGTGGGTTTGATTTTAAATGAATGCTTTTCCATGGCAGACCAACCTTCTACCTCCCAGTCCAGCTGTGCACAGCTGTTCCTGTGCACTTTTTGACAAAGAATTATGCACTCATTAATATTTAAGATTTGGCACGGGCCGTTTGGCAAATCCATAATTAATGCACAGGGGGTGTGACCCCTCTGTTGGTACGCAGTCGTGCATTGGAGTTCCCCACTGTTCAAATTCACTGGCTTGATTAATGATGCCTTGAATCTGTATTCTGGTCGCAAAGGACCAAGAATTAAGGCGTTTACACAGGGTTTTGTCCAGTGATGGCGATCTCTTGACAAGCTTTTCTCTTTTTTTCTTCTCTATGTCTTTATGTCTCTATGTCTCTATATCTTGTTTTTTGTCCATTAGTCAGTAGTTAATTGCTCTGTGCTCCACTTGATAACTGTACTGATTGTACTGTTGCGAGCTCTATTTAACTTTTAATCTGTAATCAGTTTTTGAGGGTTGAATTATAAGAAAGCAAAATAAATTGAAGCCACTATAGCTTCTGTCTAAGAAGATATGCAGTAATGATCCAGTAAAGGGGATGCAGTAAATAAAGGAGAACCACAGATTTTTTTACGTTTAAATGCTTGTACCTCATTTTTCTTTTGATCTCTTTCTGCCTGCTGTAGGGAGCAGCCCACTGGACAGCAATTTCTCCCCCAACACTGCAGCCCATTTCTCCTTTGTGCCTGCCCGCAGGTGAGTAACGGCCAGAGCTCTGTGGCCTGCAGCTCAGAACCTCTGGGTTGTTGTTATGATAACACATCTCTTTATTCGTATTTAAATCAGTTGGGCCTTTGCGGGTGTTTAATTATTTATTATTTGTTCACTTTCCTCTATATCTGAAGTAGAATCAGCACTGTGTCAACACACTTGCTTCTTCCTTTTGACTGGCAATATGAGTCTCTCATCTGCTGGTCATTAATTTCAGCTTAAGTTATTTTGGCATTGATGTTCTCCATCTCCCTCAGTGGCTTTGAATAATGATAGGGTTGTTGGTGACTTGCACTGGTAACTAAAGCAGAAAAAAAGATGATGCATTAACACTCGGCAAGACAGTAATGCATTGATGATGTGTATAAACAAATGGAAACTAAGAACAAAACTAAAAACACAAGAACAAAACTTAAGAGCAAAGCATTATTTTACACTAAGAAATCAGGCGAATCACCACTGCCATCTAATGGACAGCAGAGGTATTAACCAATCAAAAGCAATTTGAATGTGAACCTCAGATGGGTTCCAACATGCATGTGTGCTATAGGGTGTAGAGGTGCTTACTTTATCTTGTGGTCGCACACATTCATGCAAGCACACACTCAGACTTGCTTTAACACTATCCTCTTTTCCACACAGTCACGGGCACAGGGCCGACAGGTACCCTTACCTCTCACATCACTTTGTGTGTCTGTTTCTAACATTGTTATACACTTCACTGGGTCAGGCAGTAAGACCAACCTAATTAACATCTCCTTTACATTTAAATTCAGTGTGAAATCGGTCCTAACATTGTTCGTGCTTTTGCATTAAAATTAGTGGAGACTACAATTGAATTCAAGTAATGCTTTCTCTTTTAATTAAAATTCAAGCCCCAGTCAAGAACAGCCAGTTAGTGCTTAATTTCCTAACAGGGATGCCTTGTGAACGCACAAATTAATGGGATCAGTGTCGATAGCTGAAATTTACCATTTTTAAAGTTTGCATTCTTTTCATAACCTGCTCACAAAGAAATTCAGCTCAACATGGGTGCCTGACTGTTTGCATAATCGCTATGTTAATTGTGAATTATGAATATGCACATGTACTGTTTGTGCATGTGCTTTAATGTCTTCATTAGAAAACATTTCTATCAGTTTGTATTGTGTGTAGGTGCCTTGCAAGCCATCATTGCATGTACCTGCATGCATTTTGGTTTTTTTGCAGTAATAGTAGAGTTTTATGAATGGTTTTTGTTTTCTTGCACTAACGTACCTCAAAAACCAAGCAGATTTGGTTTTGTTTTGAGGATCGTTTTGGGGTCTGATGTCTGATGTGCAATTAATCTGGGGAAACTGAGTGATGATGATGAAATGAACACCAGCACAGGGGTTGTGAAAGATTTTAACCTTGTTATTTATGAATATTTTTATTCTGAATCAGGTTCTGTCATTTCTCTTTTATGTTGCTTTTGTAGGACGGATGGCCGTCGTTGGTCTCTTGCTTCACTGCCCTCTTCAGGGTATGGGACCAATACACCCAGCTCAACGGTCTCGGTGAGTGCTTGGTGTGTCTGCGTGTGTGATTTGTTTGTTTGTTTGTTGTGTGTGTGTAGAAGCATGGAGTGTGTGTATGCCTTTATTTATCTTCCATACAGTGAAATAAAGCTCAATCAAGTGCATCGTTGTTGCATTTGATTTGGTTCTGATCCTTTCCCTCTTGGTTTATCCCATTGATAGTGGGATAACCTCCAGCTTCAATGCAGCTTTGTCTATTCTGAAGAAACACCAGTGGCCCCCGTTGATGTGTTTTCTTCAAAAGTATTTATTTTCTCAGAATGGTAGATTCAGTGTGCTAAAATCCTCAAACCAAAAATGAATCATCACGCTTAAAAATATGTCTTACTTAAGGCCCCGTTTCCCAAAATCATCGAAATGTTAAATCATATTAAATGAGAGAGTGTTTCTTGTCATACTTGCTCTTCTATTAATTTTTTTTTTTACGGTGCATTTGGGAAATCCAGCCTAGATCTTTATTCCTATCTGACATTTTATTTCCTCAAGCCAAACTTTTGCTGTGATTCAAATATTAGCACATTTAAAGGCTCTAAATGATTGGCAATTTGTCTTTCATGGATCTCGTTTTCAGTCTGTAGTATTTGTGGTTTATTTAAAATCCAGAAACCCATAGTCGGTTCTCCTCATTTTGCTGGCGGCTGTAGCTCATTAGCTTCAAGCCTAATGAGCCAATAGAGACCACTGCTCATCTGAGTGGCAGTCATCGCAGCCTATGCCGTGCCTTCTGCCCTTGTAATCCCTCCCTCTCTGCTTCTCACAGTCATCATGTTCATCCCAGGAGAAGCTGCACCAACTGCCCTTCCAGCCGACTGCAGATGAGCTGCACTTCCTCACCAAGCACTTCAGCTCAGAGAGCATAACTGACGAGGAAGGCAGGAGATCGCCAGCCATGCGGCCTCGCTCTCGCAGCCTCAGGTATACACCACACACACTTCATGCATTCATATACAGCACCCATTCATGCTATCACACTCCTCCATAAAGTCTTTGTTTTTCTCAGTGAAAGCAGTGGTTCCACAGGCACTCTCATTGCTAAAGGCCAAACACTTCAGATCTGACACTTAACTGACACATCTCACACTTAATGAAGTCTCTTGGTTGCCATCAGTAATGCTGTTCAGCCTTTTCATTCATCTGACAGACATGTCTTCATTCTTCCATCACCTTCTCATCTATAATCTGGTCGTTTTACCAAGCATTGCTTGCATCCCGAGCCTCTCAGCCATACACCTCGGTTCTGTATTCCCCTGAGCCGGATTCTCTTTGTCTTTCCCTGTCCCTCCCTGTTGAAGGTGACTTATTCAGGAAACTGTAAACTTCTCCCTTGCTCTGTCTTGACACTCAGTAGGTGTTCTGCAGATTAAAATTATTGGGTAAATAAATATTAGATGTGTGGTAGCCTAGTTGTTACCACATGTTACCGATTATGCCTTTCCAGAGCACCATCGCTCTTGGTGAAAGGAGGTAGAAAAGCCCACCCTGCTTAATTAGAAGCAAGAAAATGGAACAATCATATGCTAATTTAATGGCCTTGCTTAGCAGACATGCAGAGTGAACTGACAGTGGTGCTTCTTCATTCAGCACTAGAGGACTGCACTTGATTTCTCTTATTCTTGTAATTTCTCAGCATACACACACACACACACACACACACACATTCTGTGACATTAATGAGTTCAGCCAGAATGCATCATCCATCACTGATGTGTCAAGTTGGTTGGTTACAGTAGTTTTCCTGAAGATGCATTGTTTTAATGAAGAACAATAGCAGGAAGATAACTGACATATTCCTTCTGACTCCCAGCTCATGAAGCTGTGCATAGATCTACAGTGAATTACTCTGTCAACTGTAATTTAAGTTTCACAAAAACACCCCCAATGTGAATTTTTAATAAAGCACAAAGGTGCAAACTCTCATTTGAAATCCATAACAAATCCACACAAGCTGTGGATTTGAGCAGACATTCCTTCAGACACATTTTATTTATATTCTTCTTTCTATGTTGTTCAAGTGGATGCAGTCAGTTATCAGCACCACTATTCTTCTTATTGCTCAACTCCACTCTTTCTGCCTGTTTGCTTGTGTTGAGTGTGTGTCTGCATATTTGTGGAGCTCATCCTCTGCGTTACAGGCAGTTAGCTCACTGATTTCCCCAGCCTCCCTTTCCTCTGCACCCCTCAGCATGTTATTTACAGGGCGGATCCATGACACGGTCTGTGACACACTGCAAGCTGTCCTCTGGGTTCTACTGTCAGAACCAGCTTTGTATTCCTTTACATCCACTGAGGATAACTCCTCCCTCTCTATATTAGTGATTATGGTGACAGTTTAGCTAACAATAGACCACACATCTCCATTCAACTAGAATTTCAGCAGAGTCATTATAGAGTCATGTACAAGCACTGGTATATACTCGCTCTTACAGAGTCATGTACAAACACTGGTATATACTCGCTCTTACAGAGTCATATACAAACACTGGTATATACTCGCTCTTACAGAGTCATATACAAACACTGGTATATACTCGCTCTTACAGAGTCATGTACAAGCACTGGTATATACTCGCTCTTACAGAGTCATATACAAACACTGGTATATACTCGCTCTTACAGAGTCATATACAAAC
>JAOYMR010000017.1:4920588-4938012 GCA_025802075.1 Tenebrosternarchus preto
GGTTGTCTACATCTCTCTCTCTCTCTCTCTCTCTCTCTCTCTTTCTCTCTGTGTGTGTGTGTGTGTGTGTGTGTGTAGGGAGTGCATTTGAAGTAAAGCAGCACAGGTTTTTCACTGATCTGAACTGGAACAGTCTGCTGAGGCAGAAAGCTGAATTTATCCCTCAGCTCGAGTCTGAGGACGATACCAGTTACTTTGATAGTGAGTATTCAACCCCCTGCCTGCAATACAGTAAAACTTGTGAAAATAACAGCCTACTCTTTTTTGTCATATATACTCACTCTGATGTTTTTAATGCACTTTTTTCTTTTCTCCATAGCTCGCTTGGACAGGTATCACCATGTGGATTCTGAAGAGGAGGAGGATACAAATGATGATGAACATGTGGAAATCCGCCAGTTCTCTTCCTGCTCCCCACGATTCAGCAAGGTATGGTGTGTACACGCACGCACACACACACACACACACACACACACACACACACAGTCAGACCCATTAACCTATCCTATATGTATGGATAGAACAAGCCCTACAGTACCCTCCCACTCTTCACCTGAGCCTGTATGTGCTGGTCTCAGGTATACAGCAGCATGGAGCGTCTGTCCCTGCACGAGGAGAAGCGCACCCCTCCGCCCACCAAGCGCAGCCTGAGTGAGGAGGGCGCCGAGCGCATCGACAGCCTCAGTGGACTCAAAGCACGCGACCGCAGCTGGCTGGTGGGCTCTCCTGAGATGTACGTGCTCTCATCTATACTCAGTCATACCACCTCACTGTGGTCTGAGCAGGGAAGTGAAGTGGCCATTAACGTGTGTGTGTGTGTGTGTGTGTGTGTGTGTGTGTGTGTGTCCGTCCAGCCTGCGCAAGCGCCTGTCTGTGTCTGAGTCCTCACATACAGAGAGCGACTCCAGCCCTCCCCTAACGGTGAGGCGACGCTGCTGCTCGGCCATCATCGAGATGCCTCGCTTTGCTATCTCCAGTGAGGAGGAGGGTGCCAGGAAGACGGCTGTCAGGGGTCCACGCGCTGACGAGCTTCCCTCCGCCATCCCAGAGCTCCCTGTGGAGAGGGAGCTCAAGCTGGATGAGTCTCCGGGCTCCACGTCCAGCCGCACCAGTCGAGCCACGCTCACACGTATGCACTCTTAACAACTCTGCATCTGCCACTCTTTTCCAGTATTAATAAAAAAAAATGTCTCGGCTGATTAATGAGGAATGTTTGTGCACACAGCTGGTAGTTCAGGTGACGTAGGGGAGCGAGGCTCTCCTCGCTGTGCTGGTGCTGAAGGAGGTGATAATTCCACTCCCAGAGCTATTAGTGACCTGGCCGCTCGCAGGGCTCGTCACAGACTGCTGTCAGGAGACGCAGACAAACACACCTCACGGCCCGTCAACAAGGTCATCAAATCGGCCTCAGCCACCACCCTCTCCCTCATGATCCCTGCAGGTCAGTGGAGGCCTCTGTGGCTCAAGGCAATGATCAGACTTCTCAGAATTTCCAGCATTCTACTTAAAAAGATTAAAACAAACAAAAGGTTTCAGAATGAGTGTTTTTAACGTGAACCCCCTATTCCTGGGCTCCAGACCATCACGGTGCATCTCCTCTGGCCAGCCCTATGTCTCCCCACTCCCTGTCCTCCAACCCGTCGTCCCGAGACTCATCCCCCAGCCGAGACCTGTCCCCTGCCGTCTGCAGCGCCAGACCAGCCATCGTCATCCACCGGGCAGGCAAGAAGTACGGCTTCACCCTGCGCGCCATCCGTGTCTATATGGGAGACACGGACATCTACACTGTACATCACATGGTCTGGGTGAGTTGATTCAGAAAAGCTCTAAAAGTCACTTCAATCCCACCACACCCACCAAAGAGTTTGTAATGAAAAGTAGCTAAGAGTAAATAAGGATTGCGTAGGAGACTGGGTTACATTACTCATAGCATTTACTGCATACATATTCCCATAGAGTCAAACATGTAAAGGGTACTTCACTCCTGTTGTTCCATCATACAGTGTTTGTAAAGTTGTAGGAATGATCCAGGGGAGTACTGGGCTGTTGATCTATGTGCACTGTGACGTATAGCTGCATGTGGGCTGTGTTTCTCCAGCATGTGGAAGAGGGAGGACCAGCTCATGAAGCAGGCCTGAGAGAGGGAGATCTCATCACACACGTTAATGGAGAGCCTGTCCATGGACTTGTACACACTGAGGTCGTGGAGCTCGTTCTCAAGGTATGTTTATGTATCCTGGGCGAGCCTGGACACTGGAGGCGTCTCGTTCCCACGCCTGGTGACTGGGGCATGTCCTTGTTGTGTTGCTGGTTCCAAGGTCCCTGAGCAAAGGCTCTTAACCCTGGATTATTCTGGAAAAAAACCCTGGAAAAAATAGTATCCAGTCTCAATTGGATAAAAGCGTCAGCCAAATGCCATGAATGTAAATGTACGCACACACACACACACTCATTCTATCTCTCACGCTCTCAAATCTGCCTTTTTTTGTTTCTCTTGCAGAGTGGAGGTAAGGTATCTATCTCTGCCACCCCGTTTGAGAACACATCCATTAAGGTTGGTCCAGCTCGTAGAACCAGCCACAAGTCCAAAATGGCCCGTCGCAGCAAAAGGACCAAGAGCAAAGATGGACAGGACAGGTGAATTTATTACTCATGCTAAGAGTGTTTAATTTCAAAAAGCTTTCCATAATGGCCTCCATAATGGTTTGTAAATGTGTGTTTGTGTGTGTGTGTGTTTATGCAGTAAGAAGAGGAACTCCTTGTTTCGTAAGATTACCAAGCAGGCGTCTCTCCTGCACACCAGTCGCAGTCTGTCATCTCTGAACCGCTCGGTGTCGTCAGGAGAGAGTGTGCCTGGCTCCCCCACACACATGTCCCCCCGCTCCCCAACGCAGGGGTACCGCTCCACGCCTGACTCCACCCACTCCGGTAAACCCTTCGGCCTCCTGCACCGTGGCCTTAGAACGGGATTTGCAGTTAAATCCCAAGTTGGTTTTATAAAGCAGTAAAAGGCTTAATTGTTAATTAACAATCACTTGATTGTTTATCAGGTTAATGGATCCACTTAATTCTGAGTTTATCTGCTGGGTAATGATGCCCAAAGAGTATAGTGTTGTGATGCTGTAGTTGGTACAACAGTACTTGTCATAAAGTAACCTTAAGTTGTACATAAGTACGTACTTTACATATTTCACTATCTGTGTTTTTGATGGCAATGGTATTGTCTGGATTTGATTTTGAAAATATAGTTGTAAACTGTTGCTCATAATGTTTTCCCCACTGTTGTTGCAGTTGGTGGAAACTCATCTCAGAGCAGCTCCCCCAGCTCTAGTGTACCCAACTCTCCTGCAAGCTCTGGCCAGATCCGGCCCAGCTCCCTGCACGGCCTGGCCCCCAAGCTGCAACGTCAGTACCGCTCTCCTCGCCGCAAATCCGCCGGCAACATTCCCCTCTCGCCTTTGGCCCGCACTCCCTCCCCAACGCCTCAGAGCTCCTCCCCCCAGCGCTCACCCTCCCCCCTGCCCGGTCACGCCCTTGGCCAGTCATTCCCTGTCAAGCTCCACTCCTCACCCCCCCTGGTACGGCAGATCGCCCGCCCGAAGAGCGTCGACCCTCCTCGCTCCCCTCTCCTCAAACGCGTGCAGTCGGCTGAGAAGCTGGCGGCCTCTCTCTCCTCCTCCTCCTCATCTCCCTCTCCGTCGGCAGTGGGAGAAAAGAAGCTCCCAGTGGGTGCCAGTCGCAAGCACAGCCTGGACGTTTCACACTCTGAGTTCAAGAAAGAAATGCTCCAGAGGGACCCCAGCTTGCAGAGCCTGCAGGAGTCTGCCAGTGAGACTCTGCTGGGGGGCAGGGTTTCCCCAGCTGAAAAGGGCAGCCTGCAGAAGCACTCGGCCCGGAAGCTGAGCCGCCAGGAAGGTCCCGACTCTGGGACTGGGTCCCTGGGCCTCGCCCCAGGCAAAAGCAAGCTAAAGGACAAACTGTCTGCTATCCGGCAGGACCGTGCAGAACGTCGCGAGTCTCTGCAGAAGCAGGATGCCATCCATGAGGTGGATTCATCTGAGGATGAGACGGATGAAGGTTCAGAGGACAGCCAGGATGGACGCAGGGCGACCTTTATCCCTCCCAGCCACGTGCTTCGCCCCACAACTGTGTTGGGATCTCCCCATACTGTCCGGGTGGGGTCTGCTGCTTTACCCAGTCTGTCTCTTAGCCCCTCAACATCACCTCACCCAGGCTCTTCACAGCTCAGTCACCGCCTTGACCAGGAGGGCCAAAGCCATACTCAAACCACGTCTTTGGCACAACCACAGGCCGAAGCCAAAGCCCCAGAACAGAAACTCATGCAGTCCCTGGCCTCTCCTCCCACTGCTGCAGCTACCTCGGCACTGGCAGAGGAGTCCAGCCAGAGAAGAGAAAGGAATCAGGATTCTCTGTCCAGTAGTAAAATTTATGCTCCTCAGCACAGCTCTCTGACTAACACCTTTTCCACTCCTGGCAGTGCATTTACCACTGTAAGCAAAGACCCCTTCCTTAAACCCACAGCACCCTCTGTAGACCGGAAAACCTCCAAACCCTCTGAGCCAAGGGCCAAAGTAAGCTGTAGGCAGGAGTCCAGTACAGCACCAGCAATGGCCAGGGATCCCTCAGCATCCACTACCCCAACTGGAGGAGGCATCACCAAGGAGATGAAGGAGGCAGACAACCGGAGACAAGCTGCTGCAGCCGCCGCCACGTCATCTGCTCCCGTAGCCTCTGAGAGTGGAATGGACAGAGTGGTTTCCCAACTGGCCACAGTGGCCAAGAGCATGCTGGGCCCAGTAAAGCTTAACATACCAGTGACCAAAGAAACTCATGAGAGGAGCAGGGAGACAAGGTCACAGGCAAACGCCATAGACCCAAAAAGCAAAGAGCCCCGCTTGGACAGGTCTGATCATCTTAATTCAACATCTCCTGCTTCTGCCTCTTACACAGGGCGAGTGGCTGAATCACCCTCTAGACAGCTGCCTGCCAAACCTGAGCCAGCCTCCACTTCTCAAAGGCCCATGGAGGTTCCAGGAGTTTCAAAAAGGCCCTCAGCCCCAAAAGACTGCTTCCAAACCACAGGAGAGCCCCAGGATAGACCAGGCACTCTACCAAGCAGCGCCCCCACGAGGCCCAGCCCTGAAGCACGTTCTCAGAGCCAAGCCAAACCGAGCTCCTCCACACCACAGGACAAATCCAGCAAGAAGACGTAGCAACCTTGCACAGGGGGAAAAAGCATATTATAGCTGACAAAGATTGCATGTTTAAAAACTAAATAAGACAGTAGATACTGTTAGTATACACACTAACCATTACAGTGAAGATGAGAAAAAAAAACATTCAGCAGATTCATTCTGGATCAATCTGTACTGTGGGGACGGACGACTTGGCCTTTGTGTCTCTTTTGTTTTTCTGTTCATTATTTTCCCTAGTTTTGTTTGTTTGGGTTTTTCTGGTGGTTTTTTTTTTTTTTTTTGTCTTTTTTTCCACTTTTTTTCTCCTTCACTTTTTGTTTGGCAAAAATACTTATATGGGGCTAGAAATAAAGAGACTGAAATAAAGAGACTGAAAGACCAGAATCACACTGTTGCATCTGATTGCTCTCCACTGCTATATTCAGCTCTCTGCTTTTTCATTTTACATCTAGTTGTGCCTTAATACACACTTCAGACGTTCATGTGTAAGTCCCTCTTAATACACACTTCAGATGTTCATGTGTAAGTCCCTCTGCCATTTTTTCATAGAGGGTTAAAAATGTATCTCAGCAATAACAGTTAGCGTATACTTAGCAATTTGTACAAATTAATACGTCAAATTAATGTTGTAGCACCCACTGTATTTGACTGAAAACCAAATTACCTTTTTTTTTAAAAAAAAATTTGTCTCCCAAAGTCACAGTAGTTTTCAGTTTTTAGGTAATACAAAACTTTGCATGTCTGATTTTTGATGAATCTAGGACAAACCCGAACTTCTGTGATAACGTTTTTTTTGGTAGAATAGCAGACAGAACATTTACTGGTGCCCTGTGATGTCACATAGTTGTCCTGAAAAGAACCGACTGTTTAAAACTGTAGAGATCTGAGGTCACAATAAAATAAGCAATTTTATATGTATTGAAGAATTAAGTTTATTTTTGATCTTAAGTTCTTGTTCAAACATATGAAGTTGACTAGTTTTAGCTTTACCATACCAATACATGGAAATGTAGTGAGCATTTTCTGCCAGGTTCCATCTGTTGTTATTAATAGCTGAAGAGCTGAACAGTCAACAGCTTGACATGCATGGGATGAAGTGTTGTTATTGCTGGTTACCACCTGACCTTAATGCCAGTACCTACACACTCAAGGCATTAAAAGTACCTAAATGTTGTTGTAGGGAACAATAAAATGCTCTTAATTGGGATGTTTAATGTTTAATTCTTTTATTTCTAGCCACCGTTTTTCTTTTTTGTTTTTGTTTTGTTTTTTTGGAATCATTAACTGAAATGTTCTTGTTTTTAATATATGGACCAACTTGCTGTGTTTTTTAAGTATATTTGCCACTAATATTTTAAGGTTGTACATGCTTGTATATGAGCGAGTGTGTGCGTGTCTGTGTGCATGTTTGTGTGTGTGCGCTCATTTAAATGAATATTTAAAGTGTCAGTTTTATCGCCTTTGGTATTGGGAGTCTTAGATTAGTTTCCTTTCTTTGCCCTGTTTGATTCGTCCATTTGTCAAAATGGCAAAGATGTATTTGCACAATCCTTTTTTACTGTGTCATATTAATATGAAAACTAATAAAATACAGTTCAATCAGATTCAAGGCCTTGTGGGGTCTTGAGGGGTTTGACCAGTCGCTTAACCCCTTGTTGCTGTTTGTCATGCTATGTTGCTACTGTACATTGTGTTCACACCATTTTGAATTTATAAAAACAAACAAATCATTATACCTGTGGAATCATAGCTCTCATATTCCTTATTTGTATTCAAGCTTTAACCCCAACTGTGCTGTTTTAACCCTGACTGTGCTGTTTTAACCCCGACTGTGCTGTTTTAACCCTGACTGTGCTGTTTTAACCCTGACTGTGCTGTTTTAACCCCGACTGTGCTGTTTTAACCCCGACTGCTGCGCTGTTTTAACCCCGACTGCTGTGCTGTTTTACATCACACTGCTTTCTTTTATTCATTTTATTTTTAGTTTTTGCTGCCTTCTAATATTTTCTTATTGCTCAGTGACTCCTAGTTGTTCACATTTTAAACATAGTTCAGAAATTACAATATTTTGGCAGATTCATGAATATTCTTTCAGAGAGAATCTGATGATCTTGGACTAAGTCAGTCCTGGAAGTAACACTTCAATGAATCCTCCAACCCTATGACCTTTATATATTCTGTCCAGCAGTTTCTTTGATATTCTTTGTGATGTGACTCAGTGATTCATGAGGAGATGCGTTATAATATATGTACAGCTAAGAGATACATTGATAGTTGTTCAGTCCATAATGTGAATGGATGTCTACATTTTAGCATTGGAAAATATTAGGAATGGAAAGCTGTTGATGGCTTTGTGAGCCTGAGGCTTGATTCCTGGAGTAGCACATCCCAGTTCAGTGCCTCACAACAGTACAGTGTAGGCACCTAGCTAGCAGTAAGACTAAGAATTTCTGCGTGATTGTCATGTGATTGTATTCTATTTGCAGTGAGGGCTTCTTTTTTTGTTTTTTTGTGTAGATGGATCTGAAGTAGTGTGTGAAGATATAATGTCTTGGAGAACACTTATAACATACCTAATGTCTGTCTTAACATCACAGCTTAGTAAACTGTGGCTCCACCAAATATTGTAACCTTGCACCCCCTCCAGAAGCTCATTAAACACAACCATTTCACCTATTGAGAATGGCTAGAATAAGCTGAATTTTAAAGCTTATTTTCAGAGCTGTTCTTTGCCCCAAAACTAGACAGTTGGCCTCGCATATGCCTGCAGTGGCTAAAGTCAGTTAAAACTAATCTTAAAAGGGTCCATGGCATATTTTGGTATATGCATATTTTGCATATATGTTATGTTGCATGTCTTGAGAGAGATTGTAGGTCACTGCACATTCATTCTCATATGTGACACTAACACAGCATACCACTTTACCATATAGGATGTGTTTTATGGTTAAGCATTATAATTAAACAACATTGATATAATGTACAACCCAGATCTCCAAAGTACAATTAAGAAGAAAAGAATGGTGGATTTTATGCTCTAAGGGGATGGTGCACAGAATTAACTGAGAGCTAAACCTTCTGAATCAAGAGATGGCTGCTCTCTTTGAATCTCACTTGCATGGTGATAGTAGTGGTTGTGCTGTTTGATTTGGTGAAGGGCATGAAATCCTCAGGTTCACTGTTGAATGGACACTGTTGACATGTGTGTTTAGTATGCGAGCACACATGGCCAGAACATCTCTTACCCTTTATGAGAGTTTTCTCTTCTCAAAGGAAAACCACTAGAGCGCACACATGCACACAGCCTTTACACTTACCCACTGACTTATACACCCATTTGAAATGTTTAGATGTATAGTGTACAGTATATTGAGTGGCGGTCTATTGCAGTGGTAGAGCTGGTAGAGTATGAATAGATGCACATCACTGTCCTGAGTGACGCGTTCAGGGTGTGATGTCTGGATGTCTGATGTTGTGTAATGACATGTTTGTTCTCTGTAGCTGTAAGAGGCGGGGCTTGTACAGTAATGAATTAACAGAGATGTGCTGGGGGGGCTGCTGGTTAAACCAGTGCAATATCATTTTATGTTCTGTTGTGGTAAGACGCATGTTTGTTGTAACTTCCGTATGAACAATAAAGTTTTTTTTAAGGATATAAATGAGTTATTTTTAAATGTTTTTATTTATTTTAAAATGTGTTTAGCTGCTTGTCATTCAAACTTTCCATCATTTGACCACACCCTTAGGTTGCCACTTCTAGACATAAAACCAGAATTAATAACAAACTGAATGAATAACAACCAAACATTTAAATCAATAAGTTCAAATACATTGGCCCAAACTAAAGTGTTTATGAATAGTATTAATAACTAAAGTGACACTAATCAAATTGTTTGTAGCTAACAGCATATGCCACTCCCCACCACTGGAAGCTCACCAGCTAAATGAGCAGGAGAGAGAAGCATGAAGGAAGCATTCATGAGGCTAATTAACACAGCATGTTAAAACTAACCATTGCCAAAGCCAACAACAACAAAAACTGAGTGTGTGGACATGTGCATGTCTGTTCTCATGGGACCCTCAAGTGGACTGAACGTTGGTCAAAGATCCATCCAGTCCCATCGAGCAGAGAAGAATGGGCCACACACCTGCTTGAAAGGTGTCCGCAGTGTGGGATAATTGGTCTCCAGTTTGGTTTCAATCTCCAGTCTGTACTCAGGAGTGTGTGTGTGTAGGCAAGTTGTTTTACTGCCAGTCTGCAGTATATGGGTGAATGCATGCATGCATATTTTGCCGAAAGACAAAATGCAACAATCCCACCCCCCCCCCCATGTTCCCCCTGGGGTGGGGGGCACACGAGGGGGAGGGTGTGTGGGGTGATTTGACTAGGTGTACACCACACCCGCCCCCCCAGCCTCTCTTCCCCTCTGTCTCTGCTTCTCTCCCTCTTGACAGGAGGCTGGTGCCTGTGATGGATTGCTAGTTGGGTCCGTATCTGACGCCTGCTCTACGTGACCAGGGCAAATTCATTTCAGTCCTGCTTCTGTCTTCTCAAAGGCCCCCAGCTGTGCTCCCTGTGCCTGACAGCCTGCCTAATGGGGGGCCTGGGCCGAATGGGTTTCTGGAGAAAGAGGAAAGGCGAAGTCCCTGGGGCTCGATAAGTTCTCCCTGTTTTCTGAATTTATTTCTCCCTTGTGCTCTCAGTCTTGCTTGTGAGTTTTCTCACTAAAAAAAGATGGGGGATGTTGGGAGTGGCTGGTGGTAGAACTGTAGTTTCATTCCTTCCTGGTTCAGCATTCTGACTTCTGTATGCAGCTCCTCTCAGTAGATCCCCTTGTGCTTCTGTTGTCCTGTGTGTTTATTCTGGCCAAATAATCTGTAAACCATCTGGTCATGATGCATCAGAAATTTTGAAGACCATTTCATTAAACGTTTTAAAAGGAGTTAGCAATGGAAATGGGTGCATGACCTTTTATTTCAAATTGGATTGTGCTATACATGTGTGAATAAATGTTTTAATCTTTGGTCCCATCTGAAATTAGCCATTAGCGATTAGCTCCACCTGGCTAAAGCACGACAGAGAGGAATGGACAGGCTGGTGCATTGCTGTGGGCTAATTGTTCTCCATAGCAGCAGGTGCCAGATATTTAATGAGCCTTATTCTATGTGATATATGTGTACTGTAGAGACACGCACACAGCGTGTACAGTGTGGAAGCTCGATGGCTGCCAGGCTAATAGTGTGTGAAAGTGCAGTCGCATGAGTGTAGAAGAGCCATTAATTAGTTGTGAGGGAGGGGAGGGGTGGAATGGGGGGTAAAGGCTCTGGGTCCTTTGTGGTCTTTGCTGATACTGCAAACAAAGGAACAATTGAGAGAGTAGTGTTTTCTGTTGTGTCTGCTGGGGTCCGTTATCCTGGTCTTGGAGTAACCTGGAGGAACCCCCACACCTGGGGCCTCAATTAACATGAGGCCAGTTTATCTTAGAGCAATTAATAATGAAATTAAAATGTACAAAATCCTACAAGTCCTTTGAGGTTTATTTGACATTTTGACAGTGTGGGAATACACCTTCTTTCTGTAAGTGTGTGATAATGACAGGTGTATGTGGTAGACGACCAGTAGAGGGGCAGCTGGTGTCTGCCCACTGGGGGTCTCAATCACTGTCATTCTGATTGATTGGGATGTCAGCCAAGATAAAATATCCTGTCCTGCTTACTCTTGAGACCAGCGCCCTGTGGGAGGTGAAAGAAAAGCCTCTCAAACACACACACACACACACACACACACACACACACACCTGCGTAAACATATGCTCATGTGCACATGGACCCACTTATTCACTTACACACCTGCATGCGATCCCCACTATGCTACCTTAACACACACACACACACACACACACACACACCCTCCCAGATGTCTGTACTGTTGTTTCCTTAGAGATGCTTCTCGGCCTCCAGGACTACATTGTGACTTCCGTTTATTTGTTCATTTTTCTTTTTCAGCTTTTTTCCTTGGTGTGTTCCTCCACCGTGGTGCTGCCCTCCTCTCCCTCCTCTGTCTCTCCCTCTCTCTCTCTCTCCTTGCCCTCTTGCTCCTGTCTCCCCCCATTTCTCTCATCTGCTGCTTAGGGCGAATGAGAAGTGGAGGCATGCTCTTTGATCTTAGACAGCTCAATCAGAGGTGCAGCAGCACGAAACCCGAGTGCAGATCATATCTCACAGCTCCTCCTATAAGAGGAGAAGTTGTCTGGGTCTCTCGCTTTCTCTGGGATCTTTCCTGCCACCTGCAGCCTGGCTCAGGAGATAAACCATCACTTTCTGATGCTCAGCATTCTGGGAATGTGTGCGTGAGTTTATTGTGTGTCTGTGTCTCTGCTTGTGCGTTGATGCCTGCCTCTGCAGACTTATCAATAATTCAGTGCAGCTCCATGTTTCTAAAAAATCCCACTCTCACCTCTGGCTGACTGCTACATAATGAAGGCATAACTTTTGCTGAAAGGGAAGAAAGTTTGTTCTCTCTCTCTCTCTCTCTCTCTCTCTCTCTCAAATTGGTCAGAGATTTTAACACTTGTGCATGTAATAGCTATAGAGACACAGTATTGCCCCATTATGTTCTTTTGCAGTGGTGTGATCTGTCATCTGCATTTCTGATTGTCACGTCACAATACATTTTTCATAATAAAGAGGAGGTTTTAATCTTAATGTTAGTTACTAAATTAAGCCATAGGAGGGCAGTATTTGATTGAGTTATATGTTCAGAGATCATTTGATTGAGTTATATGTTCAGAGATCATTCAGGGGAAACGTAAATGTTTTGATTCAATATTGGTTATGGGACATTTTTCGTTTTTACTGTAGCTTTATTTGGGCAGCAGGAAAACGTAATATAAGGACAACGTATAACCAGAACAGTGAAATTCTCTAGAGTCACGTTAAACTTTAATTCTCTAGAGTCACGTTAAACTTTAATTCTCTAGAGTCACGTTAAACCTTAATTCTCTAGAGACACGTTAAACCTTAATTCTCTAGAGTCACGTTAAACCTTAATTCTCTAGAGTCACGTTAAACTGTAATTTTTTTCAATATAACCCACAACAGATCTAAATTGGATGTATGGCTCTGAGAAACTGCGGGATATTTATATTTAATTGTATTTTTAATTGTATTTTTAGAAAATGGGACAGTGCTGAAATTATTCTGGGTCTTAATTTGATAAGAATAGTAGATTAAATATTGTGATTGTAGAAGAGGATTAGAATAATTAGTTACATGTTTCCTCTCTCTCTCTCTCTCTCTCTCTCTCTCTCACTCACACACAAACACAAAAAAGTGTTAATGTATGGAATCTGCTATGTAATAATTGATGAGTCTCTCATTGCCACCTTGTGGTGATTAGTAGAACCACACCATGGAGAACAAAAGCATCTGACTACATGGCTGATGAACTGAAGAAAAGGAAAATTACTAGTGTATTTTTGGGAGCTTAATTATGCATTTTCCCTCACTTTTATAGGATATAATTATATCCTGCCTAGCAGCTCTGTATGTGAATGTAGCTACTATGTCTTTCATTTTGCTTGGTTATTATCACTTTTATGGTAACAGAAAAGATGCAATGTTTTCTGTTAAAGTCATTCTATGCTTTGAGGAACATAAACATATCATTTTTCATCATCTTTTCAAATGTGCTTTTACACCTTGCTTGCAATGGAGTGATCTCTGTTGATCCGTTATACTGTTATAGAGTGATCTCTAGTGATCCGTTATACTGCTATAGAGTGGTTTCTGGTGATCCATTATACTGCTATGGAGTAATCTCTGGTGATGCGTTATACTGCTACTTAATATGTACTGCGTAAATCCTCATGATTTCCCCTCCTTTCTTATATAAAGTTCAGTGGCTACAGTGGTGGCTTTGACAGAGGTGTTATGCTAACCAGCTCATTACCTCATTACCTCATTTCAGCTCATAATGAAAAGTGAAACCTTCCAAAAAAAGTTGGGTGCTGGGCATCTCAGTTAGGGTTAGTTTAATCTCTCTCTCTCTCTCTCTCTCTCTCTCTCTCTCTCTCTCGCTCTCTCGCTCTCTCTCCCCCTCCTCTTTCTGTGTGTGTGTGTGTGTTTGTGTGTGAATGTGTGTTTGTCAGAATGTTGACAGATTTGCAGGGGATGAAAATATTTTTAAATCATTTCTAAATTAAACTGTTGCTGTTTTGAAAAGCTAAAAAAAGAAGAAAAATCACATCAATATTATCTCAGAAAATGCAATGCTGTTGTGAGTGTGATGGAGATACACAAGGTCCTTGTGTTGGTGATGCAGTAAACTGGAATGTTCCAGAGCAAACTGGGCTTTTCTCATTTTAAACAGAATTCTGAATCAATGGAGAACGTTTAATAAAGGCAAAAGAGTGCTTTCTATTTTCTTTCTATTTTGCCTCTTATCAGTGATAGAATGTAGGTTTATAAACGGTTTGGCTTGATTCTGGCAGATTACACAGAATATTTGATATACAGCTCATGAGAACTGGGTACCTCTAAAAATATATCCATCAAAGGAAAAATATAATCAAAATATATCCATCAAAGGAAACGCAGGACGGTTAGCTTTGATCAGGAGTTTCTCAGAGCCTCAAATGTTTTCCACTACTTCCTCTCTTGGTTCTGACATGCTGACTCCTCACTTCCCTTCGACATGCTTATGTATTTTCCACCCCCTCCATTCCTTTCTTTTTGTTCCATCTCCTCAGCCTCCCTTTGTTTTCTCTCTTTAACCTCCTCTGTCCTTGTCTGTGTCATTTTTCTTTGCCTCCATCACTTCACCTCTTTACTCCCCCACCATGTTCTCCTGTCCTGCTCTCCCTCTTAATGTTATATCCTCCATCTCTTTCCTCTCCACCCCCTCCTTTAACTGCCCTGATTTTTCCAGACTCACTTCTTTGTCTCTTTTGTTTATGCCTGCCCCCCTCGCCTCACTGCTAAGGAGCTTATCTTACACTAACAATGTTCATTTTGCTGCTCTACAGAATGATCCCCTCTTGTTCTCTCGGTGAATGGCTTATTGCTTCATCCACTTACGTTAACACAGAGCAGACGGCTGAGCAAAATGAATCCACGCAGTAGTAAAGGCCATTACGACAGTCTCATTATCTGTACTGGACCATTAGCAATCGGTACGCTTTAGTGATAATCAGCTCCTGTTAGGATACTACTGTGTCCCTTCCTCAAGGGTATAATTTAGCGCAATAATGCTACCTGTATTAACAATAATGCTTACCTGTAGTAACAAGCTACCTAAACACTCCATGCTCAAGAATACTATGGGATTATCTCAGGAAAAGATGATTTTACTTCAGAATCATGCTCTTTAAATGTCAGATTTATCAGCTTAGCAGTTAGTTTAAATGTTTATGTAAATGTCAGTTTCTCTGCTTATCTGGGCCCTAACTGTTGCTGTAGTGGCTACATTGTTGAGCTTAAACATCACATTGGAGGGGCATATCCCAGCTCATATCCCAGCTCATATCCCAGCTCATATCCCAGCACATATCCCAGCACATATCCCAGCACATGTCCCAGCTCATGTCCCAGCTCATATCCCAGCTCATGTCCCAGCACATATCCCAGCTCATATCCCAGCTCATATCCCAGCTCATATCCCAGCACATATCCCAGTCCTGTTTGACTCGCAAATGTATCCGCCACTCCATAAATGTTTCAGTGCCTTGGAACCAGAGCTTGGTGCCCAGTGCCACAGTTTCATCTTTCCTCAAAGCATGAGGATCTGCAGATGCCCCATTTATCACAGCTCTCCCCCTGGCACAACCTTCAAGTCCACGGCTCTTTTCTTGGGAACAAGGGGTTTACCTTGGGTCTTGCCAAATGCTCAAGGACTTCAGATGAAAATCTAAATGTAAACTAATCCAATAAACATTCTTAGACTGTAGAGACATTAACGAAAGCACTTCACTTCAGCAGTGGATGTTATGCATATGCTAATCTTGCTTCCTTGATCCCATGTTCAGAGCCAAACACGGTATAATGTCACACAGTGTTGCCATTTGTCAGTTTGCACTGCACAAAGCAAATGCTCCAGAAGTTCCTCTATGACCCATTGCCCAGCCTCTGCCTACTCACGTATTCATCTGTTTATTTTCCTTTGTATTAGTCCAACTCCTCCATACCTTCACTCCTTGCCCTGCTTTTTTCTTTTCTTCTTCCTTTTTTCTTACTCTTTTGGTTTCTGACCTCTTCCATCAACAACTTAACATCTCACCCCTCCACCACCCCCCGAGTCTCTTCGTTCTGGGGCCACTAAAATTGGCTCACAGGGCGTGAGTTAAAAGTCTGTCTCAGTTAACTGTACTGTCATTGAAAATGCAAATGTACAACAAATCACATGTGAACATTTTTTCTAATGTCAGTAAAAGGCAAAAGTCTGTTGAAATAAGAATGTTTGAACCACTGGAGTTCTACACCATCATACATGTTTTCTTTTGGTAATGGTTTAGACCTCTAAGCTTCTCCAAAGAAGGTTTCCCAAGTGCAACGCTACCTAATGGGTCAGAACCATATGACTCTACTATATGGAAATAACTTGTGTTGTTCTTTTTGGCTTCACTATTCCTTCACATTAAATTTTAGATTAAACAGTGAGTGTGAAGTCAAAGAGCAGAATGTCTACAGCTGAGTACAACTGGAATCACAGCCTTTACAGACGACATTGTTTATCTTTAATTAATGATAATAATAATAATAATAATTAAATTATAGGATCTTCAAATCTAAAAATTACAAATACAAATGCTCCCTACACCGAGTTCCCTGTTTAGTTCATCATATTTTATGACAAATCTATTTTTCCTCAATATTTTTCCTCAGTAAATCTGATATTCTGAAATTGTAGTTCTGACAGTTTACATTAATACGTTCATAGAATTTCTTTAAACAATCATGCGACTTGTTTCCAGAATACAGGTTTCAATATAAACCTTTATTTAACATCAAGCTCTGACTTATATAACTTTAAACTTTTTATTTACAAAATGATGGTGCTCATTTCTATAGCCGAGCTACAGCGCGAACACCTGCGTCGTCCAGGATCCACATGGGGCTTGTTAATGTGAACACCTTCTCACATCTGCACACTGGCAGACAGAAGTGCTGTTGGCTGGCCTTAACTGGTTACGACTATCCCTGTCAGACGGTTTTTGTTTTGATCTTAAATTCTACATTTTAATCCTAAATATTAATTGGGTTCAAACCAAATTACTTAACAAGTATCCATCAACTGATTCTAAAAATGACTCTAAACCACAATGCAAGACTGCATTCTAATTTTATATTTTTGTCTTAGCAAATAACTTCTCGAATAACGATCTCACACCAAACCCCCATCATAAACAAGGCAAGGAAGAGTTATTTATATTGCACATATGAGACAATTCAAGGTCCTTTACAGATTAGAGAAAAAATAATATAATTTCCACTCTGTCAGTGTGGAAGAGTAGGTCTTCCTATAAGCTGTTGCCTTTATGGCTTCTGTGAGACTATTGATTAATTACACCTGAGCGGAACTCTGTTATAGCCACACCTCACACCCCCTCCACAGGTCACTGTTACAGCCACACCTCACACCCTCTCCACAGGTCACTGTTACAGTCACACCTCACACCCCCTCCACAGATCACTGTTACAGTCACACCTCACACCCCCTCCACACGTCACTGTTACAGTCACACCTCACACCCCCTCCACACGTCACTGTTACATTCACACCTCACACCCCCTCCACAGGTCACTGTTACAGTCACACCTCACACCCCCTCCACAGGTCACTGTTACAGCCACACCTCACACCCCCTCCACACGTCACTGTTACAGCCACACCTCCCCCCCCCCTCCCCCCACAGGTAATTGTGCTGCTTAGAGAAGTCATGTGTTCATCTTTTTATCCTGCTTTGGCCTCCCCCATTACTCTGAGTGGATGAAAGCTCTCATTTATGATATCCCCTTGGCCTGTGTAACTGTTTCGTGAAAACAGATTCATGGTTCTTGTGGGAGCTCTTCTCTGTCCTGTAATCTCTCTTTTCTTTATTGTATATTTGACTCGGTCATTTCTTCTTGGGACACAGTTCCCAAATGACGTTTAGCTGGAGTATTTCCTCACTTGTGTGTGTGTGTGTGTGTGTGTGTGTGTGTGTGTATA
>JAOYMR010000017.1:4938112-4948229 GCA_025802075.1 Tenebrosternarchus preto
TATATATATATACTTTGTATTTATTTATTTATATATATATTTATTTTGGATTTACATGAAAAAAAAAAACATTCCTGTTTATCAACAAGATATTTGCAGCTTAACATATTTGTTCTCTCGGGCCCTTAGTAATCCATTAGTTTAATCTAATAGTTTAAAATGCCATTAGTTTAAAATACTTTTTTGCTATTAATAACATACATTCAGTCAGGTGCTTTAGTGATTTTTTCTGTTTTTTAATATTGCATATGAATTGTCTGTATTTTTTGCTTGAATTTTAATAAAGAGCCTCAGAAGTAATTATATACTGTTGCAATTATACAGTATACTATTGCTACTGTTATACTATTGCTAAAACAACAAATTTAATGGTGGCCTAAGACTTTTTTGCAGTACTTGAAAAGTATGTATATAGCCGAAAGGTTTGAACTTCTCACCTTATTGAAATGCTTCCTTATTGTACAGCTCAGGTAGCTGTGGGTGGTCAGCTGTACAGTCACAGAAGGTGCAGGACAGTTTGTACCTGTTCACTTATAAGATGGGCGGGTCTTTTGAGGGTCGAATCAAGTCATGGATTGACTTTACCAGAAACTGCCAGATGGAGTCTGAGCACGTGCAACACTAATCAAACAAATGTATTATGTTTACTGGATTAAGCGGGGGACACATTTGTGACTTCAGGACCGTGAGTAAGGACCTTTTAAGATTGTGCTAATATCTCTGGTTTTCCCCCCAAAAAGGGGGATATCCAATTCTGCTAGGCAGTGGGGTGGGAGTAGACGATATGATAGATTTTTGATCCACCGATAAAGAACTGGATTGTTATGAGAACAGGATCATTTATAAATATCAAGTATAGTTATGGATTAGTCCCTTTATTTATAAACCACCTTAACCACCTGACATAAACTACAACGTCAGGTAATTAGTTTAGCAGTAGGATTTATTAAGTTGTTTTATTTGTTTTGGCTCAGAACGCGAGGAGAACGATGTTTTTAGCAAGTACTTCTCATTGCCGTACCAAAGGTCCAGTGGGTGAAGGTAGGCCACATCCAACTCCTCACACTTAGTGTTTCATAGGACTAAACTTTCTACATGTTTTAAAATGTATGTAAACGGTAAAAAGGGTTAGCGTTGTACACCTTCTGTCTGGTGTCCTAACTACGTTTTAACATTAAGACAACCATCTAAAATTCGTTTTGTGCGATTCAGTGAAAATACGTTAAGAGGACTGATCGTTGAGCATAAATTGCTAATACCTCAAGTGCACTTTGTGTTTGATGAACGAACTAACCTACCAAATCTTACCGATTTGGTAAGATTTTAGCCCTACTAAAACTACCGTTATCCAGTGACAAACATTTAGTCATTTGCGTTTTAGCGTTTGGCACTGACGGTATGACAAATTGCCAGGGATAGAAAACATGAAAAGACAGGGACAGGGGTACATTGGAAGTTTTATTTCCATTATAAACCTGTCCTATAAAAAGCACAGACCGGCCAGTCTGTGAGAAAACAGCGTTAAGCAGAAGTCAGCGAGGAACCGACCGATTGATCGTCCGGCCGATTAATCAGTCCGAGTATTGTCGTTTTGAGATAATCGGCTTGGCTCACGAGGCCGTTCATCAAAAAATGCCTACATGCATAAAGCAGGTAAAGCCCTGTGGGTCTGGCTGTTAGTTTTAAGGTTAGGGTTGGAGATCTCCCACGTATCCATTTCACCGTTATAGGACAAATGGATGGGTGCTGTGTAATAGTGTTCGCCAATTCTGGATGTAATGTTTCCTGAGAGAAAATGTTAACACTATCTTGTTTTTCAAACCTCGGTTTATATTTTTGCCACTATGAATAACATGCACACTATTTACTTTGCGTACAATTATATTGATTCTGGTCATTTAGTGAGGAAATGCAAATAATGTTAGAGCACTGTACCATTATTGTCATACGCCCTGCTATAAATATTAATATAATAATTTTGTAAGCAGTTTTGTTTCTTATCTATTATTATAAAGTAAATTGTACTTTATTAGTTGCACTGACATTTAAAATAATTAGTCTGGTTATTGTGTAAAGACTCAAGAGCCAACAAGGTAAAATTGGAGAAATATGTTTAAGGACCACTGAACAAAGCCTTAAGACTTAAGAACACACACACATTGTTGAGAACACACACACATTGTTGAGAATGGCCCCCGACTGTGAAAAATCCTAGATCAACAAAAAGTGGCTCTACCATGTTCTAGTCTTAAGGGGGACGAATATTTATGCAGGCTGCATTTTTTAGTTTTCTTTTAATTTTACTCTGATCTGCTGACATATTGGATTTTTTAAAGGTCCATCTTATTTTGAAATTTACTTTATCAAATTGGATGGCCATCAAGACCCTGGTTGGAACAATCTGAATGAAACTACATATACTATCTTTCGTTGCTTATCCACATAATTACCTCATATTAACATGCATATGAAAACATTTATTATTCAAATATACACTTCAGTTACACTCATCCACCTATCAGAGTGTATGGACACACCAGACATGAAGCATTAAGCAAACAGCTTTGGAAAGGGATGTGTAAGTGGCTCTGTGTTCTGTCAGCCTGTTATTTCTTTGGTTGGTTCTGTTTTACCTGGTTCAAACCCCACCTCTGCCAAGTTGTCACTTTTGGGCCCCTGAGCAAAGCCCTTAACACTCAACTGTTCAAGATGTATTCAGTCACAATTGTAAGTCGCTTTGGATAAAAGCGTCAGCCAAATGCCGCAAATGTAGCAAAAGCCAAATACACAGAACTGTTTTTGTTTGTACAATCAGCTCTGTTCCTAGTCTTCCAAACGTGTCTTCCTGTTGTGTGTTATGTGTTTAGACTTAAAATGTACATTTTTAAGTACAATTACCTATTAGAAACTGCCATCCCTTTCAAACGTTTAGAACAGGACTGGGCAGATTTTTTATTAGACTGGATGCCTTTTTTTAAGATTAACAACAGCACTGAGCAAAGCAGTGCAGATTCCTGTTAGAAGTTTTGTTTAATATAAAAACTCAAATAAGTGAAATTCAAACTCTGGCTACATGAACATGATGTGATTTGAGATGCATTTTAAAAATGATGAGAATTATAGTCAGGCACCTGTGAAGGGTTTCACATGAAACATGCTTTATTAACTCTGGGGAAGATCTGGAGGGTCCAGGATGTAGTAGCTGCACTAGACTAAAATTTAGCACTGGAGGCTCTGTACTGTCTTTCTGTCTGTGTGTAGTGAAGATCAGACCAGGGGTTCATGAGAAAAGAAATGTACTTGTCTTACTAACCCCTAATGACAAAAGAGGGCCAAAATTCATAAGTTGACAGAGAACAATATAACAGGCTGTCAAGCTTAATTAGCTAAAGGGTGAATGACTCCTAGCTGTGTATGATTGTGCATGAGTTTGGGTTGTTAATTTGATTGTGCATGAGTTTGAGTTGTTATTTTGATTGCCAAAGTCGATCAAAAGTCGCATGCTATTTTCAAGCCGCACCCAGAACTTGGGTTTCAAGTAAGAATCAGAAAAGTAAAATCCAGCTCTTTATGAGATGTAGTACTGACCAATAAACGTTTCTGGGATGTGGTAGCAACTGAGTACAAATTAAGTACATTTTTGAAAATGTATGAATTAGCAAGTTATATATTATCTTATTTTTACATTTTAGCTTCAAGTGCAAATTCATATATTGACAGCATATAGCAGACGTTCTTATCCAGAATGGCTAACACATACATCATGATTGATTAAATGTGCCAGATGGCACATTTGTGACTTGGACCAAAGAATCCCAGTCAAGAAGAATTCTGATTCTGTGACATAAGCCATACACACCATTTACTCTGTAGTGACCTGTCCTGCCCCCAGCAGCTTGGGACTGGACACCACATCACACCAGCCCACCAGGTGGTATATTAGCAAAGGAAGTGCTTATAATAAAACTAGGAGCACATACAATAAGTTTCCAGTAACAGGGACTGTAATAAAAAGCCAAGTCAATGTGAGGTCCAGTATACAGCCCTGCTCAGCTCAGCTATTTTCACTGTGCTGTACTGCATGACCCAAAGCTCTGTGCACTCTGCTTCAGAACATTTGGTATATGCTGGACACATTTTAAGAGCGTAGTCTTTCTCTCTCTGCCTCTTTCTTTTTCCCTCTCTTCATTTCTGTGTAACACTGTAAATGAGAATAATGAAATACACTCTTTTTTGGCAAAGCCTGAACTTGTTTTTGACCAATAAAAAGGGCAGTTATTGTGTTCTATTTGGTTTTATACAGTTGATCATTGCAAGCATAATCTCAGCCTTTATATGTTCTTCAGTTAACCAGTCCTTCAGCAACAAAGATGACATCTGTATTTTTCTTTCTCATTTAAAGGATTAAAATGTATCCCCAGTTTGAAATCAACAATTACAGTCATTAAGATGTAATTCTCCCTTGCACACAATATTATTTATTATCTCAGTACCATACATTTTTAATTAATTGTCTCTGGAGCTCATAACTTGTTGCATTTACAATATCAGCTTTGCATTGTTTTATCTGTTTGCATCTGTTGTCTTGCACGAGGCCTCGTTATTGTGCTTGTTTTAATTAATATGAAGATCCACAGTGACGCTATAACAGCTCTTAATTCAAATGACCATGCTTCTGCAGGAGCCCTACAGCTGCCGAAACCACAGCCTGAAAACAGCTCCTGTACACTTCATTAGCTATGCATTGCAATAATCTTCTGTTTGTTATAGTCACTCAATTTCTTTATAAAACATTAGTGTATTGTTATTAGTGTAGTGTATTCTTTTAAAATATATTTACATTTAATTTGTTTATATGTATTTCCTGTATGGTTTTAATTTTCATTATGTTGGTGTATAATGAGTAATAGATGGAATGAGAAGGTTCTGAGAACATACAAAATATTACATAAATGACAAAACTATTTACTCTTTGGAAGAGAAATTTTGCTTTTGGTCAACATATACAAACACGTGCGTGCACATACACACACACACACACAAACAAACAAACTGTTCTTTGGCCTATAGCAATTTATGTTGATTAGGCACTGAGTCAACAGATTGTTTAAAATTAGTTTGAATTGATTGGTGTCAGTTTGATTATTCTCAAGTGCACTAGTGATCTATAAGCTGACTGTCTGTACTTCCTTATGTGGAGTCTCTGCTTTTCTGTCTGTGACTATTTCATTGGATGTTTAATGACTGTTGTTTTATTGAATGAAATCAATCATATTTTGTTATAAAGGTCAATATACTGAGATATGCATATGAGCACAAAGGGCACAATAGCAGAGTCTGTGTTTAATAGTTTAATAGTATGTTGGATATCATTAAATATAGTTTCCTTATTCTTACAGTAGGTAGCAATATTATAACACATTAATGTAGTAAACATTTTAAAAAATTTCTACATACAACCACACATTTTAATATACACTGGTGACTTTATTATGAACACAAGGCTCCTGGACATTAGCTGTGACTGTCTGAGAGTTTGTAAGGTTTTTAATAAAGTGGATTATTAATTAAAAGAATGTCTTATTAAGTATAATCACAGAGGCTGTATAATCACTATATTTGCTTGGTTGAAAATTGATAGCTTGTCCTCGACAACATTCTCAAAAAATATATAATTATATATATATATATAAAACACTATAAACGTTTCTGGCTGTTTTCCTCCACTTTTATTAACCAATTATCTTTGATAACAAGGACACAATAATGTGTGGATTCACTATTAATACACAAAAGGAACTAAACAGTTCAAGAACTTAAACAGTTGGACAGTCATCATCATGTAAACATTTAGCTCAGTGGTTGCAGTCGTTCATCCAATCACAGTGCAAGTTTCATGCCGAGGGGAGGAAACTTGTAGATGAACTCAGACATGAACTTCAATGCAACTAAATAGTTTTGTAAAATTTCTTTATTTCTTAAATTGTTCTCTTTTCGAATAGTTTTCATGTAACAAAGGAAAATCTCTCGTTTCTTCTCTTTCTCTCTTTCTGTCTTTGCCTTCAAATCAAGTTATGGAGCAGAAAAGCTTGTTAAAATGCACTGCAAAGGTCCAACCTCCTGTCGGTCCCAAACGAGGCTAGAGAGTGCGGTGACCGGAGTTTGACACCCTGAGCTGTCTGTCTGAGCATAACATTGATTGGCAAGGGAATGGGATGTGGAACACTAGCATAGTAGAAGTGATCAGAGAGGGAGAGGCTGGGTGAGGAGGGGCGAGCGGGAGAGATAGAAGGGTAATCTGAGTCCTCGGTGGAATTGGTGACGAGCTTATGACAAACGACTCTGGTCTCATAGGGGATAATTAAAATCATGAAGTAAGACCGACGCTGTTGCCATGACAAAGACGGTGCTTGGGATACGATGGGGTTCTTTAGATAAAAAAAACAAAGACTTGTGTGAGACTTTGATAACAGTCTGTTTTGGAAGGAGCTGACCCAGAAAGGCCTTCACACTTTGATAGCAGCGGTAAGAAAGAAGAAAGGACGAGAGTCTCTCTCTCTCTCACCCTCTCAGATTCTCTCATTTTCCAAACTCACACATAAACATGCACATAGTGCACTGCTCAACTGCCTTAATAGAATGTTTAATAAGGCACCCTTGTGCTTTTATCAGAGCAGACAAGACCAGAACAACCGTACACTAACACACAGAGCAGACAAGACCAGAACAACCGTACACTAACACACAGAGCAGACAAGACCAGAACAACCGCACACTAACACCCAGAGCAGACAAGACCAGAACATCAAGACCAGATGAGTAGAATAGGAGAGGGTTACTTTTAACGAATGCCTTTATGGTAAAGTGCTTCGTCCTTCTGATGTATTCCAGGACTGGTTTCTCTCACCCAGGTTAAGCCTATCCTGGGCTAAATATGGCCGCCGAAGAGACATTGCATATTTTACTGAATCTGCACTGCTGATTGAATCCCCAAAATACAGAATTTGCACTGCTGAATTAATTCTGAACACTCTTAAATTCTACAGTAGATCTGACGCTGTAAAAACTCCAATTAAAAAGTTTCTTGATATTAAGCATCACAAACCTCAAACACATGGACAACCATTACCATTTCTTTTACATTCTCTCCACTGATAATGAGTGACAGTCGATTCACCTCTTTCTGCAGTGTTTGCCCTCTGTGCTCTGATAACACAGGAACACAGCCAGTGCTAATGCCCACTACTTTGATGTCTTGGTCATCTGTGTATCTGATGGAGAAATAATTACCTCCTACTTAATTCCCCTTTATGGATTTTCTCTGTCCTTGGTGGCTCTGGTTAGGCCTCATGAACATTGCTATGTTGGGATTACAGAGGATGTCTGGAGTTACGGATTACAGATAAAGTGAACTCCAAACAATCCTAATCTCACATTTACATTCAGACTCGTGAAACTCATGCCTTTCAAGCTCTCAACTCAAGACAATTTCAAGACAAAAGTGCTTTGAAATGAACAAACTAAACTCTCCACTAAACAGAAACAGAAGAGTCATTAATGGCCGCTAACCTTTCTGCTTTTGTTTTTGTGTTTCTGCCACGACTCCGATCTCTGTGAAAGGTTCCATGTTCATTGGTAAACTTCCCCTGTCATGCAAGAAGCTCCTCAAGAGTGAACTCCTGGTCCAATTTTTTAAATTATATTTATGTATACATACACACACACACACACACACAAAGCTTAAGATTAAGAGATCACTGCAAAATAATGTTATAGGTATGTGTTTGTGTGATATTAAACATTTTGGGGTGTTTTACCCATTCCCCATATTTGATCACAGTTTTACTGTGTCCTGGCTTTCACACTGCTGTTGGGTAACCTGATACTAGTCCTAATGCAAAAATCTAAGCAGCTCGGCTTTGCTTGACGGCTTATGATCCTCCATCTTCTTCCTGATCGTGTTTCTGTGGTTTTCAGGTCTGAGATCAGGCTGGACTCTCCAGGTCTAACTATAAGATGGCTAGGTGGTGGGTCAAGCTAAAAACTGGACTCATCAGAGAAGATGACTGTACTATATAAATATTAATAAATATTAACATTCCCTTTGGTGCCATAATTCAGTGACGTAATCTTAGCTTCCATGGTTCAGATCTGTTTCTGTACTCTAACCCATTCTACATCACTGTAAGTACTTGGTATTTAAAATTATGAATGAATGCAATTTTTTATTAAATCATGAAAAACATAAAACTTAATTTTTTTTCTTGTTGGATGAAAAAACTTGTCCGCTAGAACTTCAGAAGTTGTGTTGACATTGATGGTGTCACTGTTCAACCATCTGTGAGTGTTTCCAGTCTTTGGAGTTTTTAATCCTTCCCTTGAGCCTCATATTAGATAATATGCTAAAACAAAAAGTTTTGCTCCAGCACTCCTGTTTTTGATACTTTCTTAATGCAAAGTGCTAAAACACCGCTTTCATAACCTCACGTATGGACTTTTGCACTTCCCTCTAGCATCTCCATTGGCATCTCTGGTAAAACGCTAACTAGACTTCAACTTATTCAAAATTCATTGAATAGGCTACTCATACACACTGAGTGTTCAAAAGGGATTACATTCACAATTTCTCAGTCACAGTCTCTACCTGTCTCATTCCAAGTTAAATACTTCTGAAACTTCTGCTTGTATATAAATGGACTGCACAGTCAGGCCCTTTCTCAACTCACCACACTTACACATTTGCAACCCCCAGCTCACATGCTCAGGTACTGGTATACAGGTAGTCACTGAGTTTTGGCTGGTCTCTAGGAGGGTTATTCAGAACTGTGATGCCTACATTTTGGATGTATAATGCACAGTATTTCTGTTCTTTGTCTTTTTTAAGACCCAATGGAAAACATATCATTTGGTTTCTGTATTGTCACCTCAGTTCCTCCTTACTTTCATCTCATTAGAAATAGAAGAAAATATTAGAAATATTCTTAAAAGGTAGATCATGCTCAGTGCAGTTAAGACAATGTCGATCATACATTAACAACAGTTAATCACACATTAACAAGTTTATTCCCAGTAGCTCCTTAGTATTTTGTTATTCTTAAAATGTTTTATTCTCTGACAATTCCTAAAGCACCAAATATAAGGGGCAGTGTTTTAAAACAGCACAATTTTATCTTTTTTCGGATGGAAATATAATTAATGCCAAGACACACAATGACTCAGGAAGCCAACAGTGAACTTTTTTGTGATGTCACATGTTTGTGATGTCGTGCAAGACAATGATGTGAACACATGTATTATGTACATTAGTCTTCTGTTAGTCATCAACTATTCACCCTGCAGAGGACGCATTAAATGTGTTAAACTTTTAACTTTTAGAGAGAGAGAGAGAGAGAGAAAGAGCTTTAAAAATGTAATACACAAAGTTTCCAAAGAAACAGGATGTTTCAGAGAGGACAACATCAGGGGTCTTTCATTGGCTGTGCAAGCACTTTGCACAAGTACCAGTGAATTTGCTACATTTTTACATATCTCTTCTCTCCTACTACAGTACTCTCCTATTAGAATTAATCATAAGTCACAAAATACAAGATATATGTACACAAAATTTAAAAATGCTTTAAAATAGCTTCTACAGGCAAAAGTCAGTATTTAGTGTGACCACCCTTGGCAATAAGCTCATCTTGCAATTCTTTTGGGAAGGCTGAAGTTTTCTGAAGCAGTCCTCTGGTATATTATACCAGGTTTTAAGACACTTTAAAAGAGCCAGTTTCCTGCTGTTGGTCAAGTGTAAGGGGAGGTCACGCTAAATACTTGCCTTGGTAGCAAGTGTATATACTTGTATGTATATAAGTGTATATATATATTATATGGTTACAGTGCAAAGTGTCATTTTTAATTCTAGGATATTTCCACAGTCACATCTCGGAAACACTGTGCATTTGTGCAGTCTAAAGCCCATCTATTGCCATGTGCAATTTTCATTATTTGTATTTAATCAGCTTGACTGCTGTTGATTGGGCATTTCTGGGTTTTAGGCCGTTCTCATTGGGGGGGGGGGGGGGGGGGGGGGGGGGGGGGGGGGGGGGGGGGGGGGGGGGGGGGGGGGGGGGGGGGGGGG
>JAOYMR010000017.1:4948930-4964536 GCA_025802075.1 Tenebrosternarchus preto
ATTTTTTGCCATTTGTAATTTTAATTTTTTTTTTTTAATACTTTTGTCTGGTTTTTTTTGGGGATTTTTGGGTTTTTGGGCGTTATAATACCCCCCCCCCCCCCCCCCCCAAATTCTGCTCTGCATGACAAACTTGTCCCGCACTCCCCAGCATGCCACTACTGTGAGAATGATCTGCCAGCCAAATTATGTATAATAACTACATTATGTGGTCTTTAAAATTATTATGTTTGTTTCAACACTAATTGGGGCATTAATGATAAACAGTGCACATGACCTGGGTGGTACACAATCCTTCTTTAATGAGCACCCCAGAGTAAGAGTGTCTCAGGGAATGTGTGTTTGAAATATTGTAAAGCATTATAATCACAATAATGAGGTCATATGAAAACAAAACAAGAACAAAAAATGCTCATATTGTAATGATACTCAAGAGGATTTAAAAAAGTAAAAGATTTAAAGGCAAAATAAGAGTCATCTACTTTAAACTTTAAAAAAGAAGACAAGGCAAAATAAGAGTCATCTACTTACAGCTTTATTTCTGCCTGCTAACTTGACATACATGCATTCAAGACTATTAAGGCTCTACTCTTTTGCCCTGTCCAAAGGACTCCCATTGGGACTGATCAGAGTTGGGTGAGACCTACACACTTACCAGATGTAGCCATGAAATTCTCTCCGCTGTCCTCTCTTTCCTTTAACTCTCTCTCTCTCAAAGCACATTTGTTGCTGAGACATGAGCTGAATTCATTCATCGCGCTGTGGCAGGAAGACGTCCAATCCCCCACTCGCAGTCTGCCAGCACTTTTCAAAGGGCTGAACTCAAGTTGACCGCGGCCCCAGACAGCTAGCTGTCTGGTCCAGAGGGACCTCTAGGCTCTTGGCTTGCTTCTTAACCAGGGACCCCCACACCCTTTGCCTGGCATGGTGCTACTTCTCCTACTGCTTCTGAGGCTACGGCAAGCAGAAGCAGCAGCATGAAAAAATCATCACAAGGCACAGATTTCTGGCCCTGCATCTCATCCACCCTGACTCCCCATATACAGTGACCCATCGACCTCTGCACAGCTCTGAATGCACAGTCTGATGGGGCAAAGGGGTTCCGGAGAGCAAGGACGATTCTGACAAGGTGTGTGAGTAGGCTTGGCTTGTTGCCTGTATGCTTGTTATTCGTTTCAGAGTGGTGTCATGATTTTTTAATAATCTTTGGTTGAGCTGACCTAGAGACAGTTAATGCTAAGAGTTACAGAGCTAATGAGAGAAGACCCATGAGAAGGAGGCTGTGGCAGACAAGGGCAGACCACCAGGGTGCGCTCTTTCACTCACTGCCCTGCTGCAAAGGGAGCTTGGATGTCCTTTTCCTGAACCCTGATGAAAAGCCATATTAGGATGTCAGTGCATCAGTGAGTTGAGTTATTTCCCATTTGAGCAACTGAGCACATCAGTATGATCTGAGGAGCATATCTTTAGTTATTTGAGTTATTTCCCAACTGAGCACATCAGTATGATCTGAGGAGCATATCTTGCCTGCTCAAAGCAATGTTACTAATAAGTGAGAGCACAGAATTGCTTAAATAGCCAGGATTAGCATATTTCTTGTATTTTCATCTTACATGTCTGTTCATTAGAAATAACTTTAGCCAGTCAGACTTTTTGCCTGCAAAACTTTTAAAAAATGCATCATACCATCAACTGACTCAAAACATTATACATATATTTGCATACCTTTTTAGACAAAGTCCTGTGAATTTGTAGTCAGGAGATCCATTGTTGTGGGTAAGTGTGGGTGTAGGGGACATGAGGTATGTTTTCATACTGCATTTCAAGTCCTCTAATCCCCTAGAAGTGATATGATAAAATGAAATTATGTCAGAGTATCCAGCTGAATTCTATTCAGATTTCTAATTGAATTATTTTCCAATTATTTTCTATCTACATTAATCTAACAGCTATCAGGGATATACAGCTTTATATCAACTTTCTAAAAACTATTTAATTTAACTGTACTTTGCTTATAGAATGTATCCTATTTTTCATTTAGATCTATAGATACAATTGGGAAGAACAAAATTATCAAAGGACAAACAAATGTCATGTATTAATTATTAAATGTCATGCTTTAATGACATCAGGTGACATCAGGTTAGATACAAACCAGGACATACCTCTAATGAAATATGCAGGATTTTCTTTACTTTTCTTTATAGATTGCTGCTCAGTCATTTGTTTATTCATTCATTTATTCATGTATATATATATTTATGTGGTGCGTTTCTGAACATCAAGGCCACTTAACAGTGTAAAAAAAAATACCACAGTGCTGTGCGGTGCAGTAGGCAGAGTTAAAGAAGAATAACACTGCTTGATGTAGAACAAAAGGTGGGAACAGAGCACTTTAAAGCTCAGGGAGCCCTGGGTGACCTGGCAGGCCTTCAGGAGAGCTGGTGTTTGGAACAGCAAGCCTCCTGCCAGAGGATCTAAGAGTGTGAGACATGATATGTAGTCACTCAGAAAAATGAGTGGGAGCAAAACCACGAAGGTCTTTGACAGTAACGTAGCGTAGTTGATAATAAATATGGGAAGAGACCAGAAGCTGATGTGAGTTGTGCAAATTGCCTGGTGCGTGTTGGTTCTGAGGTGAGTTTTGAATGTTTTGAAGTTTGTTCAGAACAGTTCAGAGCTGTTATAAAAGAGCATTATGATAATCAGCACGAGAGGAAATGAAGGAATGAATTAGTGTTGTATTGTTGATCAAATTTAAGAAAAGGCAAAGACAGGTCATCTAATAAAAGAGAACAATGGCAGGTTTAGTAATAATAAAGGAGGACAATGGCAGGGTTAGTAAAAGACTTGAGGCTCAAATGAGAGTGCATTTGATAATAGCATCAAGATTCTAAACAATCTCCACAGATTAAACAGCTGCACCATTAATGTCAGCAGAGGAACTGCGCAGGCTGGATAGATGGAATATGGGACCTTCTAGTGGTAGTTCTGTTTTGTCAGTGTTTAATTTAAGACCGTTCTTATGCATCCAGAGCTTCAAATTAGAAAGGCATGTTACTAAAACATGTCAGAGAAATGATGGGAGTAGAGGTGCTCCCATTAGCGCTTGGATACAGCTGCATGTCATCTGGATAACAATGAAACCTGAGACCAGTATTATAGATCATTTGTCCAAAAGGTAGTATGTAAATGATAAAGGCAAGGAGACTGAGAACTAATTCTTGGGACTCACCCTGGGTCACTGGACCAGTGGATGATTTATGTTTCCCTAAAGTGACAGACTGTGTTGTGTCTGCGAGCTCTAAAATATTCTGTATTTTACTGTTTCCTGAACCCTGCAAAGGGTTTAAAACTGAATATTTTAAAGCCAAATTTTTTTGTATTTATTTTTTTGAAGTTCTACAGATGCTAAGGAAGAGCTAGAGGTTATGCATTTATAAAACATTCTTTGAACAACTATTTGTACATATTCATTAAAGCATTAAACCAAAATTTAGAGGGAAGTGAGAAAATTTGCATGAAACAAGATCTGAAATAGCATCTGTGGTGATGTTTATTCACTTCTGGATAAGCAGAGTACTTTACAAAGTATTGTTTAATTGTTAAATTCATAAACTATGTATGAGCAATGATTAAAGCCAGTTACAATCGCACACGCACCTGTGAAAGACTAAAACAAAACAAAACAATGTCCCCTACCATTATTTAAAAAAACATTAGAAATGTGGAGCGTTTGTGTGTGAGATCTGTAGGCAAAGTGACAGAATAGCTTTCCATAGTGTGTCTTCCTGGCTGGACTGAGAGTCTGTATGGGGCAGATCTCCATAGCTACGGCTGCTGTATTGTTTGTCATCCTTGTCTGTCCTTTGTCCATGGTGTGAACAGATCTGGGATGGCGGGTTCAGCCTACAACTGAAAGACACACTCCAGACTCACCGACTGAATAAATATTCCCAAACATTCTTAGAGAAGATGAGGGGTCTCAGTCAAAAACACACAACCCTGTTCTTTCATTGTGCGTAAGGGGACATTTTTGATGCTTTTTGTTTGTGACGCACTTCAATTTCTGTCTCTCTCTCTATCTCTCTGTCTCTCTCTCTATCTCCCTGTCTCTCTCTATCTCCCTGTCTCTCTGTTTCTCTGTCTCTCTCTATCTCTTGCTCATGGTTTAAGATATGACGTACTAAGACGTACAGAAACTCATGGACAAGATATAGATGTTGCTTCAACCTAGCAACGAGGTGCTGATTGGTTGAGGTGAAGGTATCCTGAGGCATGCCATTGGTGGATTGGTCTGGTGTGAGAAAGAGAGCTGACAGGCAGACAAATGGAGCGATTGAAAGATGTGACGTGGGTCAAACAACCTGTAAAACTTGGTCATGTGTGCCGAGAGGTGCTTAATGTCAGAGAGTACAGAAGGTATGAATGAACTATTTGGCAATTACATTTGTGCCTAAATGTACAGCAAGTGTGTGAGTGTGTGTGTCTGTGTGGGCGTGCGTGCGTGCATGCATGTTATGACTGAAGTGTGTGTGTGTGTGTGTGTACACATGCTAATTTGTGCATACACAGACATGTATCTTTTTTTGAGATCTAATAAAAAAAATGGAGCAAATTTCATCTGTTACCTGTGAAGTAAAAAACAGAATGAGGTGAACTGTCTAATTCCCATCTTGTCCTTTCTTTCTCTCCCCCCCTTTCCACTTGCTGTCCTGTATTTTGCCCTTCTTGTCTGTGTTTTCCCTGGTCCCCAGCTGGAGAGGCTCCACATTACTGTAGGGGTCCTAATGCATCTCCTACTAATACTTTCAGCATAAACATATAAGCAACAGGCTGATAATGTGCAGAATAGGCTGCTCCCAGCTTTGGCTTCCCAACCCTAGAGAAGTGAATAAAGACAGCCGTGACTGGACCTACTGCTGTACTGTATAGTAGAGCAGAGGGAAAACTAATCCATTGGCCTGGATTTGAGTGGATGTTGCCTGGGAACATCCCCAGCCCTGTTCGCCTAATCCTTACTAAACACAAAGCTCACTTACTCTGATAGGACACCTGCTGCTCGCCACACAGCCAATGGCGTGCAGGCAAAATTATGGAGTACTTGCTGTCTCTGGCTCACTATTTTTCTCTTTCACACAGACAATCTCTCCCTTTCTTTCTCTCTCTCTCCATCTTCCTCTTTCTCTTTTTCTCTCTCTTTCTTTCTCTCTCTCTCAAACTCTTGTGCAAACCAGAACAAGGTAGGATCTTTTTTTAATTCTTTTTGCTTGGCAGCAGTTACAGTGTATTGCACAACCTGGAGGTTGTGAGGGAGGAAGGAGAGAGATGAAAATCAGGGGAGGAGGGTGTTAGTGGGTAGTTGTGCATATGGAGGTGTAGCTCCTCGTGGTGATACATTACTGACATTTGCATAGAAATTGACAAAACAGTGCTGGTTACCTCCTTTCCAATAAGAAAAGAACAGTATTAATACCAGAAAAGGTTATAAGTTATATGACACTTTTTTAAAGCATCCTAAAAGCAAAATAAAAACTAATGAAATTCTTGAGCTGGAAAAGGACTCTAACATGCAGTATTTACAGTTTAGGGCCATCACCAGCATATTTTTGTTGTTTTCCAGTTTGCTCCAGTCTGATCTTGGTAGGCTGATTACACCCCTGAAACCCTTAGAAACTGGCTTAATGCTCTTATTATTCTTAATAAAAGTGAACCACACAGCAGTTTTTTAATATATTAATTCCGTGTTCTTATTACATGATTTAATCCATTGATATTATTTAATGGATTATGTTTGTATATATATTAAATGGGGCTGTGCAGTAACTGAAGTTTAAAAGAAAGACCAGGCATGAAACCTTCCTAGCTAATAAATATCCTACTCACCCAAGTGTTCGCACAGACTACACTGCACCTGTATGGCCTGTATTACGTGTTAGTCCACCCTCCATCTGTTCAGCTCACCTGTTTCAACTTGAAATTGGATATTGATGAGTCAGAAGAAACTTTTCTTCTTTGGCTGTACCACCCTTTTTTATCCCCAATAAATCCTCCCGTTCAAGAAACTGTGAATCCTCCATTCCTGCCCTTCTAGCAGCTTTTGGAACCATGCGAATCCCTTCCATTTTCATCCCAACTTCTCCACTCTTCATCCCAGTCTACTCTTCATCTGGCCCCATCCCATCTTAATCCCATTTCTTTCCTTCCTTATCCAAATCCCTCTTTCTTCCTCCCTTCCCCTGTTCACTCCAACCATGTCACTCTTCATCCCCCAAACACTTCCCTCTTCACCCAGTCCTCCATGTCATCAATCCTTGTCTCACCTTCAACTACTTCACCACCCTCCAGGTGTACTCTCCAGGTGTACCCTCCAGGCTGCCCCCAGCAAGCTCCCATCTCTTCAACCCACTTCTGCTCTATTCTGGCCTGGAATGCAAAATACTCCAAATACAGTTATCTCATCTTTGACCACCTCCTCTCTTCCACTGACATTGTTTTCCCATTTCTGGTCATGCAGAATGTGTAGGGCAGTTTTATAATATTCCTTTTCATCACTACTTTCGCCATCTACTGTTCTGTATCCTTCACCAATAGGCTCTACTCATTCAGTGTTACCAACTCTCAACATGTGGCTGGTTTGCAAAGACTAATATTTTTCATGTGTTTTACTTCTTTCTCTCACTATCCTGTGGAACTGGATGGTCTGTGGTTCACCTCTGCCTAACTCTGAAACTCTCTATCTAAACTCCTTTGTAGTGTGAAAGTAATGACCTTTCATTGTGACCATGTTCTTTGTGGAGACATGAATGCACAAACATATTATAACTTAGCAGCTCACATCAGTTGTCAGGACTCCCATTAGGATGGATATAGAAACCTTTGCAAGAATTCTTGGATAACTTAATGTTGAAGTTTTTGAACAATGGTCATCCCAATCATATAGATTTACAGTTATATACAGATGCTCCTTCAGGAGAGGTTCACTAACTTTCTTCTGGATCTGCACTTACTCCTCAAACCACAGTCAGTTTAACTGAAGATATAGGGCTCCTCTTTCAAAATGGTGTCATGCAATTACTGAAGCTTGGAATAAAGGCCACACTAGAAACATTCCTCCTCCCAGTTAATCAGTTAATCCCTTCTCCCACCATTACTGCTCTCACTAAAGAGATGTCTCATCCTGTCACCATACGGGGGTGGGGTTTCTAGTGCAAAATAACCATTTCTTAGAGTTTTGCATTCACCACTGAGCTGTAGCTTTGTTAAACTTTGACTACATGTGTGTTGTGTAGCTACATTCATGAAATGTAATCTGATGTGAAAACGTAATGTAATAAAATGTTGTTGTCCATTGTAAAAAAACATTTCCAGATATTATGACCATTTTTCCCAGTTCTAGTAATTGTCTGCATCTATTTTGTACATATTTTCTTGATTGTAAACCACGTGTCTGGATGGGAGGGTTTGGATTGGGTAAACAAATGCTTTGGACTGTTCTTGAGCAAACATGACTTGTGGTACAAAGCTGAATCTCTGCGTAGGTGACCTGGGATAGTTCCCACAATGATGTTGACCGCCGCAGTGGAAGGACTGGAGCGAGTGACGGTACTAAACCCTGTTCATGTGTGCATGATTAACTTCTCAGTGCCTTCATGACACTCATGGTTGTTGTCAAGGGGTTGAAACCAGGTGTCCTGTGCTGGATGGTGAGCTCTTTGATGCCAGAAGGTCTCTGTGAAGAGGCATTCAATGTGCCAAAAGCAAAACTAAAAAGGCTAAAAACATAATTTAATGTGACATTTCTGGGTTCTGTTTTTCTGGGTCTTTTGCAACCTTAGCATCCACTGGTGGCTGAGTAACTAATTCACGAATGATGAATACACAGCCCACAATATGAAAACATATATGTATGAGTCAAGCACATTTCACAGGAATAGACAAATGTGTTTATTACACTTTTCAATCACAAGAGCTGTTCCTCCGTTGGGTGTGTGCATGTGCGTGTGTATGAATCTCAGCTGGGAAGAACAGGGCTGCTGCCGTCACAAAGCCAGCTGGAGCTGAATGAGAGGTGAACAGGCTGGCAAATGAATTGGAAGGGGAGGGAAGGAAGGGGGCGGGGGGTAGGAAACTTGGAAGCACATGGAGGGGAAAATAGTTTGTGCCTCTCCAGGAGTCTGGGGCTGCTTCTCTCACGGCAGTGGAAAATAGAAGTGGAGACATTTTCAGGCGATTAATGATCAGAGGTCTGCACTCACTGTGTGTGTGTCTCTCTGTGTGTGTGTGTGTACGTGTGTTCACGTGTTCGTATGTATGCACACACTGTGTGTGTGTGTGTGTGTGTACGTGTTTTCAAGTGTTCGTATGTATGCACACACTGTGTCTCTGTGTGTGTGTGTGTGTGTGCATGCATACATTTAATTTCTGATTATATGTATGTGAGTTACGTGTATTTGAGTCTCTGCATTCATATTTACTGAATGGAATCTTCTTTACACTATGATTAAGTTTATCCACATGTTTACTTAGAAGAATATTGTCTGGGTCTGACCAGTGTGTGTGTGTGTGTGTGTGTGTGTGTGTGTGTGTGTGTGTGTGTGTGTTGGCAGGACAGTCATTGCCTGAGGAGATCACATTAAGCTACTGTAAACATCTCTCTGACATGGAAGTGTACTGTAATTCAGCCCACGCTGTTTATTCTCTTTGCACACCACATGAATCAGAACACTTCCAACGAACCACTTCCCAAAATACAGCGACTTCTGTTACCAGCTACTCCCCACTAAAGTAAAACTACACCATAGCTAATAGTAAAAGAACTAGAACTACACCACAGCTAATAGTAAAAGAACTAAAACTACACCACAGCTAATAGTAAAAGAAGTAAAACTACACCATAGACCCAAAATCCATGAAAGGGTTTTGAACTTCAGGCACTTCTGCCAGACTCTGCGTAGTTTTGTACAGTTGATATGTTGGCACTGTCACAGCAGTAAAAATTAAATCGTGGAAACATAGCAGTCAGAGTAAAACTGACATCAGAACTCGTGCTGTTTGGATCACGCTTGTGTCGATTGTTCACCTAAAGTGTTATGATGTCAGAAGAGGAACATCATAACATCATGTCTGTTGTGTTCATTTACATTTTAATTTCTTAGAATGTTCAACAAAGCATCATTCGTTCTTTCCTGTGTTAGATATGAGGTTTTTCTGTCGGGTTTTTTTTGCTTTGTCATTTTCACAAGACAAACACAAAACAACACTGGAATCCCTTAGCATTGGCTAACTGAACATTACCCTTAAAAATGGCAGTTATCCTTTTCAGTAAAGCACTCATGTGGAGACATGAAGACACACGCAAACAGAGGCCACTGTGGCCCAGACTGAGATGGCTATTGTGTTGGTATCAGGTGTTGGCGTGACCCAGGAGTGTGATAAGGGCAGGAGTGCTTGGCAGCCTGAGTGTTTGGGGTCAGCTGAACTGCTCAATGGGTTCTGGCTCCAGGCAGTACAGCCACCCTCCACTGCTGTGTGAGGCCTTTCACTCAGTGCTGCCTCTCTCCCAGACTCCTCTTTATGCTGCTGGCCTCAGGGATGAAGTGGGCTGATCCAAAGATGTGTAGCTAGTGACACATTCAACAGTGTCAGACAAAGAAACTTTTTGTCTCTGTCTGTGTCTTGTTTCTCTCTCTCTCTAATTCACTCTGAGTCTGTCTGTCTCTCGCTCTGTCTTTTTCTCTTTCTATCCCTCTCTTTCTCTCTGTCTCTGTCTCTCTGTGTCCCGTGACCTTTCCATTTTGATAGCCCTGGTTAATCGAAGGTATAATAATGGTCGTTGAATCGCAGCTTTTAACCCTTAAACGGAAGCATTATAGTGAGTTTGTGTATGAGTTCAGTGTGTGTTTCTCTTTGCGTGAGTGCACAGCTATAATTAGTGAGTAAAGGGAGTGGCACTATTACTGGCCGGGGGTGAGGTACACGATTAGAAATGGAGCTGAACAAGTTAGAAGGAACTGGCCAAGAACCAACAGCAGTCACATGCATTTAATTTCTGTTGCATATTCTATGCAATATAAACATGTCGAAGTATGTTTGTGCATTATGTGAATATATCCATTCAGTGCAATTCCAACCATCCTCAAGCCTCAAGATGGACTATACAGTGAAAGAGAGGAGATGTGAGACAGAGGATTGAATCTTTTCACCAGTCTTGTCCCTTACATACTTCACCCACCTGCACTGGGCTTTAGTTGTAGAACTCCTGCCATGTTTAGTGCTGCATTCCTTCAGTGTTGACCCCACTGTTTATTCAGTTGCTGCCATGGTCAAACGTGCAAGTTTAGTAGACGTGCACTTCATCTTAACGGGTTTAGTAGACGTGCACTTCATCTTAACGGGTTTAGTAGACGTGCACTTCTTAACAGGCAAAACTTGCACACACAGGAACCACAATGGAGGGCAGAGACACATGACCTCAGCTTTTTCCAGCGTACGAAACAAGTGGTTTTATCTTTGAACATCTCCTAAAAGTTTCTTAGATCTTAATATCACATTTACTATATAACACCAAAAATAATACTTAAAAAAAACTCAAAAAATGTCATACAGTGAATTACATATTATGTGAATAATGAACATGTTAAGCAAATTACAAAAAAGAAGAAAAAGCGTATATAAATGTGAACAGTACTAGTGATACTGATTAGGGTTCTTTTAAATAAACCTTGAGTCTGTCTGAAGTAAAGTTTCTGTAAGGTTCTGGTTGTCTTCTTTTCTGTCATCACAACCAGAGCCAGAGCTTCACCCAGTCATGTGGCCTTAGCTGGAGCATCAAAACACAAGGCTACAACTCAGGGCGGAGGAGGGGAGCTGCAAGGCTGACACCCACCCTCCCGTCCCACAGAACAGCGGCTCTCATTCACAGTGCACCACCCTAGCACAAGGCTACATCAGAGAACACTAATATACATGGGGTGAGAAGGAGGCCATTGAAAGGGACTTGTAGGTCACTGCTATTTTTATAAACATTACTTTGCAAATTTTTTTTAGTGGACTGACCACATATCCTGTAATTTTAGCCCACCTTCACATGTACACACACGCACACACACACACACACACATACATATATATACTCACATGCACACACCTTCCCCACCGTAAACACTCAGACAGCAAAATATGTTCCACTTCCTGCCACAGTATCACGTACCAGGTAGAGCAGAACAGTATCACGTACCAGGTAGAGCAGAACAGTATCAAGTACCAGGTAGAGCAGAACAGTATCACGTACCAGGTAGAGCAGAACAGTATCAGGTACCAGGTAGAGCAGAACAGTATCAGGTACCAGGTAGAGCAGAACAGTATGTCCAACTTGTGCTTGCTTATTGGGTCCAGTAAACAACACAAATGCTTAGACAGAAGACACTGTATAAAAAAAGCTCTGAAAGACTGGAACTTCTTCAACCTGTCCTTTTCTTGACATCTGTGCTACTTGACATCAATATGTTAGAGCCATAAAAGGCCAGTTTTTATTACATTTCCTTTAAAGTTGTTGATGAATCGCAGCCAAACATGCCAGTATTTTTCTAACTGTCCTGCTGGTGTGGGTCACGGTTATGAGGAGCTCAGCTGTCCTCCCCACTCACTATCCCTCCTCCCAACATCTTCATGTCTTCTTCCTTTGAGCCAACAGCAACACCTCCCCCACAAGCTCCTCACCTTACCTCCTCTCTCCTTCTACCTTCTCCTGCTCCCACCTTCTTCCAGAATTTTAAGCTTGACCACTCCCAGAGCTAACAGATTAACTTCACACACAGACACACACACACACACACACACACACACATGTATATACACAAATATATATGAGCACACTTACGTATACACACACTCTTTATGTATCTAGTACACCAGTACAGTGCTTGAACAGTCAGTATGGAACCAGCTAGCAGAGAAAGAGGAAAACTTATAGAGTGAGAACGTACCACTAGATGCTCCCTATGTATCACCAGAGAAGGTGCCAGTAAAGAGCAGGTCTAGATACAGGAAGGCCATTTATTAGCATTTCACAGATGTCAGTTGAAAAGTGTTCGAATCCTCATCTGTGCTTTTTGTTAGTTCCTGTCTCTCAAGCGTGAATAAAGTCTGAGGCCAAGCAAAATCCACCACGACTCTTTGTTTTTTTCTGAACACAGTAATCTGAGGTGAGGCCTTGCTAGTGACACGCGCTCATACACTGAAGCCCTTCATCTCATTGAGCAAGGCTTGGTGCAGAGACCTTTCATGAAGGCTGTCTGGCAGTGGAAAAACCTTGGCATGGAGTTTGATGAGATATGAGACTTAAAATGATAAATGTGCCCACATGATTAGCACTGTTTGCCATGAGATGGATTTTCCCACTCTGAGCTGTGCACCTTTAGGACACCACAGTAGGACACCAGATACCCCATCCAGCCAAGTGGTCCATACTACACCAATAAGAGTCTTTGACTAAAATCTCCTAACAATACATTTGCTTTCCTCTGAAACACGATTTAAATTGCAAGTTGGTCTGAATGTGTGTCTGTCAAATACACAAATAAAAAAAGAAAATTAGGATCTACTCTGCATCCAGAATAGGAAAGGGTTATACTAGTGGCTTAATTCTGTTACACAGCCACTAGCCACTTAACTTAAGGCATCTTATTACAGGACCTATGACAAATGTCATGCCTTCATTTCTGATACATCAAGCAATAATCTTAAATATAGCCAATAATCTTAAATAACCCTATCAGGAATTTTTCATATTTTTTCCTGCTTGCACCCAATGTTTCTGAGATATGAGCAGAAACAGAAGTTTTCCACACACTTCATTGCTTGTAGGAGACAAAGCAATTGCATTGCAAATATAGTGCTGTCATTCACTTCTTCAAAATTGTTTTTTTGCAAAAGGCATAAACAAGGGTCCACTCAGTTATTCTTTTTTACTGGTGCTGAAGCTTCTCTTTAGGGAACCCCGGTCTGAAGGAGATTCACTCTGCTTTTGAGCCCAGGCACTGCAGTGCTTCAGTGGCCCATGCAAAAGGAAAAGGGTATCTGAACGGCGTGGAGTCAGACAGGTGTTTGAGCAGGCCAGGGCCCAGCTGTACGCAGCTCATCTGCCGTGCAGAACCGTCGAAGGGCCTCACGGTGCCAGAGGTGCCAGAACTGCCAGACGGCAGGGAGAAAGACATGAGCTGAAGCAAAGTCAATATTGAATCACAGATCAGGTTTGCTCCTGTAAGAAAGAACAAAAAGGAGCAGAAGGGGGAGACATGGAAAATGTTGATTCTTTCATGTACAGCCAGTGTGGATGGAGGAAAGAGAGAGAGAGAGAAAAAGATGGAGAAGTCAGACAGACACAGTGAGAGAAAGAGATCAGGAGGTACTCCTTGTGTTCACTAGCAAAATAGGTTATTTGATTACAATCAACATTATGTTGCTTGGATAGTTTGATGGATGATAATGGTGGCTAAAATTAATTCCAGAAAAGAACATGTCTGTGTCAGGGGTTCTTTGGGCCTGGTGGGTTATCAGTGTAGTATGAGTGTAGTTATCAGTGTAGTATGAGTGTAGTTATCAGTGTAGTATGAGTGTAGTTATCAGTGTAGTATGAGATTGAAGCGCCTGTGTATTATTATATACTCCTCCAGACATTATCCATCAATGTCAGTGAGCCTCAATATTTTGCATAGCCATTTAAAAAACATACAAACATGCAGTTTGTAATGACCTGATGGTCTACATAAATTACACTGAAAATGTTGATATTAAAGTCCTTTTAGTCCTATTTTTAAAGGCTTGATTTAATTAACAACAAATTTACTGAATAATTAATGTAATTGTATGTATTAGTATGTGGAAACCTTTTAATGGTTAGGGGTACCTCTTACTGGTCACCACTTTAACCCAGTACTGTCTAGAGAAGCTGATCAAGCACAGCACTGCACAGCACATTTCTCTTAAAAATCTATTTCAGTTGTATCATTCTGGGATGTGTTCATGAAGGACCTTTAACAGATCGTGCCACTGTATTTTACTAAGGTCAGAACTTGCCATTCTAAAATACAGAATTTCTTTTATGTGACTCACACTGTTGCTGATTTGTTCCTGTGTTTTGGAACTGTTATACTGCATGATCCAACCTTTTTGAGTTTTAGATCACAGACAGAAGACGTCATTCCATTGTATAAGTTCCTCATATGGCATGTAGTCACAGGCTTCTCACCAATTGCATCATTATAGCTCCACACCATTATACTGCCTCCAAACACAGCTGTGAAGAATTTTTTGACGTGTGGCACTGTGTAGTGTTTTATATGCAGGATCTCCAGTATAAAGTATAAACTTTCCTCATGTGTCCACACAACTTTTCTCTTATGTTCAGAGTTGTTTCATGTATCCACAGAACATTTTTTGTGTGCACAGAACTTTTCTCCAGTTAATGATGTTGAACGTCAAGGTGCTCTTTAGCACAGCTGGGTCGGGCAGCAGTGATATTTTATTTCTTCCAACCTGTTGAATTTAGTTCAGAGCTTTTCTTATGGTTGTCTCACAAACACAAATGTTACCAAGAGTAAGGGATGTCTGCAGGGCGTTAGCTGCTACCAACGTGGCCACATGCACCTCGTCAGTGTGGTCTGATGAATGTTCAACGTTCTTTTGTAGCCTCTGTCTTTTTATCTGCCAAAAAAACATTTGTTCTTGGGTTCTCTGAAAATATCTCTTAATTGGACCATGTTGTACCATGTTGCACAAACCGCATCAGAAGTGTTTTGTATGAACGATCATCTGAATTGACAGGAACACATGGCTCTAAGTACAAAGAGTTAATATTCTATACTTTTCCATATATAGACAAAGAAATATAAAATGTTGTTTGTACTGGTTTTTAAAATCACATTTTGTATGTTTTACGCATCCATGTAATTTAAAGGTGCTCACAAACATATCTTTGCAGCTGTTCATACATCTCAACATACATCTCAACATGCATCTTGCTCACAGGGATGTGACTCCTAGTGACAGTGATTTATTAAGAAGATCAGAACATGTTACGCAGTGATCTGATCTTGTAAGACCTTCATTCCCATAGTTATCATTTGAGATCATAGAAAAAATGGAGCTCATAATATTTATGGGACTGATAGTAATGGATCACAGTTTACATGGACGCTATTTTCTTCCAGCTTTGCTCAAAGTAGCAAGATTTAGGGGCAAAGCATGATTTATTCAGGGAGGCAATCAGATTATGGATTAACCTCATCTTTTAATAACTGAAACTACCAGCATGTCATATTGAGCGGTGTGACTCACGCGTTATTGACTTTGCTATTATTGTATTTTCTGAGGTCTTGGCAAGGAGCAGAGTTGCCTGTAACCCTCCTTCCTCCACCCCTACTCCTCTCCACACTCTCTCCTCCACCCCTACTCCTCTCCACACTCCCTCCTCCACCCCTACTCCTCTCCACACTCCCTCCTCCACCCCTACTCCTCTCCACACTCCCTCCTCCACCCCTACTCCTCTCCACACTCCCTCCTCCACCCCTACTCCTCTCCACACTCCCTCCTCCACCCCTACTC
>JAOYMR010000017.1:4964636-4974667 GCA_025802075.1 Tenebrosternarchus preto
TACTCCTCTCCACACTCTCTCCTCCACCCCTACTCCTCTCCACACTCCCTCCTCCACCCCTACTCCTCTCCACACTCTCACCTCCACCCCTGCTGCTTTCCACACTCCCTCTGGATGAGTACAGTTGATAAAGAATGTAAAGATTGGCTGAACCTTCACCTTTATAGATTTGTAAATGTGAGCTGTCAGTGCCTCTCATCTCCATTTCCAATGATGGACCTGCATCAGCCTTAATGAGCCTTGCAGGGAGGCTCTCTCTCTCTCACTTGCAGCGTTATATTGAATTATATACTTTCCTAGTGATTTAACAGCGTTGGGTTATGAGAAATACCTCAATATGCAAAGTCTTAACTTTTTGCTACAATCATGATTTTACCACATGCAAATACTTTTAGTGGTATTGTAGAAATTTCTTATGTCCAACTTTCTGAGTTTTTAAAAGCGTTACTATGTTTTCATTGTGTGATATGCAAGCTAATTTTAACATGCAGTCCTCTGGTTAAACATTTATATGTGCGTCTAACATCATATTCACTAGTCAGTGGTGGAGGAAATTACAGTTTTAAGAGCAATTTGGTCTGATCAGGATACCTTATTATCCTGTAAAAGTCATGAATTCTATTTTTGTTTTAAAGAATTTTAGAAGACGATATGAAAGTGTGAGCTGACACAGGAAATACACAGATACATAGCAGAATTGTTTGAGAAGATTTCACAACACCTCACACTTCTATTACATGTTCTAAATGTAAGATAAGATAATCCTTTATTAGTCCCACAATGGGGAAATTTCCAATGTATGGCTTAGAGCAAAATTCTATCAGTTTAGTCCTCAAGAAGTTCTGATCAGTCCACTTTGTTTCTTCTGTTCCAGCTCCTAGCACTCCTCAAACAGCTAATCGATGTTCTGCAACTCTTCATTACCTGACCCAGATGTACTGTGACCCCAAACAGTATAAAACTGTGGATATTGAGATCGAGGTTGAGAACAAAGGGCTTTAACAGAAGGAGAGCAGTGTTGTAATAAACTCTTGAGAGACAGAAATGATTATGGTTTATTAGAAGAAGAGACCATGTCAGACCATTCTTGTAGAAAAACTTCCTGTAACATCTAATTGAAATGCATTAGTTGGGCTCTAGTGAAAAATACATCACTGGGATTTTATGTAACATCATTCACTAAAATATGACTGTGAGATTCATGCATGAATGCCTTAATTAAAAGTCTAATAGCTACAGCTCATAAAATATCTTCTTTCAGTTATACTGTCCTCATTCTAAAGCCCCACATGAGCCCTTTTTTTCTATTTGCCTTTTGTAATGAAACTAAAGTGGAACTGCACAAAAATACTCCACTATCCAAGCTGTTGTACTTTGGAAATGTGTAATACTCTTCACTTAAAAACTGCATAGGCATCTCTACATGTAAAGAATCTGGAGGAAGAGAAGATCATGGGAAAAGCGCTGAAGAATGAGCTCTCTCTCGATACTGCATACAGTATTAACACAGACCCAGATTTGCAGGGCAAAAAGATTTGTCAGTGTGGAATGAGACTCGTACATAATTCATAAATCCATCTTGTATGATTTCTAAATAGATATTGACAAGACTGCATTAGATAACACCAGTAGTAAGTTATTTGAAAATGCACACAGCCAAATAACCTATTTCCTTAGAAAGGGGATGAAAACAGAATGTTCAAGAGACGCGCAATAAAGAGCTTGGACAAAATATTTTCTTTATTCTGCAAGAGAAATGAATATTGTGGAGTTCCATTGAGAATATACATGAGTTCATCTCATAACAAATGGAGCGTCTACAACCAATACAAACTATTGTAACAGATACAAGAAAATATGGTGGAAAACATAACTGAGAAATATCAATAAGCCTGTAGCAAGGATGATATTCAAATACTGAGAATGAGGTCCTACACCAATTGTTGCCAGATATTCTGAACAAGAGGAGACGCTGCCATGGGACTGCACTGCACAACAGCACTACTGACAATCGCCATGCCAACTGGAGAAACAGCTCACCACAGTGTGGCAGCTGCAGGTGTGACTCTCCACTAAGGCTGAACTGGACATGGCTGTTAAGGACCCCATAGCTTATTGCTCAAGCTGAGTCTATAAAACACTGCTGGTGTTGGGGAAATATTTATGAAAGACTCCATGTTCAACTGTTTCCTCAAATGTGTATTAATAAGTTGTTTTGTTGTTAGGAATGCTGTTTGTCGTTAGGAAGAGACCAATAAAATCTTATGAGTGTTAAAATTCTACTGAACCCTTGGTGGCTCTGCTATTACCAACACCTCCACTCATTACTACCCCTCATTCTCAGTATTTAGGAGTGATATCATTTTTGCATTGTCCACTGAAATACAGGGTTCAAACTTATTTCAGCTGAAAAAGCAGTGTTTTAATAAGCTTATATCAAAATTTATATTGGACTACACCATAAACAGACAAATAACAGTTCTTGTTTCAACGTCTTTTTTTTTCTTTTCAGCATTTTCTTTTTTACACAAAACAACAGTCAAGAGTACCAAAGAAGCATGCTGGGTTTGTACGTATGTCAAAGTGGGAGGAGAGGGAGAGGTTGTTCTTTCTTTTTTTTTCCTTTTCTTTTTTTTTCTTTTCTTTTTTTTAAATAAGAAGCTTTACTCCATTAAGCTGTGCTGGGTGTCATGATGTGACAGCAGTGGTAAGAACATAAAAGACTCCCAATAAGAATCACAACATATTCAAACCCAACTGCAAATAAAACTTTGCAGAACTGCACAAGGGGCAAGAGAAGCCGACGTCGTTGGTTAACAGTCTTGGAGTAACCTAAGTCTGGTCGTCTAATCACACCTGTGTCTCTGAGTTAGACTCGGACTGAAAACTCAGTTGCTTATAGGTGAGTGGTGAAGTTTGTTTTGGTTCATGTCCAAAGCCTTTTGAGCTTCTGAAGTAATGCACCATTAAACTGTTTTGTTTTTTTATTTGTACTTTTTAATCCGTTATCTCCCCCAATCCCATTCCCACTTCAAAAAAAAAAGCAAAAAAAAAAACCATTTTCCCCCTCTTGTAAACGTCTTTCATACGAACCCCCAAATGCAATGCTTTATGTCCCTGAAACCTTTAGGTAAAACATGGAGTATTGTGGAGTACTATGAAGTATTGCAATGCTTTGTAGAGTGAACAAAGAATGCCATCGAATCCCACTGTGTTCTGCCCTGCAGAGAATCATCACATTTCTTTTTGAGACAAACCACAAATTACTAGGGGTTCTAGTATTCTTTTCTCTCAATACAAATTTCCAAAAGGAGGACAACGCCTCCAACCAGATCAAAAATCTCTGAATGCAAATTTATGTTCTTTAAAGAAATGAGAGATGAACATCAGCATAAGGTATCAGTGACCAGTCATATTACAGGTGAAATAATGAACCACACCAATGGCACACAAAGCGCTTCCTAATGAGAGAGTGCAAAAAAGAACGAGCTGTCCGCTCAAAACAGATCAACCTCGGCTCTAGTCTCAGCTGGCTTGAATATCACTTAAGGGTTGGTCAAAACTCCATTTCCATCGAGTAAACATATAAATCTGAAATAAATCTCAAGATTTTAAAAACGGCAAGAGTTCATCCCATCTATGCTGTTGTATTAGCTCAAACAAATTGCAAGACTCTTAAAGAGACTAAGCATACTAACCCTATTAATGATGTAAGACAATAAAACCCAGGTCTTCATTATTTTGTCAGACCCTAACCCTACCAATAACATCAGCTTGAGTTTGTGTGGAAACAAAAGGAATGAAAAACAAGGGAGAAAATGATGCATTCACTCAAATGTAACACTACACAGGAGAGAATAAAAACAATTGAGAAAATGATGCATTCACTCAAATGTAACACTACACAGGAGAGAATAAATCAAACTCAAATCTTTGGTCTCAATGCCTGGGAAAACAGTGATAAAATCAAAGAAAGAAAAAAAACAACCTAGTCCAACTCTTGTCTCTTGTGAAAAAACATGCAGTTGTGTTACACAAACCACATGCCTGTTGCCTGCCTTATCTGTTAATCTAAAAAAAAGTCTCTTCAAATATGATGTGTGCAATATTGGAAAGTACGATCCAATAAAGAGTCATATTTTAGGTAAAGCAAACCCAGTAATGTAAAAATCAAGTGAATTCTATGTCTCTGAATAAACAAGTTTACACATATTTCAAACTCGGTTAACTCCTGTCATAAATGGGATTTCCTCTTCTTTAATAAATGTATATATGCAATATAAAGACATTCAACAGTGAGTAATGCTATATTTCAAGTAGTAAAGAGGATCCCTCAGGGGTCCAGGTCAAACAAAAACAATCTGGATATCTGAAGGAAAAAAAATAAAAAAACTCACTACAATAGAATAGTCTTCGATGTTTTACAAACGACAACAACAAAAAAAACACACCCTGCACATATCAACAGGGTTCTCATGATTCCTACAGTGACATAGTTCCAATGAGGAAATCAAATATTTGTTAAGCAAGGGTTTGATGATATGCAACAGTTGTATGGCTGTAGAGAGAGTCCTTGTGTTCTGCAGACCAGACCTGCACAGAAGAGCAGGGAAGGAGAGGAGGAATGACCCCTTCTGCCCGCAAAGACTCCAGTCTCCTGCTGGGTTTTGGGAAGTTCCACCGCTGCTCTTCCCCCAGACAATTATACCCTACCAAGAGCTCCAAAAGGGATTCAAGAGGAGCTCTGTTGTTCCCATGGCAGTTGCCATGGTGCAAGCCAGAGGAAGGGCTCAGCTGAAGAGGACAGAGAGAAAAACTGTCCTTCAGCGTCTGGCCAACTTCAAATCCCAAGCCTTCAGGGCATGCTGCTTCTGTCAAGGGCTCTGGGTACAGATGGGGTCTGAACTCTTGAAGCCAAGACTTATGGTGAAGACATACGTTATGGGTATGAAGGAAGACAAATAAATTACATTTCAAGGGCTTCGTGAGACACATGAGAAAGATATTTACCCAATGTGTTTTCAAACAAAATATGTTTCCTGTCGTTTTTGCCTTTACAATGATGCTCAACCCCAGCAAACTGCACTGGCAGCATGTGAGCCTAAGAGAACGAAGGCTAAACTCTAAGCCAAAGCAAATCACAGCTCTGACCTGGTGAACTCGGCTTCTTCCTGACCTTCACAATGAGCAATAACTCCAGAAATAATGGAGGGAAGAGTACTATATGTGCATTTGACCTGTTCATACAAACATGTGAATTAAATTTCACAATCTCTGTGGTGTGGACTACACTATACAGGACAGAGTATAATAGGATATCTGAATGCATAGTATTTATAGAGGAGTAATAGGCAAGTTAGGCCCCTTCACCTGCCCATGCTGTGTGAAAACTGGAGAAATGTTTCACCAAAAAGCCAAGTTGGGGCCCACCAGCTGTCCTGTGCTTGTTCAAAGGCAGTAAATCAGTCTGTTATTAAAGTGTCTGTCAGCAGGGGCCTTAAAACAGGAGCCTGTATTATGCAGGAGAGACAAAAAACCTCCCAAAACCAAATAAACAAACAAACAAAAAAACCCTACCAGTTCAGAAACTCATAAGCAAAGAGCAAAAGATAGAAAGATAGATAGGGAGAGAGAGAGAGAGAGAGAGAGAGAGAGCGCGCGAGAGAGAGATACTCAAAAAGTACATGTTCTGGGTGTCACAGGTCCAGTATTACCAGGGAGAGTTGAAACTGATGTGGTGACACAATATTGTGCACATTGGTGTGAAACTGTCTGTTCGATTTTTGAAAAAAAGTTTTATTATGTGAGATGAAAACCAACAGGTTGGCAAATAGTCCAATGTTTTCCGTTTTCTCTTTTGACAAAGAATGTGTTCACTTGATATAAGGAGAAGCACCAGGTAAAAAGAGAACCATTTTCTCAAAGGAAAAAACAAAACTCAAGGGGTCTTGGTGCATGTGATTATCACTCACTGGTGCTACTAACACATGTTGGATTGCACGTTCAAGTTCTCATCGTCTAAAGCATGACTCTCTCATCCCTGAACCACTGCTTCTGCTAGTCGTACACTGAGTAATTCAAAGCTTATTTTTCAATGTCCGGTTAACAAATACGAGTTTGTATTTTTAAAACAGATATTAGCATATAGACTCTGTATAATTTTAAAACCACACATCAAATAGTGTTTTAGGGTTTTGCTCTTTAAAGTTTTCTCTCTTTTTGTATTTTAATTAGTGTTATGAAATGTGTGTAAAACGTGCAGCTGCAGTATTTCAATATTATATAAGTGCTTCATATCGACCGTGTCTGTGCATGCGATTTTGATAAGAAAGACTCGAGCCTTAAGCACAGGTCACAGGCCCAAACTCTATTTTATGTGTGGTTAGCAAACAATTTACTAGCATAAGCATTAGCTTTCCTCTCACCCTCATTAAAACAGATCAAGAGAATGAAGAAAAAAATTAAGATGAGACTTTCTCCCTATGCCAACTTTGGTCTCTGCACTGGACTGTAGCAACACCTTTACTGCTTGGAAAGCATAAAATAATAATAACAATAATAAAGAACAGATCCAGCAAGAAAACTAAACAAAACAAAATAAACCAACAGCTCTCCTCCAAAGTTGATATAAAAGCAAGTTTTTTAAGACTACAACACACTTTCACTTCTCCCCCCCCAGTCCTGTACCTTCCCGTCCCACAATCCCTTGTTCAGCAGCAGGTCATTGTGAGAAACACTCTGGAAAGTGTCAGGCGTCCATTTGCTACATAGTTTTTGCTTTTTCAACACACACACACACACACACACACACACACACACACCTGCGTGCACAGAGAGAGGGAGAGAGACAGATGGAGACAGAGAGAGAAAAGAAAATACATATTTTTCCTGCCTTGCATTTAGTAAAGAAGGATGAAACAAAACGTAGGATCAAAAAAGCACGAATGACAAGATGTGGGAAAGAAATTGAGTTAAAAAAAAGGCTGAAATGGAGCGTGTAAAAATGGAGCGTGTAAAAAGTCCCAGCTGGAGTTTCGGTAGCAGTGCGGGTCGCCTGAAACTCGCCTCTTCTGCTTCCTTCGTTTTTTTTTTTTCTTTTTTCACATTCACAAACATTTAAAACTTCCTTGTGCAAATCAAGCAGTCTTTAGAAAGAATGCCCTCCAAATTGTTCTAGTAAAAATATAGAACTCCAAGGTGGCTGACATGTGTGTTGCAGCAAGTGTTTGTTGGGGGTTTGTTTTGTTTTTGTGTTTTCCGTTGCTGTGTAGGTAGGTGTGTTTTGGGCAGGAGAGGCCTCATCTCCGTGGGCCCGAGGGCATCTGTGCGTACACAGGGTAAGCCAGCCGCACGTTGAGGGAGTCGTTGTGCTGGACCAGCGAGGTCTGGTGGTAGTGCAGGACGAGGTCTTTCAGTGTGCTGTACAGGTTGTATGGCTCTGCAAAGCCAAAGCCTCTCGGCGTGCTGTAGATCACACAGTGCTTCACCTCGCCATCGACGCTGGAGAGGTGAGGCAGAGAGGAGGGTTGATCTCACCCCATTCACTCATTCACAAAGACACAGTGGTTCAGCTATCCAATAAAACACTACACTTTATTCAGCCCCATCCTCTATAGATGAGCAAGTTAACTCTCTGGAACCTACTTCATCAGATCAATATATTGATTTATGATACATCAATTTAAGCCACTAGCTTTGTTCAATCTTTAAACAAAAAAGAGCAACAGAGGATGGAGCTAGTAATGTATTCATCAAGACAAAGACAATTGGCCCAAATACCAGTTGGGTCCCATTTTTTGAACCTAGACGGGTCCATTTTTAAATTCCATCCCAGCCATCAACATGCTTGAACCAGGCGGGCAAACAGCACCTGCTACAGCTCTGCTGGAAACTCCCAAAGGCTACTTACACTACGGAGCAGGCGTAGCAGCCCTTCTTGCTGCTCTCCCGGATGAGGAAGGCTCCGTCTGGCTTGCCCAGCAGTAGGTCCTCTGCCTGCGTGCGATTCAAGTCCCCCACAAACCAGCTCTTCTCATCATAGTGTGGCAGGTTCTCGTCCTCCTCGCTTACAAAGTACGCTCTGCACTCAGGAAAAACATTACATATTATACTCCAGACAGACTGGGAGCATATACAGTGCTAGCTGTACAAAGCATATTCACACCACTATGAGTATACAGCGCTTTTATTTAGCCAGTAAAATAAAGAACAGACTGGTTAAGCAACTGTCTGTGAGCTCCACTGCAAATTCCAGTAATGACCTATGCTCAGTTAGTTAGTTAAGGTGAGGAATGTCAAAGGAAGAGGGGAAAATCTTCTCTTGAACTTACTCATCAGCGTTTTCGTTTCTGATGCCCAGCCAGTCGTTTATCCGTTTCTGACGTACACCTTTGTGATTGAGCCAGCTGCCAGGACAGAAGATAGAACTTAGTGAAAAGGACTGGAGAACAGCCTCTCTGTGCCACAGGCACTAAAAACAGGAGGCACTTACACAAGGTGCTGGTCTCTGATTTTCCTCAGCTGAATGAGGTCGGGCTTTAAGCTGTTCATCTTCTTGTCCGTCTCCCTGTTGTCCAGCGCTTGCGTCTTGAGGTCCTGCTCTAGGCGGATCTTGCTCTCGTGGATCTCACCCAGACGGCACTTCAGCTTCTCGTAGTTCATCATGATCCTGGAAGGACAAAAGGCGGGCTTTATCAGGAGGCGGGGCCTAGCCGATCACTCTGCCTGCAGCGCACCTGGTGTGACTGCACTAGAGGGATAATGCTACCAGTGCACTGGAGCTAACAGAGCGTACCTTTCGACCTCTTTGTCACTGCCCTCCCTGCGGAAGCGCTCGATGTACTCCTTACTGTACCGCTCCTGTGTGTGGCACTGCTCTTCGAAAATCTTGATGGTCTCATTGAAGGCCTCTATTGCAGTGCGCTTCATCTGGATCTCCTGCAATCGAAGGCAAAGGAAAATCGATGCACTCAATACGCACACCTCTACAAACATGTCCCAGCCCATCGACACGTCGCTTAAGTGGTCCAAAGGTCTTTTCAGGGTCGACTGCGGCTTACCCTCAGCTAAAGCTCAGCGGGTACCACCTGTGGACTTGTGCTCAAACTGATGGGTCGGATATCACACCCAGACCTGTGTGATAATGCCGTAGAGGTTAGTCTTACCTGTGAGGTCTTTGTGTATTCCTCATACAATCGGTCATACTCTTTACTCTTCTCCTGATACTGATTGTGATATTCCTGGAGTTTCTTCCCCACGGCGTCAATATTGTCTTCCTTCACCAGCTGATCCTGGGAAAGGTGAGGAAGAAGCAAGGAAGAGGCGTTACTGATAGAAAGTGAGGAAAAAAACCCTAAACAAAACAAACAAAAAACTAGAAACAAAAATGACAACAACAACACTGCTTGCAGCAACATATAGTAGATTTTGCTTACAGATGGGGATTGTCATTTTATTCTTCAAGGGATAATTATTAAAAATCTCTGAATCTGAGAGCACCTCTGGAGAACACATTTTTGCGGAAGCCCCTAAATAATGAGCATCTGAGTGCCTCGGAGAGGAGAGTAGACCATGGGGTGAGGAGAGGGGGGGAACATATAAATGCCTGGATGGCCTTTCGACATTGTGGATGTGTGCAATTATTTACGAAGGGAGCTGCAGTAGCAAATAAGCATGGTAATATTTCATGGTAATATTTCATGCCATGAACATCCTGCTGCCTTGGCACTTTCACCCGCAACAAGCCACACGCACCCTCGGAACAAGAGTCTTGCAGGTGGAGTGTGTGTGTGTGTGTGTGTGTGTGTGTGTGTGTGTGTGTGTGTAAGAGGAACAGTGGGAGAGAGAAGATGGGAGAGAGAAAGAGAAGGAGAGAGAGAGAGAGAGGGAGAAATGAAAGACTGAGTCATGTAACTCTGCCTGTGCCTCCCGCACACTACTTGGTTTTTAGTGTGTATCAGCGGGGGCGGGGGGGGGGGGGGGGGGGGGGGGGGGGGGGGGGGGGGGGGGGGGGGGGGGGGGGGGGGGGGGGG
>JAOYMR010000017.1:4983697-4997547 GCA_025802075.1 Tenebrosternarchus preto
TACGAGATAAGATGAATGTGTAGACTGATCACACAGAGTACGAGATAAGATGAATGTGTAGACTGATCACACAGAGTCGTGCTCATTCATCCCCACAGCAGCGCAGTGGTGGAAGGACTATCCAGCCTGCTGGTTCACCCGATCCTCCAGCTCAAGTCAACCTGCCAGAGCTCAGCTGGAAAACCTCTGCGTCCTAAAAAAAACGAGTAGCTTAGAAAAAGTAATTCAACTGCATCTTTCAAAGATTGCCAATATTTTGTAATTAATTCTTTGTAAGCTGTTGTCTGTTGAATCATGTTTCACGTTAAAGCACAACTATACTGCAAAGGCATTTAACCTAAAATATCCCACCAGATGTTACAGTCTGATGATCACTGAAAATTATTTTTAAAATTCTAAGAGATAAAGACGACAAAACACTGTTATTACATAACTTGACTGTAAGGTATATTTCATGTCATTACTGTTTGTGGCTTTTGCCATTTACTGGATAATCATGGCAAAGATTTCTAAGCTAAAACAATGTTGACATAAAATTCCGGCCAATACTTGCTGAAATTCAAGTCAACCACTCGCTCTTTTCAGGTTTTCTGCCTGCAAAGAGTCATATGAGCCTTTATTGCGGGAATCATGCCATCAAGAATTAACGGCCTGGATTAATGAGCCATTGTCAACCATCCCTGTGGCTCCTGAATAGGGTCCAGTCTCAAGTCTATGACATCATTGTGAATGGCTATAAAATGGTGTCAAAGTCATGCTTAATAAATTACAGAGGGCTTGCACTGCATACGAAATAGAAGAAACCACACAAACAGGCTTTCATGTAAACACAACAGTTGAGGAACTTTCCTCAGAGAGATTAAAAAAATTCTGGTGGCATTAGATTATTTAAAGTGGAACGGACTCAACTAGAGGAAACAGTCTGAGAGTTTTGAATAAATAGCCTATTTGCTTAAAATCTGAAGAAAGAAATTCACTTCAGTGGCAATTCACTTCAGTGGCATCTGATTTCACTAGCTTCAGTTTGCCAAGGTTACTAATACCACTCAAGATGACACTAACCTCTGACAAGATGATACCAATGTGTGTCTAAAACCACATGCTTTCTGTTAATTATTTAGTATACCTAAATTACGTGTCCACAAAAGAATAAATATATCTCTCGAAGCATTTACAGATGCACCAGAAAGCCTGACCCAATGTGTTGTAACAGCCTATTCAAACAAGGCTGGACACCTTCCCCCAACCCTATTGAACTACTCACCATTTTACTACACACACACACACACACACACACACACACACACGACAAGCTGCTTAATAAAACAATCCTAAAATACTGAGTATAAAATTATTTTATTTAATTTTGAGAACAAAGCATTCAGACCAGTTGAGATTTCCAATCTGCTGTCCTTCATGTCCGAATCAACTAAAGCTATTGCATTTACCATCCTGAATAGTAAAACGCAATGACAGAGAGTAGAGTCTACATCTGCTATTTAATATGGAATGTAGTTTATAGCGTATCCCACCATATCACACAAGTGTTACACGGTTATAACTGCCCATTTTAGACAAAATACAGGCAGACAACCGACTACTGAGGATGATGTCACTCGGCTACTGACAGTGACATTGGTTTCATTGTGGCCAAACCATACGTCGATACTTAAATAATTTTAAATCGTTGGCGATTCTTAAACAAATGCACCATTACGAAGTTAGCCGGCCGTTTAGAGTCAGAGACCGCATGAAACAACGTAAAATACAAATAAAGAAAAACGTTAGAATGAACTGCATCTTAAAGTTAGCAAGCTACGTGCGTGTAGTCTGAAACGTATTTCAAAAGAGCTCTGAAGAGCCGGCTATGACCTCGATTGAGATGGCGTACAAAAGCCTACATACATAGCTAAAGGACGCACTTTTCTATCAGCGAAAAGCGAGCAATAAGTTAAAGGGCTGAGGTAAAACCCACAGGACAAAAACAAGTAGACAATAAAGTCTAATCTATTTGTCCTGAGATATGTTATTGTGCTGCAATCCAGACTTTTAGGTTCTGGGCTGCACGGACTACAGAACCCTGAATTAGCGAGACTTTTCTAATGAAATATCAGGTACCTATACAATTAAAGCAACCAGTGAGTTAGTTAGCTGGTTGGTTAGCTGGTTAGCTATCGCTAATATCAGTAATACCTGGTGGTTGGTCCATCTCAATGTAAAATATCAGTTCTGTGGAATATGGCATCATCACATCCCTCCAATCGTCATCTTCTTTTTCCGTATTCCAAACTGTATTGTACATTGTCTGAGTCCAGTGATAAATGACAACTGCCTTTCTCCAATTTATTTTTAAAAATCTTAAAGCAACAATAAAAAACACAAAAACTCTAATTATGCTAGCCAGCTACCGAGACTTGATGCACGAGCTCAATTTCAAGTCTCCGATCTGAAAGCCCTGCTTCAGAATAACTGGGTGTTCTTACATTTCTTAAAGCACCAGGCTTCTCTGCTCTAAATAACTTCTTACAAATTACAAAATTTCTCAACCGACAGAACAGAAAGTAGAAACCAGCTCTACTATCCACTCTGTCCTATCAAGACGAAACGGTCTTCATTCTGCTCTCGGCACACAACCTTTCACTTCATGAGGGAATAACCATTCATTACACAACGGGGGGGGGGGGGTCTGAGAGACTGAGCGGTTCGTGCGGGACGGAGGTACTGCCTTCATTACAGTTTCAGTCAGCAAAATAGGTTTAATATATATATTGACTTCGAAATGTAAATGACAATTGCTGCCTTTATTTTCTGTAAAAATAATTTCACAGTGGTACTTAAGCCACAAGTGACATCATATTTTAACACCCCTTTCTGATGTACTCGGTGGTATCGCCTCAGCACGAACGACTTGCATGCTTAGACGTTGTTCAACGCGCAGAATCCAGATTTGGCAGCCAATGAGAATGGGACGCTGCTCTAACTCTGTTGCCAAAGTAGGAGTTTGCGTCTTTAAATTTCCCTTTTTTTCAGCCGCGTGTTTCTCAGGAGCCAATCAACATGCCAGAAAAACGGAAGTCAAAATTCCATTGGCCTAACAGTTACTAAGAGGTACAAAAGAGAAGGGGAAAACAGTAGTAGAAAGGAAAAGATTAAGACTAAATTAAGATTATGCACAGGGACATCCTGTGCAAGAAAACCAGTCTAATCTAGTCTGGTACAATAAATACTTCAGACAGTAAATACAACCCAATAAGTGTGCAGTTATACTACCCTTCAAGATATATGAGTTAGATCAGGAAAACACAAATAACCTATGTAATCCATTATTAATATTATTCTCTATTTATTAGACAAAGAATTTGACCTATATACATTTTCCTATAATACATTAAAACTTCAGACTTAAATAACACAAATGCCTTAATTATCAAATTATTTAAAACCATACAAAAATTCTATTTGTATCCATTTAACATATAGTCAGTACATAAATATAAAATATATTAAATAAAGCATAATTTAAAAAAGTAATAAATAAAAAATGAAAATGCAGATGCAAAACCAATCTGGAATAATGTCCTTACAATACACCAGTCCTCTTCACATCTGTCCGGCCTTTTTTTATCTGTCAAATCCGCATGTCTCATGGACAAGAATGATCATCTACACTCAGAACCAGAACCAGACATACATTAGGAGCATCTATTTAATGCAGATGCAGTGGACCATCCATTTGGCTTTGTGCCTTTGTGTGGTTCTTGGTCAAGTGTGTCAAACTTGCTTAACTGTCAGTGTCTGTTCCCCAGTCCAGTGTTGGCAGATGGGTCCAAAACAATAACCAGGAACTGACTCACACTGGGGAAAGTGGATCTCCTACATGTAAACCGTAATGAACAAACGTATATGGTATAGTCTGCACGTATTTGCATTGTGAATTTTTAATGACAAACTTTCAATTCAAAGTTCATAATCAGTTAAAAATATTACATTACAACCAGGCAGGCTAGTTTCACATTGGAGAATATGTGACCCACCACCACTGTGTTTGCTGCTTCCACCCTAAAGCCATGCCTGCATGCAGAGGTACCTCTGGATTTGTTAGGTAAGTGGCCACAGAAACCCACCACAGCCAAGTGGACCTGTGACATACCAGGACGCTTCTATATGTGTTTTTACAGGACAGTAGACAGAATGCTGAGCTCTAAAAAAGAACAGCTTTTGTATCTAAAAACGTACAAACTTACTCTGAAATGCTTCCTCAAAATAAGGTGGTGATTTTTATTCCCCATATTATCCAAGATGGGATCTTGGATAATGAACTCACAGACAAGTACATGATTGATCAAAACACCAGTTTCTTTTGGCAGCTCGGTATAATAATCCACACTGGGGTACCGCCTTGGCCTAAAAGTGGAGCTCTGTGCCATAGCCATGTTTCTGCCTGGTCTTTTATTTGAGCTTTGTTCCCTTTTCAAAGACGGCCTCCTACATTCCCTCTTCATCAGACAGAGCAAGTGGCTGCCTTGTTGTTACTCTTTATTAGCTGGTGTTTCTAATTCCACACTGCATTTTTGCATGTAGTTTGCTGTTTGATTCAAAGGTCAATCATCTCTAGCAGAGAGGCTGTAATTTGCCTAGTTAAAAGACCAAGCTAAACAATGCTTTATCCATTCAAAAGGACCACAGAAAAGATGTTTGGGGAAAATTGGAAAGGTACAGTGTTGGCTTGTTGATTCAAAGACAGTAAAGTGAGTGATGTTTTAATAACAGTAGAAAAACAGCCTGTTTGCTGGGAGACAAGAGTTTATGTGAGCTGTTCTTGTGTTGATTATGTAGATTATGCAGTAGCTCTAGGCTTTGTCATATTTCTCTGTGACCTTAGCAACTCTGGTGGAATGTACACTTTTAGTGTAGATGTGAATACACTGTTTGATAGCTAAACATAGACATAAGTGGAATATCAAAGATGCACACAACCTTGGCTGTTGTGTAACCACTGTTATCTCTTATGCATAATTCATAAAGTTTCTGAAGTCTAAAAGAGGTAATGCCATTGCTCTCTAGCTGAAATGGCTAAAGGGAAATTGGTTTCACTCCATTGTAAATTACACATGGTGAGAGATATCGCCTTTTCACTTTTTTTGCTGAGCTCATCAGAGCCAGGCTGCTCTCTCTGTCTCTGTCTGTCCCACTCTCCCTCTCTCTCTTTGGAAATGTGATATTAGAAAGTGCCTCTCTAAGCCATACACCACATCTCTCCAGGTCACAGGACCAGCAGTAATCTCCTCTGGGCTGCCTGCAACTGAGGGCATCTGAAGAGGCATGAACTAGCTGTAATCCTGCATGGCAACCATATGGCAACCCTGAAGAACAATCCCAGTCTCACTAACCCTAAGCATCCTCTTCTGTTGCCTGAGGCTGTGATTGTTTGAGTAACAAATAAATGTTATATATGTATATTTGACTAATTAATAGTTAGGTAATAAACATCATAAATATATAATAATATTATAACAGCTGATACAATGAAACTTACAATTTGTGTACAGCTTATCTGGCAAAGTATATTGCAAACAAGACAGACATTACAGATCTTACAAACTTCTTCAGCTACACTTTCAGCATGACGTGCTATTGGCTGGTATTCTTGCCATTGATCTACACTAATGGGCTCTTAAAGCTGCACTCTGCTGTGGGAGTCATGTGTCTTGGATAATGTACACTCGGATTCGAGTTTAAACGATTAGGTATATTGTCTGCGAAACTCTCGCCATTTTCCTAGTGCCCGTAGAATTTCCTTACTAGGCTAAAGATTCGTCTGGATGCAGGCATGTTCGCAAGATGCAGAAGAGAACAGGATGTGTGCAGATGCATGACCAGGCTGAAGTCATGTGTTACCGAGGAGCCTGACATCAATGTGTTAATGACTCTGCGAAAGTGAGGGGTGGAGAGACTCCGCCCCCACCCTGTGAGCTTACATGCTCTCCTCCCTCTCTCTCTCTGTAGGGTAACAGGCACTCTCTACCTCCGTCCTCAGAGCTGGTTGGGTGGGTGATGTCATCCTGCAATGTGAGCGTCCTTGTTGGACTGATGCAATACTCTGGTGACACTCAGTAACAAGCTGGTGGCATCCACCTACCCTCCTCTCTATAGTGCACCCCTCCACCCCCCCTCTCCCTAACCCTCTACCTCTGCCACATCGCTGTTCTAAAGTTCTTATCTGATTTTTTTTTTTTTACCCCTTTATGGTCTTTTGTGTCTTTCTTTCTCCCCCGCACCCATGCCTACTCCAAACTCACCCCCTCTTCTCTCTCCTTCTCTCCCTCTGCACAGCCCTCTGGTTGTCATGGCACCAGGCACCATGGCTCAGCATTCTGCAGCCCGCCAGATAAAGGACAGACTCTTTAACCCTTTCCTGCCCGAGCCAGAGCAGACTAAATGACTCAGACAGATAGTATATCGGTAAGCTAAATCCACGCACCCTTCTCACAGTTACAGCCACCAGACCTGATTAGGCAGGTATTGACACTACTGTACAAGTACCATATCAGCCACAAGATAAGATAGGGGCTGTTAAACAAACAGCAACATCTCAGGACTGTTATGTGGAACGGGCTGTTAAGTTACTCTGGTCCTGGGTAAAAAGCCCATTGTTCTACCATAACAGACTAGGGAGAGATGAAACATTGCAGAGCTATTTTGATGTTCTGGTGTGGGATAAGTGGCTGAACAGGGTTTGCCATCTTACTCCCCATGTGTATCACCTTCCTGAGAGTGAATACTGACAAATCCTGTCATTATTATGAGAGGGTATTCTAGGATGTGAGTTATGAATAGATTCAATAATAGCAAGCTGCAAAGGATTAGAGGCTGCACTGATGTGTTATATCTATATGGCCTATACTAGAACAGGACAGCAGTGTGGAGGGATTACAGTCTGAAATTGCTAAGACTTAAGACTTTAAATGTATGAATGTGTGTGTATGTTCAAAAGAGACAGAAAGACAGAAAGAAAGCAAGACGAGAACACATGAGAGAGAGAGAGAGAGAGAGCGAGAGAGAGAGCGAGAGAGAGAAGAGAGAGAGAGAAAAGAGTGAGGGTGGGGGATGGACAGTGACGTCAGCTTGCAGAATCACATGTTGCCAGTGTTCCAGAATCAGAGGAGCTCTCAGTTCAGCTGCCTGACTCGTATGGTCACGCAGACAGGCTGGTATACTGTGTCCTTTGACCTTTCTAGTCAGCGTGCTTCTACATAGTGTGCTCAGTGACTGCCAGCTCTGACAAACCATGCCTTTACACAAAAACAAACAAACAAACAAACAATTATTGATGCTTCTAGGAACACTGAAGGTAGATTGGCAGCAGCATGGAGTAACCCTTAACATAGCCTTAACATAACCTTAACATAACCTTAACATAATAACCTTAGCATAATTTCTGGGGCACTTCATAGCGTGCAACTCGGATGGCCGACCCTGAATCTGAACAACCCTCTTCCGAATGGTGAGGTAGAGATAGGGCTTCTGTTAAAGGTGCAGCTTTACTAGTCCTGTTTGGAGGCAGTTCACAAGAAGAGCTACCACAGCTGGGGGAGGGTCAGCCACTCTGGAATTAGAGGCAGCGCATGTGGTAGTGGGGCTCAGTCGTCTGTCAGAGGGCAAAGCCAAGCTTCAGGTACCAGGTGGAACTGTAACCAAGAGCAGGAGATAGAGGAGCTTTATGGGATAGTTTGATCATCCCAGCATGAAACCTCAGCGGAAAACACACAATTATCAGACTAAATTAACTACACACAAGGGGTCTACAAACTTCCTTCAGTCCAGAGACTGTTGCAGTACCCACAGTCCATCTAAAGGGCCCTTAGGCATGACTTAATGCTCGGATGGTTGGAAGTGACACATTAACATATAAATCAATGGTTGACTTGTACTGTACCAGGTCAAAGCAGATATGAATATTTATGGTAACACTCGGTTTGGGGTATATATATCAATAGTTTAATCATTTAAATATATATATCAATAGTTGAATCATTTAAATATATATATCAATAGTTGAATCATTTAAATATATATATCAATAGTTTAATCATTTAAATGTCACTAAGAATGGTTTTGCATGTGTTTGTTGACAATATTGTAATTTTGCATAGTGCCCTTCAGTAAGTATTGGAAAAGATTCAGAGGGGAATGGGGGAGGGGCTAAACCATCAACAAAATTAGTACAAATTACAAAGCGAGTGTAACCTGACCACCCTTTTAATCATTGACCACGACATGTCTGAACCCCCCCAACGTTGCTGAACTGTATGAGACCAGCATCACATCTGCTTTGGTCAGGCCCCAGGCCCCAGGTCCCCAGCGGACAAACACGGGGAACAAATCAAGCAGAGCACAGGGCTGTGCTTTCTGACTGCCCTGCATCATGGAAATGGCTCCTGCTTCCCCGAGCACTGTGGAGAAGAAGAGCCCCAGCCCTGCGTGCCTTTCTGGGGGGACCTCGGTCTTTACTGCTGCGCTGCATCCACCAGTGTGCAGGTGGCACTTCACCTGTCTCCAGTCACATACTACTCATTAGTTATTGAATGTGTTGATCAGTAGTGTAAAGGTTTATACCTTCTTAGTAATGTCTTCTGACTACATTCCTTTAGTAGTTTATTTTTCATTTAACAGTTAAATGGTGAAGATAAACGTGGTGATATTAAAGGTAATTTATTATGAAAGGTCATTACAACTTACAACTACATATTTTAAGTCAATCCCTTCATTGCCGAAATGCATAATCTGCATAATGGCTCCCCCCTCCACCACTGTATTTAGTATATTATGGTCAGTTTTAAAAATGCAACTCTTAAACATGCATCCACGCTTAAGGACTGTGTCTAAACTCTTACGCACTACTCTGGTCTTGGTTATCTGCGCTACTTTTTGTTTTAGAACTTTAAAACGTTTTTGCAAATCTTTTTCCAACAAACAGCACCTACAAATGACTTGGTTAGGGCAGTTTTAGAGGTGTGGAAAGAGAAAAAAGTCTAGTGATACTGTTCATCACAGCAACATTGACATCCCGAATTAGGTTCCATACTTTTCCACAGTGGCAGGCCAGTGACATGCAGTCCCTCCAGAAACCTGAGCTAGAAGCCTTTGTCCATGTCCCAGCTGAGCCAGCCCCCGCCTGTAGAGGGTGCTGTGGCTGTAGAGAGAGCAGTGAGGGGGCAAACAGCCACTGTGTAACCACCGTTCAGGAGACGCGAGTTTGAAGAGGTGGATAAAGGTGGATTTCTGTATATCCATTAAGACAAGTCAGAGTGTAATGCATGTCTCTCTCTCTCTCTCTCTCTCTCTCTCTCTCTCACACACACACACACACACACACACACACACATAAGAACAATTGTACAGTTGATAATTATGCACATTTGCCCATCTCAAACACTCACACTCTATATTTGTTTTTTTTAACTGGGGTTCCATAAGAAAAAAAGAAGAAAAATAGCCACACTGATATGGATTTGTGAACTGCAACAGAGCAGGAGGCAAAGAACATATGATGTACACAAAATACTGCCTGCAAGTATTTGTGAGAAGCCTGTTTCAAAGGCCCTGCCAAAGCGTGATCAAGAGGAAATTACAGTTTTACAAATGAGAGGATGTCATTTAAGTAAATGCTTACTAAAGCCAGCTGCCTCTGTTTTCCTGGCTACAAGCTGCTGTTATTCCCTGGGCTCAAGCTCTCTGACTCATTGCCCATTGCGCTTGGAAAAACAGAATAAGAAACGTAAGAAATGTTACGACCAAAGTAATTTAAGAAGTTACTGGACTCACATGGCAAATATGACCTGCCAAATTACATATTAAACTAAAGAAATGGGAAAACCCTAATGAACAATGTCAGAGAACTTCGAATACAAGGAACAACATGAACACAAAAAAGCTGAAGACAGGAAGAAAGTCTTTTGTCCTAGAGGTTTCCAACGCATAATATGTGAAGTTTAGTCAACACCCACATATTGTTTCTCAAAGGATCACTGACAAAAGACCCTGAGGTCAAATGGGGTGAGGAAGAGTGAAGATGAGGAAGGTGCAGGGAGAACATCACAAGAGAGAATCATCCTTTACAGAGTGGAGAAGCACAGGCAAACCTCCCTCCCTCCCTACATACTGCTAGTCCACAGCAGGGAAGAAAAGGGTTAACCTCAGGAGACTAAACTGAGAGTGGAGGAAATGGCTAATTGAACACTGGAATATCATTCCAACAAGCAAGGGTCTGAGATAAAAAGGAATGAGCAAAATATTTCTCACAAGTCATGCTGCACTGAGTAGAAGGGCCACGTGTGAGGCCAGTACTCACTGTCCTGCATGAATGGCCTGGGGCAAGAACACTGCATACGCATGTTATAGGGAAAAAACAGAACACAGTACAGAGCTTTTAGAAGAAAAAATATGTACATGTAGTCAGCATAAGTAACAAATAATCTATCTGTAAAGAAAAAGGTATTCAGAGAATATTCACCTGTTAATCTCATACTTCTTAATGTGTGTATATTAATTAAAACTAGGTCAAACAAATCTTTAAAAAATTTTTTTTTAAAAAGGTGTAGGTATGGTAGTAATGGTAACTACTAATCAGGCACTGGTCTGCTCTTTTACTAGAAGAAGGGAGTCCTGATGTCTGCTGGTATAACTAGATGGACTAACTGGTATAACTGGTATAACCAGAGGGACTAACTGATATAACTGGTATAACCAGAGGGACTAACTGGTATAACCAGATGGACTAACTGGTATAACTGGTATAACCAGATGGACTAACTGGTATAACTGGTATAACCAGATGGACTAACTGCTCAAATACACGATGGTAGTGACAGTCTCATGCTCAAGGAAAGCAAAGGTGTGTTCTGCTTGTGATCTTGAGACAGAGTTAGTGCAGACGAAAAAAGAAGACCAGAGTAAATAAAAACACAGAGTCCTGCATACGCCCATGGCAACAGGTCCCACCCACCCGTCCCTCAAAGGACAGGAATGGACACCCAAACAGAGACAAGGCTGCGGATTTGCATACGCAGTGGTGCACCTGAACACGCAGAGATACTGTGGTGCACCTGAACACGCAGAGATATAGTGGTGCACCTGAACACGCAGAGATACTGTGGTGCACCTGAACACGCAAAGATACAGTGGTGCACCTGAACACGCAGAGATACAGTGGTGCACCTGACCACGCAGAGATACAGTGGTGCACCTGACCACACAGATACACTGTGGTGCACCTGACCACAGAGAGATACAGTGGTGCACCTGACCACGCAGAGATACAGTGGTGCACCTGACCACACAGAGATACAGTGGTGAAGGGACACCACAGCTTCTCCCAAGCCAGCCATGGGAAAATCAAACTGATTTAAATGTGGTGAATTTGCCTTTTGCAGCTTGTCTAACACGGGCATATCATCAAATTTAGTGCAGAGCAACGTGATGGTGGACAGGATGGCCTGGCTGCAATCTGCTAATGGTTCTGCCTTATAAGAAATTTGATTAATGAAGGATCCTTAAAGTACAACTTTCCCCATAAAAAGTGTTTTTGGATTGAAAGGTCAAGAATATAATGGTCTGGATCTCTCTTATGGAAAAATCTCCAGTAGGGTTGTTTGTCTTTTTATAATGATGTATAGCCTCCAGGTTGAAATAGCTTTAAACATATATTTCACTGGTACACCAAACAGATATCTCACATTTGAATGAAATGCATGTTGCTATATGAATGTGTATGTATTGTGACAAGCAAAATCTTCATGCTTGCCCTCTCTCTGTGGAGGGTTACGGGGGAGAGCGTCTAAGGCGATGACATCACCTCAGAGCATGACAGCCGACACCAGCACTCACATTGACCCACCGCCCTCTCGTCTTTGTTAACCGAGCGGCCAATCATTAGAGCGCATCGTCAATTATTCAGGGTGCTGGCATGTCACATCTACTGTCTGATGAAGACGAATGGCCAACACTATTGCAAGAGGAGCAAGAGAGGTATAGAGAGAGAGAAAGAGAGAGAGAGAGAGAGACAGATAGACAGAGAGTACTTGAGGGCTGCAGGGACTTCATGTCGATCTCTACAAAGATAAAATGAGCTAATGCTTTTTAGCATGGACTGTGTGATTAGAGAGGTCTGTAGTCATTCAGGCAGGATGAAGTACATATGGAGTCTATACAAACCAAGTCTCCTTCATCGTAGTGATTGTAATTTTAATAGTGTGTATTGTTACAGCAGCCACCTTTCCTCATATCTGTGGCTTTATGGGTTGAGCTAATAGATGCAGCTGTAAGAATATTTAACTTCCTCTGTTGCCTGATGCTGAGTGTTTCATATCTGTTCCTTGAGGTATCCCTGTTTCACAGGCTGGAGGTTTCAGCACACCTAAGACCAGCCTGGCTGCCTTTTATAAGGTGTAGTGTGCTAGTCAGACCAGAACACCTGAGAGGAAGGCGGGGTTATAGCCAAGCAAGCCAAGCCCACTCCCCTCACCTCAACAGCCTGAGCCAATCACATTCACACCTCACACTACTGCATGCCCAGCTGGGAACGGACTACGGCAACTCGCTGCAGTGGCAGGTGACTGGGAATCAGAATATGGAACAAGAATCCACAAGCATCAGTAGTTCAGATAATAGAAAACATTTCAATTGGAATAACATTATTTTACAGGTTTATGTCTGCGATTTGATACTGGCAGCAATGTCAGAAAATTGTGATAGAATCACAGAAGCAGGATTTTGGGTACAGAAACAAGAAAAGGGAATCTTTGAGGTAGACTAGGAAAGAGGGAGGAATGGAAAGAACAATGTAGGGATGAAATAAAAATGGGAACGAAGGGCAGGAAGGGGAGTAAAAGAGTAAATGAGGTAGGAAAACAAAAAGAGGGAGGGAGAGAGAGGGAATGGGTAAAGAAAGGAGGGAGGGAGAGAGGGAGTGAAGGGGTAAAGGAAGGAGGGAGGGAGAGAGGGAGTGAAGGGGTAAAGGAAGGAGGGGGTGGAGGGAGAGAGAGGGAACGGGTAAAGGAGGGAGGGAGGGAGGGAATGAGCTAGGAATGGAGTGAAGAAGAGGACGAGGTAGGGAGCGAGTGAAGAAGGAAATGACATAGGTAACTAGAGAGTGACGGAGAGACAGAGAACGGGTACGTCAGAGGTAGTGTGAAGGGTATAAGGGAAGGAGTGAAGGTGTGTTAGCAGCTGCATGGTGCAGAACATGCATAGCTGCTCACGTCTGTAGACTTGACTGCCCGTAATAGGATTAATGTGGAACAATCAGTGTGAATTAATGTGGCTTCACAGAGAAGCAAGCTGATGTCCCCTGTGTCTTCTGCAGCTGCCTATCCTGCTGTGGAGCCCTCACCCGACCTCACTCTGCCAGGGAAGGACGTATGACCAGCAGCCTCCAGATCTGCCGGAGAGCCTCCAAGGATTCAGATGACCAAGAGCAATAAACACTGAATAAACCTTTAAAAAGTTTCCATCATTTGACCTTTTTGGTTGAGTCCTATTCTAATGTGCTTTTCAGGGACTTTAAGACTGGCGTTTTTGTAGCTCCTCTCATAGGACTGGTCTGTACGAGCACGCAGGACAAACGTGCAGGACTGATACGTCCTGTCACACCTTGGCCTGAGGCACGTTGAGTGGGAGAGGTCATCTGAGGTCATGAGCCCAGAGGCTCAGATCAGCCAGCAGCTGCTGCATACTGAAGCCCTGCTGGTCATCTCTGTCTCTCTCTCACACACACGCCCGCACACACACACACACACACACACACACACACACACACACACACACACACACACACACACACACACACACAC
>JAOYMR010000017.1:5018100-5030404 GCA_025802075.1 Tenebrosternarchus preto
AGCACAAGAACTCTATGGACTGGGGTTGAGCACAAGAACTCTATGGATTAGGGTTGAGCACAAGAACTCTATGGATTAGGGTTGAGCACAAGAACTCTATGGATTGGGGTTGAGCACAAGAACTCTATGGATTGGGGTTGAGCACAAGAACTCTATGGATTAGGGTCGACACAAGCTGATGACACTGACTAAACACTTACAAAAAGCCACAGATGGCTTGGATTCTCTCGTATACAACCCAGTCCTCTATTACGAGCCACTGAAGAGCCAGCGTTCACACACACATGTAGGAGGCCATGGCATGTTGAGAACTCTGGGTGGTCATAAATGTAATAAACACACACACTCACAGACACAAGCAACCATGTGCAGATAAATATAGAACCTCTCACACACACACACACGCATGCATTCACATTAGGAAACATTTAAACATTTGGCATGGACAAACAAATGATAAACTCCTTCACCACGTAGGTCATAAGATTGCTCAGATGCAGACAGTACTGAGCTATCAATCATCCCTATTGTTTGATAACAAACACTGCAATGTGCTCCACTCCAGCTTCTTATTCAACAAAGACGTCAGTGTACGCAGACATATCTTTCAATTCTCAGCATCCCAGAGGTCATGTTTAATCATGTTTAATCATGTTCAACATTTCTTTTCCTTGGCTTCTCAAACCATGTTCCCAGCCACAAGGCTCCAACACCACCAAACCCAACCTAAACAGGATTTTCTTTTGTGACTTTGAACCGGTTCCTGACTCTGGCAGAGTGCCAGTTTATCTTCATGTGACATTTGTGCTTGCATATAATTAAAGTTCTTAATGAAGTTCTCTACACCGTCTTCCACCTCTGGCCATTAGGGGAGGGAAGCACGTAAAGAGAATCACGGAGGAAGAGGAGGGGAGGAGGAAAAAGGAGACGTAGGATTATCCAAGAGAGACCAGACACCCCACCCTCTTTCAGGTAAAGTAGGAGCATGCTGTGTTCATGCCATGTTCATGTCCTGTTCATGCTGTGTTCATGTCAGGTATAAATGTCCCCACAGAAGGTGCTGTTATTTTACACAGCAGTTTGAAGTTGGTCAAGATGAAAGCTGGAGCTAAAATGGAGCTGTGTGCTTCTCTTCACCTCCTGCTGGTAAAGCTGAACACTAGTCAGCTTTGTCTGGAAAACAGTGGACCTCGGTTTGAACCTCTGACCATCCGTTTGTATGGAGAAAGACATGCAGTGCTCACTGATGATCAGTCCAAACTTCAAACACACAAAGGGGACAAACACGGTGCAGTTAACTAAAGCTTCAGAAGCTGTGCACCTCTGCTGGACAAACAGAAGTAGGAGACAACATTTTTTTTTTATAAATATCTCAAATTCTCACAGCTCCATGCAAGTTCTGGAGGTGCTTCCTGGTTGATAATATATTTAGTATGACTTTACAGTGACGTTACAGCAATATGTGAACCATATAGTTAAATTAATTTCAACATTTTTAAATTGTTTCTTATAGATATACCGATTAAGAATGAGTGTGGCCTAAAGCACATGTTCAACAGAAAATCTCCATTGACAATGTCATAGAAAATCTGACTTGACCATGTCCTGGAGTGAGAGAATGCGGTCCAGGGAATATAATTAGAATTTCTGACCACAAAAGCTATCAAGAGCTTTTTTTTGGCAGTCTATTCTAAATGCACACAAAATACAGGCAGTTGGGTAAGTGTAGACTGGCTATGGGCTCTACTGAGAGGACAGCCAAACCAAACCCTGGTTACAGGCCCCCAGAGGCCCAGGCTGCCTATGGGCAAAACAACAGCCATTTCTGATTCACAATGGAACTAGAAGCTCCACTCCCATAGGGAACAAGAGAAGCCATCCACAAGCATTTCTGAACAGAATTTCCCTGGTCTGTAACCAGGGGTGTGGTTGGGCAACGTTGCATGGTGAGAGTAAACTGGAGTGACATCTTTAAATGGAGATGACTTAAAGAACTTAGAGAACTTACATTTAACTCTTCACAGGCAGAGTTGGTAAGGCCGACGTAGGTAATGCGAGACACCCCTCACATGTGCACACTGTATTTAAACCAGGCTTGGTGGGTAATGAGCTTGGCCTCCCAAGAGAGCAAAGGTCTCGCCTTTGACCTTGCTCTTAACCTTTTGGTGTGGCCAGCAACAGTCATTACAGCCTGGGTAAGAAAGAAGCTTCTGGAAGCAGAGGTCTTTGAAAAGCCTTTTTGCTCTCCACACACCATCTGGGAGGTGGATCATTATTCACAATCAACTAAAGTAACGCTACAAAATGTCTCAAATCTCTGTAGAAATCTTAAATGAAGGCTACAGGCTGGCTCTCCCATCTCTGTAATGCCTGTGGAATCTTGAAATGACTACCTCAACAGTGGTGTTTATCCTGTCCAATATCCTGCCACAATTTTTTTATAACACATTGCTACCACAGAAAGCAAAATGTCTGGTATTGCTGTTCTTAGTACAGGTAGATTCAGTCATTATTAGGAGTTTTACGTGCCTTTCTTACATGTGTTAGCTGACTACAAGTGCACAGAAAATTATTTAATTATCCCTAAGTGAGTGTCTGACACACAGGATGAAATACATTTGTATAATGCTCGCCTTCAACAAATCATTAATCTTAAACTGAACCACTCAAAGAGGCAAAGAAGAGCTGCATGAACCAGCTGCATGACAATCAAAACACTTTTGAACCCTCCAAGTCCTTCCAGCCTTTCAGACCTGCAGAAGCACTGATGCAGGATCAGCCTCTCAATAATTCACCCACTGCAGTGCAGCCCCATGATAAAAGACTTCCTTTTGTTTTGAATGGAATGTTATTAGAGTCAAAACAAAACCCTCCCTTTGGGTGGAGCTGAGAAAAAACAAAGTGAAGCATGTAAATTTAGAAACACATGCACACATGTGCAAACACACACACGCGCACACACACACACACACACACACACGCATGCACACACACACACACGTGCGCACACACCCACACACACACGCATGCACACACCCACACACAGATGGGACATTTCTATCACTGCACACATAGTGAATATCAAACAGTCTCCCAATCAATTCAGCTGTGGTTTATATAAAAGCCTGATATAAATCAAGAGTCTAACATGTTAAAGCTACTTTGAAAGAAAAAGCAATAAATCAAATATGATAACAGAACATTTGATTGGAGTTCTAAGTTTCATCCTACCAGAAATTTTAGTCTAACAAAGTATTTCACATAAAAATGTAATCAGGTCCTCCCTTCATGAGTGACACAGCGTACAGACACAAAATGACCTGAAACTGTGTGGATACTTAGCAAACGTGTGTGTGGTCTACATTTTTGTGCTTTATGTGTGTGTGGATAATATGTTGTAAACACTCTGCTACATGTAATTATATGTGTACAGGACAAAATGTTTACATTTTCAAAGCATTTAGGTGTTCAAATCAGTAGGAACTATTACTGATATCTCTCACTGTCTTGGCATGTCTCCTGTCAAATATCAAAATACTGTAAATACAGATTAAACTCATGCGTGTAACAACACCCACATGCCATTCAGGAAGTGACCTTTATTATTATTATTCACATAAAATACAGAATATTTGTATTTTTGTATGGGATTATAACCCATCAAAACCAGGCTTCCACAGGGCTCTGGTGTAGGATTAGAGGAGATGCGTGTAAGAGCGGGTCTTCGGTGGCTAGATGATCACTCCTGAGGTGTATAACATGTACATGTACAGATGGTAACCAGGCCTGCCTGTTTCCACACTCTCCACACTGACCATTTCATAGTAGGTATTTGACTAGATTAGGCAACACATTGCCAGGGGAGATCACACAGTCTCACTGTGGAAAAGAGCATGTGCACTTTTCTGAGTTACCACAGCATAGGCTTCAGTGACAGAATATTTACACTTTCTTGGCAAACAACAGAGGATTGGATTAGACATGAATCAATAAAAAGATCTGGATAATCTGAATAAGTGGATGCAAATATAAGATTCCAAAACATAAAAAAAAGTTTGTGTGTGGAAATAATATTGTACAGAAAAAAATGCAATGCAGTTCATACGGACATCAAATTAAAAACAGATTTATTCTGTTTCTCAGAGTAATAAAAACAGCCTCATCTATCAAAAATCAACACAGTCATTATTTTTCTCATATGCATACTTCACTTGTTAGTAATACATGTGTAGTTATCTCAGGGACCATGCAGTACACCTCGGAGGTGAGCTAAAGCAGTTATGACTTACCACTGAGGGCTTTATTAAAGCTCTTGATTTGAGCTGTTTATTGTGTCTAGGGAAAAACAGAAGGCAGTTTCTCTACAATAGGATGCAAACAGAAGCAGCAGTGAGATTATATGTGATATATGTGATATATGTGGCACTGGTATGTAACATTATGTACAAAACACACACCAACACAAAGGGTGTCAGGCAGCTTTGAAGTGAAGCTGACGTGTCTGCAGAGGAGCAGTACAGACCCTGAGCCTGGGGTTCAGTCTGTGTGTGTTCAGTCTGAATACTTCACTCCTGCTACTGAGAAACATCAGAAATCTGATTCTTTTTTGCTGTAAATAAACAGGCACTGCCAGCAAATGAAATAAAAGCATTTCATAAAACAGAGGATTTAGAAACATCGATTTTTTTAAGCAAGGTGTTATATTTATATTTGTCAGGAAACAAGATATTGGGCTAATATTCAGTGTCCCTCTTGGAATTTATGCTTGAAAACAAATTACGAGTGTTCATGAGGGTTACTCAGAGGGTTCATGAGGGTTACTCAGAGGGTTCATGAGGGTTACTTAAAGGGTTCATGAGGGTTACTTAGAGGGTTCATGAGGGTTACTTAGAGGGTTCATGAGGGTTACTTAGAGGGTTCATGAGGGTTACTTAAAGGGTTCATGAGGGTTACTTAGAGGGTTCATGAGGGTTACTTAGAGGGTTCATGAGGGTTACTTAGAGGGTTCATGAGGGTTACTTAAAGGGTTCATGAGGGTTACTTAGAGGGTTCATGAGGGTTACTTAGAGGGTTCATGAGGGTTACTCAGAGGGTTCATGAGGGTTACTCAGAGGGTTCATGAGTGTTGCTCAGGCTCCCTGCTGATGCAGGCCTACACAGTGACGTAATGACAAAGGGACCCACAAAGCCCTTGTTCTGTACTCAAATACTTCATAAGAAATGCTTGTTTTCAGCACAGCTGCTGTGAGTAAACATGGCAGAGGCACTGTGAAGCCGCCTTTTACACCTTACATTACAAGCTCTGGTGAAGAGCTTTCAATGGCTTCTGCAGGGTAAACTAACACGGAGCTTGCAGAACAACATCAAACATCAGCTTCTGCCAACTCTGCTTGCAATCGTCTTATCAGCAGTGCTAAACCCAGCTAACCGGCTTAGGAGCTGCTACGTCACAGTAATCGGGGCTCCGGGGGCCCCTTGCTAGGAGCCAGCCTGGCCTGCTTAATGGAAGATTAATGTGGTTGAAAGTGCAGCTGAGGTAAACTTAATGAGATTGGTATCTCTTTAAGGAAGAAATGGCGTAATCAGAAAGGCAGGCGGAAGGAGAGTGGAGCTGGACGTCGCTTTACCCTCGGTTCGATCTTTTATATGTATATATGTATAATTACCATCATGATGTACAGTAACAACTCAGAAATGTGTTTGTGAATTTGTTTCTGCATTAAGGTTTAGAGCGAAGTGTATAATGAATAATATCGTTGGGGGGGGGCATGAACAACTTCCACAAAGGGTCAAGATCGTTTCCCCCAGAGGAGTGGAAACAAAAGCCAGAAAGCCGACACATGTATTCATGTCAATGGACAGGATATACGATGATGCAGAGAAAGCATCTCAGAGCAGGAATGTGCTTCTATTGTCTACTCCTTTAGCACACAGCGCCTACAACCTCTCAGCACACCACAGTTACAATAGGCAGAGGAGTAACCTGAGCTGAGGCCTGATCCACGTCCTGGAGCCTTAGAGAGAACCTCACACCACTGATCCTCACTCACCTTTTACTGTCCCAATACCAATCTGTCCCTCAAGGATTTGCCAGGATTATTTGAGGTCTGTGGAAAGTAAATGGTGAAACTCATACATTCTGTAGCACATGATCACATGTGGGGTCACACAAGGATAGCGGAGCAGACGAGGATGTTGGCAGGGCAGACCTGAAGCTCCTCAACCAATTACTTTGCCCCTAACCTCAGTTTGCAGGTAACCATATTGCCTGCAAACATGAAGCAGACAATTTTTCTTCAAGGCAATCAAATTACCACAGAGTTCTGCCAAGATCTGCTACCTTATCTGCACAATTTGCATGGTCAATCAGTTCTGTTGAATAGCTGCATTCTGATATATTCAACACTGTGAAATTCGGCTAGAAAATGTAAGTTTTTTTTAATACTACTGGCCCATCAGTCACTCATTTCAAATGTTAGCATAGTCTATTAAGGGAAATACGTTAGTTAAAATGTGGTTTAACTGGACAGTTTTCCATTATACCAGTGCTGGAGGTGCATTCAACTCAAAAACATTTTCTCCTTCATGTAGACAAATTGTGGCTGCTAAAATTCTCAAGCCATTGCAAAATTTACAAGGAACAGCTAATTTTGCATGGATTAATCCTCAAGTGACACTTTATCTTTGAGACACTTCAAGACATGATATGTACAGTCTGAACTCTGAGCTTTGGGTTGACAAATAGTTCTGCGTAGCGGGAAGGAAGAGAGCAGGAGGCTGAAGTGCAGAATAAAGGCCTTAGTCAGACCAGTTAAGAGATTATTACATGGTACACTGAAGCATGTGATTGGGAGCAGCTGAGAGGACAGCAGTGGTCATTTTCACTGGGTCAGCTGGGACACAAGGAGGTCACATCCTGACCCTCAGTGTGTGTATGTGTGTGTATGACAGAAAGAAAGAGAGACCACGAGAGAGAGAGCGCGAGAGAGAGACCACGAGAGAGAGCGCGAGAGCAGAGTGTGTTTAGTGTGTGTGCATGTAAAAGTTAAATTTAGGGCTTTAAGACAATGAGAAGAGTTTGTGGTAAGATGACTGTGTATAATCAGAGAACAAACTGGAAAAAAACAAAAAAATAAAGAATGAGAGAAAGAAAGAAAGAGAGAATGAGAGAAAGAAAGAAAGAGAGAATGAGAGAGAGAATGAGAGAATGAGAGAGAATGAGACAAAGAGGAGAGAAGGAAGAGACTCATCTCATAATCCGGAGTTCTAAGCAGAGATGCTCACCACACCAGAACAGTTGGAAGTCAGACATCTATGACTCACTCACACACACACACACACACACACACACACACACACACACACGGCTGATCTGATATCAAGCTCTTTGTCCACATGCTCCACTTCAGTTACGAATGACCTAGCAGCACATCTGTGCACACAGACACGGGCCACCATGCTAGTCTACTGTATATATTTGCACATTATCTTACACCTCAGAGGTGCTATGTAACACTTCTTTTCATGTATTGCGCACACACACACTCTCTCTCTCTCTCTCAAACCCCCAAAGACCTGCTCTTCAAACACAAGATTTCACCAACAAACCTCAGCAAGCTGGAACACATTAGAGGCTGAATGTGGAGTGAGAGGCAGGGAGGCAGCCAGGCGTTTGAGGGCACAGTACTGCATGCCTCTAGGATGGAGAAATAAGAAATAACTGGGAGAATAAATGAGAAGCTGTAATGTGAATGGATGGCTTGTTTTATTTCTGCATGTATTTGTGTGTGTGTGCATGTGTAGAATGGGAGGTGGGACAGTATTATATTCGCCTGATCGCTGACAGATTGACTGCCTGCAGTAGGCTGAAGTGAGCCATGAACGTCCCACAGCAGGGTTCAGCGCACGCGAGGACAGTGCTGTCCAACGCAGGTGGCCCCACCCCCTCCTAACCCGGGGGGTGGGGCCACGAGCTATTCTCCTCCCCACAATGTCTGTGAGGCCTCGTCTGACCTATGACCTGTGACCTGTGGGTTAATGTCTCCTCTGCCCACTGGCCGGCCTGCCATTCGCACATGACCCTGAGTCTCACTGTGTGTGTGTGTGTGTGTGTGTGTGTGTGTGTGGTGGAGCCTTGAGCAAAGCCAGCAGTACTGGGTCACGTACATGCGCTACTTAAACGGGTTACTCTGGTTCTGGAATCTGTGCATAGATGCCAAGGAGCAGTAGGAGATGGACACCATCAGCCCAGTCCACACGTGCTCCTCTCAGCTGCTACAACACACCATAAAACTCTCACTTGTTATTTTTCCTTGGGTGTGGGGGGTGTAGCTGTGTTTGGGCAATATAAACAATAATGTTTGAGTGAGGTAACAAAGTCATCTTCTACCAAACATTGGATTAGCGCCCCTCTCCTCTCGTATACATACACACAGTTACATGTCATACAAAAAGGCAACAATGAAATTCCAGCATCATGCTGCAATATGAGCCTCCAATAAAATATGATCATACTTTATCCAAACATTCAAATCATGCCTGTCCTACAAAAACAACTCACAATCACATTCAAAAAATAAACTTCAGATTTATGACCACTCACTAAATAAATTGGGAGAACCTTGACCTCATGGACCTTGCCTGTCCATACACATTGTCTTGTGGTAACTTTGGAGGTTCCATGACCAAAACTGAATGTTTTGACTCTAGATTATGGTAGTGCAAAGAGTAGTCTGGTCTCCCTCTGGGAGACATACATAAGTTAAATAAACTTCAGAGACTCCATCGGGCACCAAGTCAAACTCTTTTCATTAAACCACAAAACAGACCACGGAGGGAACCCTAACTGCCAAAACCTCTGACAGGAAGGCGAGATTCATTGCAGCAGACTGTTGCCGGGCCTCAGAGGAGTAAGTAATGTTGAGCCAGGCGTTGGAGAGGAGGCTCATCTCCTGCTCCTCTCCTCACTCTTCTCCTTCACCATCTCTCCACAAACATTCACTGGCCTCTCAGCCACCTCCATCAGTCACTAAGGCAGCAGCTCTCACACACACACACACACACACACAATCTGCTTATTTTACACAGGAATGACGATCACTTCCAGTGAAGAAAGAGATACCAATTACATTACCACATTACCACTAACGATTCTGATTACTTGCAAAAGACTCTAGCAATCGACATCAGCTCTGAAAATATGCTGTGGTGCACTTTTGCTAAAAAAAAAAACAAAAAAAACAAAAAGGTCATTGCTGTTGGAAGGCAGGATGGTGGAGAGCTAAGCTCCAGAACAAGCAGCTGAGGGTGGAGGAGGCCCTACCTGGGGCAGCTTGCATCTCCATCAGGCCTCCTACCAAGATGAGGGCCTCCAGAATCTTCACGTGGTGCTCTGGGTTCACGTCCATGCTGGAAACACAAGAGGTGGGAGGAGAAAACGCTCAAATACTGCATACTGCTACAGTCAGTAAACAATAAACATAGACTCAAGAAGATTTCAGTTTTGGCATGTAGGTCTTAGATCAAGGTCACACTTTTAGAGTGTTGGTGCTTGAACATGCTCACACACCCAGCAGTAGGTTGAACGCAAACACACACATCCTGAAAAGTGCTGGATAATGCGGTCAGGAGACCTGCATGCCTGGACGAAGCCCTGCTAGATTCCCGTCTGATATGGAAGACCATGCTCATTTCTTATATCTTGGATCAGTGAGGCCTTTATGACCTCGGCCATTGGTTAAAGGTGGAGTTGACGACAACACGAGATGCCTCAGCCAGAAGACAGTCCCTCTGTCCTAATCTCACAGTAGGGACAGGACAGTAGATGGCACACAGTAATAGGGAAACTCCGTTTCTGCTCTCACTTGGCAGTGAGCCAGAAAAGTGGATCACAATCAAACAAGAGTGAGGTGAGTTAATGGAGTACAATACGGAGGCTGTGTTCCCAACGACTGCCTCACTCCCTACTCCATTATATGTATTATAGGGCTCTATTCATGAAAGCACTCGACAGGGTGGATGATGTCAGTGCTTACCAAGCAAATGTGATCACATGTGACAAATACTTCCAGGGCTGCTTCCAACCCTTAGAGATGTATCACTGTAATCTTTCTGTGATTGGAATTATGAAGCTGTTGCTAACCATTATAGCACTGGGGGTTTTGCTCAGACATTTTTTTATCATACACTACAGAACGATTTTATTCAACAGTGTTGTTGACATTATACACACATTTGTGCCAACATAACACATTTTGGAATCCTTTGTGTAAAAGTAATGAGTTGATTATATTCTGTGGTTATGACATAGTTTATCAAACATTTTGTCATCTAGTTTGTCATCCATAATACAGAGAATATGGTTCTGCTCATTAGAAGTTCTTGTATTGCGTGCTGAGGGACTACACAACGCTCAAATGAGCTGAGAATATAAAGGGGATTTTCCACACCTGTTTGACTAGGTCTTATGTCATATTCAAAAGGCAGGTATATTTGTATGTATCACCAAATTCTGTGCAATGTTCAAACTTGTTTTCCAAAGGAATTCTATTTGTCTTACAGGAACATTAAATATATGCTCATATTTATGTACATTGGTTTGAAGGTTAGAGTTGAAGGCTGTTCCACAAACAGTCATGCTGGTTTTGAAACCTAAATGTTGGTTATGTTTCATATTCACAAATGGAGACAGAGATTGTGAACATGTTAGCGTGAGGTGAGGGAGGGTACACACAGAATACTGTAAAACAGTGTAGCACTTAAAGATGGACAGAACATTTAAAAAAGTATAAATAATAAACAAAAAATCGACTTTGACCATAAACAGTGAACACATTTTGTGTATTTAAACCCTCAGCCTCACACAGATCATTAACCCAGTCGTCCTGTACAAGACACACTTGATGTGATGCAATGTAAACATAAACAGGGCAAGGAAAGTAATTTTGTAATGGTTAGCTTATTCCTATCTTTTTGGGAAAACAAAAGTATGTTCAAGAAAGGTTCTTTTCCATTGACCTTGGTCTGCCAGCACAGATGTGGTGATGCCCTGGAGAGGGGAAACTACAGCTATTGTAACTGTTGTCATTCTTCAGGCTTCTTACCTGAAATGGTTGTTTTTGAAGACTGCTTCACTGTAGGCCTGACTGAGAAGCCTGGGACTTGCCTGAGCAGCTCCACCACTTTGGGCCACCTTGCTGAGATGCTGGGTCAGATAGACGAGGAGCTGGTGGTTGGACTGCGGAACACGGGGGGAGTCCAGAATTCTCTTCAGCTGCTGACCACATTCCTCCAAGCTCTGAGTTTCTGTGAGGGAGACGGGGGTCATTTCACAGTCGGGATCTTTACAGCTTTCAGCCTTTTTGTATATTTTCCTTCACCCTGAGTTTAGCCGTGTCCATACATTCTCGGCCTTTACTGCATGCCAATAACACAGTGCGGGAAGGCAGGGTCCCGCTGACCTGTGCAGCACCCCTACTGCACACAGAGACAACGACAGCCACAGGACACTTGGCTCAGGACTTCAGCCCACACTGCTTGGATTCCATGTGAGCTCCAGGGAGCACCTCTGGTAGTTAGGGGTGTTTACCAGCCAGAAACAGTATTTGATATCATTATGCACTATGAATACACTCCCACCCTTAAACACACAGCATGAAGAAGTAGACATAAGCCAACTGTGTATTTAAAATGACAAGTAAACATCCTTCTCTTGCCAAAAAAGGCTGATGAACGCAGAAGTCCAAGACGGTCAAGTGGCCATCACAGACACTGATGGTATCAGAGCTGACACAGCACGTGTCAGTGCCCGGCATCAGTGCCCTCCTCTCACAGGCCCTGTTTCGCAGGAGTGTCATGATGTCATATCACTGGCCTAATTTCTGCAGCCCTGCTAAGCACCTCCTCCCTGTTCCACACTGCGTGTGTGCAGTGATGACGGCCGCAGGCAGCTCTGCGGCACACTGGGGGAGACAGGCTGTTATTACTGGAACACACCACAGAGGCAGCATGTTTGTCATAGGGAGAGAGAGAGAGAGAGAGAGAGAGCGGAGGAGCAGACAGCAGAACTACAGGGTAAAGACGCTGAGTCAGCTAAGAACACACCCCCTCCCCAATTTCCACACACACACACAGATGGACAGATACACCACAGCACAGACACTGACACAGACGTGCACGCACACACACCCACACACACGCACACATGCATGCACACACACACGCACACGCACACACACACACACACACACACACACACACACACACACACACACACACAAACACACACACACAAACACACACACAC
>JAOYMR010000017.1:5034864-5047200 GCA_025802075.1 Tenebrosternarchus preto
GCGCGCGCGCGCGCACACACACACACACACACACACACACACACACACACACACACACACACACACACACACACACAGTCACCCACTCCTGCACACACCAAAGCCTTCTCTGCTCGCTCCAAACTGTACAGTTGTTATGCTCTTGAACAGGACACTCATGGATGTGGTGTTTACATTCTGCACATACCATGCTCTGTAATCGCCAGTTCGGACCCAGAAACACTGACCCGCACTGACGTCATGGAGAGCTCTTTCAGTACGAGGAACGTTTTACAGTGTTTTACAGTGTTCTTGTCCATCCCGGCGATGAAGTGGCTGCATTTCTGTGTGATGCGGCAGGGCTGTAGGGGACCTCTTACCCTGAGCAGTGTAGACCAGCTCGCTGTACACCACGGCTGGGATGAGGGGGCATGGCATCTCCTGCAGGTACGCCCTCAGGGTGTCTGCTAGGACAGCCAGTGCATACTGCTCACAGTCAGCGGCTGCGGGGTCTGTGATGAAAGAGGGGGGGGGGGGGTGGCATGAGATGACTAGACAATGCACGCTCTCTCCGGTAATCATAACAGGGCAGAAGTCCACTCCAGCGGTGGCTTCTGCAGTGCTGTGCTGGCCCTCTAGGGGGCTCCAGCCAAGGGTTAGCTTCACAAAGACAGCAGCAGAGTGGAAGCCTTCCAGTCAATAATTCACTGTCTCAGATAATGGCAGTTTGGGACACGTGCAATTATACCGCAGGACTTTTAAAGGGCCTTCATTGTGCTGAAATTATAAAGGCATATTGATATATTGAGAAGACATAAAAGAGGATCACTGTTCTCTCACGTATTCCAGATGAAAGCCTTGTCATTTATAGTTAGGACATAATTGTAGATTTATGCATCTTTCCTGCATGTTTAATGGAAGCACAAGAACACAGAAAGTACTTATGCAATTAAATGACATGCAAAGATTAAACAGCGCACACAAGATAGGAAAATAAGATAGGATAATATTTTAAAATAAAACCTATAGAAAACATTTGCATGCACTTCCTTCTCTGAATAAAAAGCCTGCTGTCTTATCTGTTCGAACTACCACCTACACAGCACTGCAGCAGAGCTCCAAACACTCACGTGGGGGAGGCTGCTGGCTAGACACACTGTATAGGATAACAAGACACGGATGGCACTGGAGCCGATTTGGTGCCCCTGCCACTCTCAGCATCGCATTCACTGCCCACGACCTTGGGAGAATGCATTCAGCACTGATACGGACAGGTTCCAACACAGAATCGGTGTTAGATCATGCAGTCTTTCTTCTCTACTTTACAGAAGCGAATGGTGGAGGTTGAGGTTCATCTGAGAGGGACATTGTTAGCGGAGATGAAAACAGGAATGAATACACATGCTAACCCAGGGGCACTCGTAGACAAACTGCACACATGGAAATTCATATGAAGATTCATGTGTTGCTTCCTACCAACACAAAAAAATCCTGTTAAATGTGGTATAATCAAACAAAGAGGACACCAAATAAAGATGATGATGACTATTGTTTGAGAAACACTAACGAGTCCTCTCCACGTCTACCTCTCCCCTCCTCACCACGTCTCTCTCTCCCCTCCTCTCCACGTCTACCTCTCCACGTCTCTCTCTCCCCTCCTCTCCACGTCTCTCCCCTCCTCTCCACATCTCTCTCTCCCCTCCTCTCCACGTCTCACTCCCCTCCTCTCCATGTCTCTCTCCCCTCCTCTCCACGTCTACATCTCCCCTCCTCTCCACGTCTCTCTCCCCTCCTCTCCACGTCTACATCTCCCCTCCTCTCCACGTCTCTCTCCCCTCCTCTCCACGTCTACCTCTCCACTCCTGTTGGCATCTACATCTCCCCTCCTCTCCTGATTTACATCTCCTCTCCCCTCCTCTCCCTTGTGTACCTCTACTCTCCTGTCCTTGTCTAGGCCTCCTCTCCTTGTGTCCTGTTCCCTTCTCTTACCTCTCCCCTCCTCTCCCCCACTGTGCCTGGGTCCTCTCCTGTCACCCACCTCCTTCCCGACAATGAAGCTAAATAGTTAATAGTATTGATCGGACCTCTGCCTAATTGTGAAGTTTCCCCGTCATCGGCTTCCGTTGAGATGAAAAGCCCATTAAGCTTTTGCTGATGACCTTCTCCCTTAGCAGACATGAAGGTGTGTAGACCTGCTGCTGAATCTGCTACCAACACAGAGGTCTGGGATCCACACGCACATTTAGCATGTAAAACAAGCCAAACACCCACAGGACACAATACGTCCTGTGAAATACTGGCATGTGACACAAAAAGAGTTTGGCTAAAGTTAAAACTTCGTGGACGTTCTGCGCAGAGCTTGTCTATCAGGTAGTTCAACACATCCCTTCAGGGAAGAGTCAGAGTGGTCAGTAACAGCTGTTTAATGCTCACAGGTTTTGAACGATTTACAGGCCACTTCAACAAAGCCAAAAAGCCCAACCAATCACTATAGGAAACCTAGAGCAGCTGGCAGTAAGAAGCAAAATGTCAAACCTTCCGTTCTCAACAACAAGCGATACCAGCCTAGTCGTCGTTTTAATATGTGACCACTGGATATTCTCTTTCTAAACCAGCCTACATTCTCATGTCAACTAATATTCTCTAGCATCTCCAGCCTGATTTCGCTTATGTGACTTATAAACTGTGCTGGACTATAAAGAGCTGGATTAGTGAGGAGCTTTTCCATGCTATGTGCTTTTTCCTGCAGCACAGAAGCACAGTCAAGCGAGAAACTAACCCCTATTGATCAAACACCTCTCAATGAATCCCATTTACTGGTCCTCCTAACCAGTTAATGCATCTACATATATTTCTTATTTTTCTAATCACCCCACAGTGGATGCCCATCTCTCAGCGTTTCATTCCTTGCCACGAGTCCGAATCGATCGTTTTTTCCTGCGTGACTTGATCCATACATGGCTGGAGTTTCTCTGGGTGTGTTTATCGATAGCAGCCTCCCCCTCCACTCTGCTAACAGACCTTCTTCAGCTCATCAATCAGACTTTGGCCCGCCTCCTCCTTCCTGCACCAGCCTCCCACTTTGGTCATTTACATGCCTGTCAATTGAATTCACTGTCAAATTTGGCCGTCCAATCCATCTGGTCCAGCTCCATTGATCCGCTTGGACTTTATCTGTGTACCTAGCGCCTTATGCTGGTCATCTGAGAACAAAGCTCCAATCAGCAGGTCCAGCTTAGGCCAGGCCCCTCACCCCACAGGCCCGGCTTAGGCCAGGCCCCTCACCCCACAGTTTCCCAGTTTCCCACTGGTATAAAGCATTTTGGTACCGTTTGGTTAAAACATGGTTAGAGAGGTTACAGGATAAAGACCCCATTCATACAGGATTAAGGGGTTGCAGTAATGTCCTGGGTGTCAGACTGGCTTTAAAGGACAGGATGTTAGGTTTTATGCAGGCCTGGAAGCGACTTATCACATTGACCTGTAAGGTAGGGGTCATGAGGCGGTCTGGCTAAACCTTCCCCAACTGGTCATCACTTATTGCTCACTATCCATACAGATAGCTCTGGTTTCATGGAAGCTGGAATCAGGCTTGGGCTATAAAGAAGGAGAAAAATACTGGGCATACCGAAGTATTCGAAGTAACTCCTGCATATCAAACCAGTCATGCAGTGAGCAGTCAACTACCTTGGTGAGGGAGTGTTGGCTCAGAAACCAACAGAGAAAAAGAGTGAGACAGACACAGAAGGTCCTTCAAATGTACAGACTTAAACATTTCATTGAAAGGGAAGGGGTCCTTTAAAAATGGACTACATACATGTGTGTTTCTTAAGACTAAACCAACACTAAATTAAGAACCTATTAATATTAAAGTAGAAAACAGGGACTGCATCATTACAAAGTAACCGCCCAACTGAGAGCAAGAAACAACCCAGTACAGGAATGAACAACCATTGCTATAATAAAGCTAGCATCTACATTCACCTTCTTTCCTGGTCAGTGTGCAAACTAGCATGCTATAATATAACTAATGTGCTATAATATAGCTAGTGTGCTATAATATAACTAGTGTGCTATAACAACTAGTGTGCTAAGTAGCGTGCTATAATATAACTAACATGTTATAATATAACTAGCATGCTATAACTAGCATGCTATAACTAGCGTGTAATATAACTAGCATGCTATAATATAACTAACATGCTTTAATATAACTAGCGTGCAATAATATAACTAGTGTGCTATAACTAACATGCTTTAATATAACTAGTGTGCTTTAATATAACTAGCGTGCTATAATATAACTAGCATGCTATAACTAACGTGCTTTAATATAACTGGTGTGCTTTAATATAATATAACTAGTGTGTAATAATATAACTAGCGTGCTATAATTGCTATGGAGTAGATGGCAAATCCAATTTTAGAGAATGCTTCATGCAAACACATTCTCTCTCTCTCTCTCTCTCTCTCTCTCTCACACACACACACACACACATACACACACACACACACACACACACACACACACACACACACACACACACACACAGGTTCACTGAAGTGACTTGGCTCACCAAAGTTTATGAAATAAACACAGTATTATATTTCTCAAGGCTTAACAACTATGATTAATAACTCAAAAGTAGTCCTTGTTGAGGTCCTGCTTGTGTCCAGAGTAGATGAGCCCTTTGTCCCACTCACACATAATAGGCCTTATCAAAAAAAAAGGAAAAAAGAAAAAAAAAGTCAAATGATCACAATAATTTCTAGGAAACTTATTCAATCAAACCTAATAGGAAGGCTTGAAGTACGCTGTTATGGTCAAAGTGGGACAGAGGTTCTGCACCCTTAACAGAATCAGTCCACTTTAATTCTGATTACTGAATGATCTCATCTTTCCCTCCAGCTTTGTGTCATGGGAAGAAGTTCAAGTCGTTCGTTTCTGTAAACACTGCAGCTGTGTTGCACAGAATAGTGTGATTGTGCTTCAGAACAAGCCCTGCTGACAAACAAACCATGAGCCTCTAGATCAAGAGGTCTTAAGTGAATCACTGCCACAGAGAATGTAGATCTGATTAGACCATAATTTGGTCTATTGATTTATAAAATTCTTATAAGTCTTAAGGGTACAGAGTGAGAGAGGAGAGGAGAGAGAGAGAGATTTTCTTGCATGGGGATCACATGGCCAGGTTGACCTAACCGTGCTGCATTCACAACACATGATGACAACAGGTGACAGTGGCGATGTGTGAATGAGCTGGAGATGTAATCCAGGCTCTGGAGCTTAAGATGATGCAAAACACCTAAAACCACATCACCTATACTACATTACAAAGTTAAGGGGATCCGTGTTTCTGGATGTGTCAGTGTAGTCATACTGTGATTAGTTGTCCAAGAATATAAATCTAGACAAATAGTCTAACCTTGTTTCTGAACCACCTGGCATGTGTACTTTCTATGGTGCGGTTTAATTACTACATAAAGAAAGGCTAAATGAAGGAAACACTCTCCTTATCAGAAACCATTTTTTGTTGATCTCAGGTTTGCTTGCAGCAACAAAGCAACGGAAATTTAGAGAGTGAACATTCAATAGATCTCCAATCCATCTTACCTGTGGAAAAATGATGAATCTTAAGTAAGGAATTACATCTGTGTGTCTATGTATGTTTGTGCTTGTGTGTATATGTGTGTTTGTGTGTGTGTGTGTGTGTCAGAGAGTGTAAGAGTGAGAGTGAGGGAGAACGAGGCTGAGAGTGGATGTCTGGTGGTGTGTGTTTATATGCAGAATGCATGACAGCCTGATGTATTGCAGTGTTATTTCACATGTGTGAACGCTCAGCTCCATGACAGTGATGGATCTGAATTCATTTTTTCCTTCTCTCCACTCTCTGTCACTCTTCATTTACACTCACAAATCAAAGCATTTCCTCCACAGATCCCGAGTCACACCCAGCTCTCTTTGTACTAGTGATGGGTACTAGTACTAGATGGTTACCATCATCTTTTACCAGTCAGGCTCAATGTGCCTCTTCACACCCAGACACTTGATCTGGTGGGAACAAACCAATAATAAAAGCCTTTGCTTTTAAACAGACTTATTCTTATAAATGAAGGCATTAATAAGAAGTTTCTTACTGGAACCTAAACTTAAGTGTGAATTCTACACATATTTACACTCATCAATATGAATGTAAATGTACATGAAGTACATTGGAGTTCAACAGATTTCATTTTAAAAAAAGGAAAATCCAACCTTCTGTATAAGAGGGAAATAAGGTGATGTGTCTGAGCCACAGAACTTTTCGTTTCATTCTTTATCCGTCTTGGTTTTGCCATAACCGTTTGTCCTGTGTGGAACTAAGGTTCCCAGTTCAGTTCAGACTAAAACTGTTCAGCCTTTCAATAGCATTTCCATTCTTTTATCTTGAGTACAGCTTCCCTCCATCTTTAGCTATGCGCCCTCTAAACTCTCCTCTAATGCAACACAAGAGACCATAGATCTTTGGTGTGTCTTAATTAAGAATACACTCTTACACAGGCATGGACACCTTCGACATTCTGTAGATGCAGGTCGCCAAGTGGAAAAGCAGCGTGAGGTCGCGGGGTAGTGACATCATCAAACCCATATACACATTTACATTACATTTCTGGCATTTGGCAGACGCTCTTATCCAGAGCGACTTAGAGTGCTTAGGGATACTTGGAATATCTAGTGTAGCTCAGACAGACCCGAATTCATGTACTCCAAGCTGGAATACTACTAGAAGATAGTCTTATGGTACCAAGCCTTTCCTATGCAGCTAACTTGTAGCCTGAATATACAACCAAGTTACACGACACCAGAATATACAACCAAGTTACAATACAACTGAGGAAAGAAGACACAACAGTAGAGAAAAAAAAAAACTGAAGGATATGTTCTATGTCAAGTGCTTGCAAAAGAGGTGGGTCTTCAGTTTGTGTTTGAGGGACACCACCTCAGCAATGGAGCCTCAACTATGACCTAACAAACTAGAGGGTTACTAGGTTATATTTACCACATATTTAATCAATACCTTTTCAGATTCATTTATTTGAACAAAAAATATTGTCTAATATACCTGCCTCAATACACCTGTACTATACCTGCCTCAATATACCTGTAATATACCCACCTCAATACACCTGTATTGCAACAATAATTCATTTTATAATGTAACAGAAGACAAAAAATTATATTATATGGTTCCTCTTCCTGCTTTGATTACTGTGTAGACACTTGTAGACATTTTTTTTTATTTTTGCAGTAATGTTTGAATTTTGCAGCAAAGATAGTAAGGGCCTCATTGTAAAATGTGTATAATTTCAGAAACAATTTCCTTGAACTTTGCTTTAAAACCACCTAAAATTTGTTTTGTAAAAGTTTCACATATTTACAGACACAACTCATGATACAAAACACTAGGAATTGTGAAAAGAAGTTTGTTTCCTGAAAGTATACACCAACTTTTGACTAACACTGCGTAATGACACAACCAGCATGGCCCCTAAGGCACTATTTCTATAACCTGCCCAATGCAACAGTGACTGTATCTTTTATATTCTGCTTTTTTCCTGGGAAAACTCTTCAGAACTTTCTTAGCATCACTGCACACAGTTTCTCTACTTCCCCATAGACCATAAAGAATAAATGGTGGTGTCTCTCAGACCTGCACTATCCTGGGATATTAGGTACCAAAAAAGAATGTTGTCATCACAACAACAAAGTCTTTGTCATGTATCTGCCAGCCATGGCAGTGCGCGTGTTCACTAACGTGGGCCTCAGTGCGCGTGTTCACTAATGTGGGCCTCAGTGCGCGTGTTCACTACTGTGGGCCTCAGAATCCAGCCACGTTGCTGTCTTGATGGACTTGGTCTTGGTACGGATCTGGTGCTATATGCCATTGTTTATCCTCTAAGACAGAGTATGGGTGCCGCCCATGAGGATACGTGTGTGTGTGTGTGTGTGTGTGTGTGTGTGTGTGTGTGTGTGTGTGTGTGTGAAGAAGTTGATGAGTGTCAAGAATGTGGTGAGGAGGGTTCTGTGTAAACACTCTGGGCTGGGGGACAGGGAGAGTGGCCACAGTACAGAGCCCAGAGGGACATGCACAGCCTTCAACACGCCGCGATCTACAGTATACAATTACTGTCCTAAATACAGTACACATCATTACACACTGCAGTGTCTCGAAACTCTCAGGTGATTAGGGCTGCATTTCATAGCAGAAACAGTTTCAGACTTTGGTTCTGTAGATAACAGAGTGAAACATAAGATGATATGTCACTTCAGGAAGCAATTATAATCCTTAAAAAACAATGCAGCAAAGTATACTCTACATTACATGATCTTGCCTAATGACTACTCTTCCAGTTTTAGTGAAGAGGCTGACTATGGGACGACATCATGAGTAAATATAATGTGTCTGAAATAGTTTAACTTGCCATCATGACAGTGGACTGAGGAGGAGGTATACAGAGGCCAGGCAAGAAGATATAGACTAAAGACATAGAGAACGAGAGAGAGAGAGAGAGAGAGACAGAGACAGAGAGAGAGAGAGAGAGAGAGAGAGAGAGAGACAGAGAGAGATGTTCACTTGAACCTGTTCTAAACAAATTAATTTAGGACAATACTTTTCATTTCATTCTGGTTTGGACTATCCATAGTATTTCAGCTATTATTGGAAATTCAGAAAAAAGTTAAGATACTGTGCAATTAAGTAATGCTATGTGTGTGTGTGTGTGTGTGTGTGTGTAAGAGAGAAAGAGCCTCTGCTAGCCAATCAGAACATCTCTCAGGCAATGACAGTTTGGAGTGTGTGTGCGGACGTGTGCATATGCATGTCTAAGAAAGCAGCAGGATGACATCATTGTCAGTGATGCGTTTCCTGTGACATCTGCAGAGAGGTCTGTGAGAGAGGAAACCAGAGAGTGTTCTACCTGAGTTTTGCTCTCACATCCATCTAGTGTAATAATGTTATAATAACATTACAATGACCTGCTTTCTACATTAGAATGTTAGCATGCATTGATGGGTCATGCACAAGGTTATCACTTGTGAGAAATAATTTGCAATCAACCCACAGAATAGAACAGCACTATATATATATACACATACATACTGAGTAGAAAATGCTTTTATATGCCACCAACACTAAAAGTCCTTAAAGCCACCAACTACTTAAAGATACAGAAATACACAAATAAATAAACCACACATCCAATATGAAGGGCTCCCTGAGGTCTTTTACAGCCTTTCCCGTGAATTGTTTTTGGACTGCAGGGTCCATCACGCTGGTGCAAGGCACTCACTAAACACTTCCAGTAAAACAAAAGGGATGGAAGAGCTTAGACAGCAGAAGCCCCCTTCTGGCCAGCTGACTGGAAAACGCCGGCCTCTAATAGGTTATCGACTGTGGCATACAGGACGAGATGACATCATTGGCAGCCAATGGGAGGACAGGAAAGGCGGAAGATGAGAACAGCGTTTTTAAACTGCATTTTGCTGAGCTCAGCGTCTCGTGTCCGAGCAACAGTGAGGTGCTGGAGAAGGGAGAGTTGTTAGTGGAGGGACAGGGGTGAACAGAGGAGGCCCATCGTCATGCTGGTGAGTGGACACAGGTTAGCAGCACTCTGTGCGCCTGTCACTGTATCCAGGGAGACCGGAGCCGGAACTTCTTTTCCTGGTGTGTGTGTGTGTGTGTGTGTATGTGCTATATGTATCGTATTATGTATAATCATCCAACACAGGCAGTGTTTTTTCCGTGATCTATACGTAGGTGAATGTGTCAGTGCTTTCACTTCTGTCATGTCTCTGTATGTTCACTTTTCTTTCCTATCTCTTTCTTTCTCTTTCTCTCTCTCTCTCTCCCTGGGACGCATTTTCCAAAAGGTATACACACCCTGGATAAAATCAGCTAACCATCACTATGACGACACCCCATCGTTGTAGAGAAGGGCAGAGCGCTGAAGTGCCCGTGCTGTTCAGCTCTCGCTGAGGTAACGCCTTCCCTCGCATCCTCAGGCCGGTCGACTCCACCACTTCCTCACAAACGGCACCCACGGTCTGCCCAGACTCCACCAAGAGCGAATGTTTCATGGCGTGAGGATTTCCACGCTCTAACTCACCCATTACGTCACCGCAAAAAATGCACCCAATAGAGAAAAGGGAAATAAAAAGGTTTTTTTTAAAAAACCCACGGCTGTCGTCCCGTTTCCAAAGGTTTTAGGAATTTCTGAAAAGCCGACCATTCAGCTGAGTGTGGCTCACTCACAGTGGTAGTTACACTGAAACCTCCCACTGAGCGTATCACGCAGGAAACCACCAAGAATACGACAGGCGTCTGAGTTCGGAAATAACGCTGAGCTGAAGTCCAAACACTCGGTACGACAAGGCAGGGACATCTCAAAGGGCTCCAGCCAATCACAATCCCCTCACATCGAAAGAAGATCTGTGCCTCTTACCATCTTCAATCAAACCTGAAAGTGCCTTCACCACCTCCCACTAATACATATAAACACTGCAGAGCTTTAATAGTGCATTCAGAAACTAAGAATAACCATGGGGAAAAAACACCTTAAACAGAGGTGACATGTATGAAGTGCCCATGCTCCTGTGTCAGAGCTCATTGGCATCAGTGTGTCTGTGTGTGTGTGTATGTGTGTGTGTGCGCGTTCACCAGCGAGCCTGGCAGTTGCATGCACACCTCTCTGTTAAGGTGGTGACATGTGTGAGTGGATGTGTCAGCACACATATGTATCTCAGGTGATGCATGTGAGCAGGGAACACATTCATACTGTACAGACTCCATATTCATACTGTACAGACTCCATATATGATGCTTTTCTGTTCAGTTTGTGGGCTCAACTAATACTTCCTCCATGTATTTTTGCACTGGTACGAACAAGGCAGTATTCCATGTGTAATCCACAGAACCTAATGTTTGCATCAACAAAACCTCTCACTGTGAGTGTATTTGGACAGAACTATTGGGAACTCTCCAGAAGTGCACAAATCAAATCTTGAATCCTTTAATACTGAATGTTGAGATAACTAAGGCCCATATGTATTAAATTAAAGTAAGAAGACCTAAATAACTAGCAGGCCAAGGTGACAATGAGAATGAAGCATTTTTTTTTTATTCAGACAAATGTTTCCACTTTATGGGCCTCTATATAAGAACAGAGTAAAGCTTCTACAATATTTATAAGGGCAAGTTCACTTTTAACTCCTCTGCCAGCACTGCTCAGTTATTTTTGGAGGTGGCACATCCAAAAACATAGAGAGCCAGAGCGCTCCCTGGTGGTGCTAGCAAAAAGTTCAACTCTTCCTTTCCAGCTCAGCCCACAGCAGAGATAGGGGACCATTAAACCATACCTCAGTCAGAGTGTTCTGCAGTGTAATAATGTCTCAATAAGACTGGACTTAAATACACTGAAGGAGTAGAAAATGTCTTTTTCAGAATCTAGTTAAGTTTAACAGAACTACTACGTTCCTTGAATAAACTTTATTTGGCAGCAGAGGAACAGGGGTTTTAGCCTCAGCTGGAATGGTACAGTTTAAAGGTGACAGGAAAACTCTTGGCTAACACTGAAACAGTCACAAAGTGTTTACCATCAGAACACAATCTAAAAAAGGCATAAAAATGAGTACATTTAATTAGTAATTCAAGTTACTACTTTTTAATTGGTTTAATGAGTAAACTCGAATGAATGGAATTTAATGAAGCAAAACGTAGTTTCTTTTCTACACAAATATTCAAAAGCATGTGTTTTACATTTGAAAACATTCAGAATGGAACAAACGCACACACAGTTTACTGAACGGCTGGAACTGAGCAAATCCAGCTGATGACCACCCACCTCTGCCCAGAAGGGACTGTACTGAGTCTTACACCAGATACCTGCAGCACATACTAAACATGTTCTCTCTGTGAATGCAACTCATCTGGTTACAACTACACTGTGAAAACCACTATACTAAAAGTTTACTTAAATCATGTTTAAGCTTTGACAACACTGATACACATGCCACCCCTCTGAACCTCAACAGGGTGTAATAACCTAGCGGCACATTTCTACCAGATGCTAGGTGTGAGCAGCATGTGTGCGCTGTGCGGTTGGTCACGCCTGCACCAACCTGCCTCCAGGGCCTGGCGGAATTCTGAAGGTCCATTGGAAGCAGGAGGAGTCCTGTACACCAGCTCATTTTCCCAGCCTGAAACATACAGCATCCAGCCCAGAAGTGCAATGTGAAAAATCAAGGACAGTACTAACACAGGTACAGAACACAAGGACAGTACTAACACAGGTACAGAACACAAGGACAGTACTAACACA
>JAOYMR010000017.1:5052797-5066607 GCA_025802075.1 Tenebrosternarchus preto
GTTCATGGAATCAATGTAATCTAGGATGCTTGAGCAAAATCCTGGTGAGGACTTTTACTTTCTGATCCTGGAATGTCCACCTCTGCGTATGATTGTGCCAGCTGGACGTCCAGAGATGCTCTCCTGGAATCTCCTGTTGAGTTCTGTACTGAATGTATTAATAAATGTATAGCACACATTCATCCTGTAGTACGACTCCACAGAGTCAATCTCATCCTTCATTTGCAATGTAGTTGTGTTGTGTTGGAAACACTCTTGGCACTTTGCGTTTCCTTTCATGACCAGACACTACAGTAGGTAAAGGAATGTTGAGAGTCTCTGCCTTCTCTGACGCGCCTTGAAATATATCAGCAAACTTCTCCTCAGTCCTCAATGCTGGTATTGTGTGAAGCACACCATCAATTAGATTGTCGGCTGTGGAGTGGTACAGGCTTTCTTCTTACAAAGAGTTTGATGCAAGAGCAGTGACTTTGGATGCTGGGGTGATGATTTCCATGCATGAATGAGAAATTAATCTTTGCATCCCCTAGGGGCCCAGGTCAGATGGATCTCTTTCACAGATCTCATCAAGGAGCATCATTATAGCTTTCAGATTTCTCTGAAGGACCTACAGTGCTTGTTCCCTGCAAGCCCAACAAGTATCTGACAACCTCTTAAGTTCCACAATGTGTCCTTCTGCATTCAGTGACTGCTGCAATCTAATTAAAGCAGCATGGTGCTTTGGGAAGCCTCTGCAAAAGGCATAGAGCTTCTCTATGACGTTGAAGAAGGTTACAAGGTTAGTGCTTATTTGACTTTGAGGCTTTCACCAGGACCAAATTCAATGCTTTACAGTGTACACAGAGGACCTTCTCATTGTGTGTGCATATTCTGGCTTGAAGACCTTTGTACATGCCACTCATGTTGCTTGGTCCATTGTAGCCCTGGACACACACATTTTTCAGCTCCAGACCATTCTTCTGTAGACGTTCCTGTCCTGTTTTTGCATGAATGTTGCAAACTTCAATAAATCTCTCCTTTATATGCTTTTGATGTAGATCTCACACTACAAATGACACCTGGTAATTTGTGGGAAAATATGCATCTTCAGCACACTGTCATAGCGGGAAAATCGATTCACGAGTTCCAGAAAGTTACGATGGTTATTTGAGTTCCTCTCATCATCACCTCGGAATGTTAGCCCCTGCCTTGCGAGATACACTGTGAGATCTATTAACCTGGTCAGTATCTCTGTTTGTCTGCCTCTCTCGCTCTCTGGCTTCCACTCCCTTTATATCTGATACATCAAATGAAGTCTGAAGTGCCTTCTTTTGGTAATTGGTCTACCTCACCATGCTTGTCATGTGGACCTCTGTGACAGAACACTGCTTGATTTTTTCAAGAGCTGTATTCCACTTTTTCATCCCATTTCTCCACTCCTTTCTGCTTTTATATCTGTCTTCAGGTAGAAAAAGCCGACAACTGAAACAACGCATTGGATCAGCACTGGAGGAAATGACGTAAATGGAATGTAAATGAAATACTACAGCCACACATCTCCAGAAAACCAGTGCTTTTGGTATGACCACCCCTCAGCACATATCTGGCTGACGGGGCCCTTACACTGCAGAACATAGCAATGTAGCCCTCACTGCACCTGATGTGAAATGCTTCAGCATGGGATGGATCTGAAGGATGTGGCATGGTGACTCTTCTTGCGCTTGCATCCTCACTTTCATCAACAGCTCCTTCCTCCACATCCCCTTCCTGTAATGTTAAGGGAGGTGCTGCCACCTCACCCTCTTCTCGACTCTTCTCCTCAGGCAACACTGATTCTGGTGCTGCTCCTGAACATGACTCAGTCCCACAGCCCGTCCATCCTCATCTGTGATGGGCTCCTCTGGATCATGTAGTGATACTGATACATCTTCCTCATTTGCTTTACTGGTAGATGGTCTAATCCAGGATAAAGGAGAGCTGCTACGCTCTGCTGCTTGCTGTTGTGCCTTTTCTTTCTGCTTTTGTAAACTTATGGCATTATGTTGCAAAACTTGTAAATGAGATAAATCAATATTGTGCATAATAATCAAAAGCAACTTACTGAATCTCCATAAAAGGGAGAACACAGTATACATCACCTTGCTGTTTTCGGACAGAGTTGAAGCATTACACTAATAATATACCATTACTAGTATCAGTTTACCTTCCCAGACTGTTACGTAGCTCAACTTAAGACCTACCTTTGACCTTTGACCTAACCCTAACCTTGGGAAGTTAATGTTCACAATGGGTCTATTATTATGCCAATAAAATCAAACATCACAGCTAAATTTCATTTTCCTATTTATTAATCATTTTTTTAATGCTGTTCTACATCATGAATCATTATATTTATCCTTCAACATATATCAGTTTATTATGTTAATTGCCAAGCAAAAATATTCCTCATTTGTAAACCTCAACTGTTGAAGCTACTGTGAGAGCTACTTCTCCTACATTCTCCTGCAAAATGTTGGTGGACATGCTTTTTTTCTTCAAGCTTTCACATCAAAATAATAAGATTTTAAATTAAACTAGTGAACTTGTCTCAAACTTTTGTCTGTCTGATGCAGTTTGTCCCACTCCCCTTCATTAAACATGACAAACATCAGTAAGCAGCTGGACAAGGCTTTGAAATCACTTATTTCATGACTCATGAGTAAAAACATGTAGGCTATGGATGGATGCATGGATGCTCTTTGTATGAAAAGACAAGTGTTTTCAGTGTGTGTGACGCCGAAATGCCCCGCCCCCCCTTTTTTAAAGAAACATCGAGCCAGCAGCCATGAAACGTTTCCGTCAGCAACTGTAATGTTAAGGGTTGTGGTTAATTTTGCACCAAACAATGTCAGGACTGAACAAACACGGCCGTTACCCTTGTGATGCTGCGGATCAGAGGTGAAGTGTGTAGCGGCGGTTTGGTGTTTAGAGTGATGACTGGAGGAGGAAAGAACTCAAATAAATGCCTGTCATATAGCAAAACACTTTTGGAAGAATTAATGACAGAGAGGGTCATTTTTATTTTTAAATGTTGAGGAATGAAGAATTGGGATACAGCAGAAATGGCACTTTTCTCATCCAGGGCAAAAGGGCAGGTGCTGTAGCACCACTGGGGGCCGTCTGTACACGTGCCTGAAAATGTGATTTAATCAGGTGTGGTGCACGTTCTGTTGAATCCATAAAACGCGCAAACTGATCTCTCCCGCGAGTGAAGCCTCTGCGGCTGGGTGAGACCCGCTCAGCTTCAGACGTCAGACACACCCAGCCCTGCGACGTCCGGACACTTAGAACCCATATCTCTAAATCAGCTGTCACTGGGTTTGATTTTGGAGTGTTTATTTCTTATCTGTAAACCTTTCTACTAATTCATCGTGCTTAATAAACGCTCTGCTTTCTTTCTGGCATCAGGAAAAGCTGTTTATTTCCTGACTTGGAACAGACCTGGAAATGGATGTGAATTCAGAGATACTTCAGAGATTCAGAGATGCAAATGGCTGGAGCAAATATACACACATGCACTTCTCTCTGTGCTACGTGATGGAGGAAACAGTGCTGGCTTCAGCAGCACGTACTGCAACCTCGACAAAGAGCCCGATATTTTACGAGACGACAAACACAGCCACACACACTCCCCCAGCCTGCCGTGGATGTGTGCTGGATCGTTTAGATAATGACAAAAATGTGTCACTGAAACGAATTGAATTGAAGAGGGTTTATCCGAAGCAGCTTTCCAGACAGATGGTGCTTCTCAACACCCTATTGATTATGTGTTCATTGTCTGTTCTTGGAGGAATAAGGAAACACATTATGGCGATCAATTGATCCTGCAAATTTTATCCTGTGAACGCAGTCAGGAATTAAAATGAAAATAAAGCTTCAGAAAGTTGGTGGCATGAGGATGGTCCGTTTAATTTCAAACAGGCTTCGAGAATTTTATCTTGATGAATAATCAAAGAGACCCTTCAAAAAACACGGTACCTACAGTGTACTTCGCCTGCTCCACACATATTACTGAACTGCATTTCCAGTCTGCCAACCTGTCTGCTGTCATACGAGTCTCACATTCTTCTTCTGTATTCAGGCCAACGAAGAAAAAAAAACAGAGAAGAAAGAGTAAGTGAGAAGAAAAATAACGGGACAGGAAGGAGCAGAGGAATATGGGAGAAAAAACAACATGGATGTGAATTCTGGATAGAGAAAGAGAGAGAAAAGAAGCAGGCAAAAAGTTAAGAAAGAGTGAGTGAATTCATGAGGAGGGTGAGGAACAGAGAGACGGGAGGGAGGAGGAAAGGAGACGCAGGTGCCAGAAGCTGCCTGGAGAGGGAGGTCAGAGCACGGGCTTCCCCAAAAAGACGCCACCTGGTAGGGGCTCGGCCTCGGATGTTTCCCCTGCAGCCAATGACAGCGGTCCGTGAGAGGGGCGTGGTGCACATGCCTCTTCAATTAGAGTGAGTGTGTGAGTGAGAGAGTGTGAAAGAGACAAAGACAGGAGCCTGAAAACAAAAGTGTAAAATATTTTTGAAGAAAACAAGGATACCATAACTTAGGATTGTGAACAAGAAAGAAGAGAGAAACAGAAACGGTGGAAAAATTTGATCATTTCATGCCATGGAATCTCTAAGTTCACGAAATAACAGAGAGAAGGACTGGGTGCAGAGCAAACCCAACACACCACAGCCACTAGTGAAGTGTGTGAACAGTACATGTGAACTTAGGCAGGGCCTGGCCTGGCTGAAAGCATGCATGTGTGTGTGTGTGTGTGTGTGTCAGGGGGGGGGGGGGGGGGGGGTGTGAATTAGGGACAGCAGGGTGGCTGTCATCATAGTCTGCAGGGTGAACATATAATGCTCATTTAGTGAGGGCTCGTTATACAGCTATTACAGACCTCCTTTGCTGAGTGTGTATGTGTGCTAGTGTGTGTGTGTGTTAGTGTGTGTGTGTGTCAGCCCCAAATGTACTCATTCATGAGTGCCTGGCTGTAGACCACTGGGGCATGCATAATTAATAAGGGAGTGGAGATAAAAGCAGACTGAAGTTATTTTTTCAACTCTGTGTGCGTCTCCATTGCCTTGGTGCTCAAACGAGTCTGTGCCATGTTTGCGTGCATGAGCCTCTGTTTGAGGGCATGAGATTAGTCTGTCATGTTTCTTGCAGTAATTGGCACCCTTAAAAGATGCAGGAGAGAACGTAAATGTAGGCCAACTCACTCCTGCTAGCCACAAAATATTTATCAGCTCCCCGTCCGCTGCCACTCGGGCACCACTCGGCACGCAGGGAGCCACTGCTGCAGGCTCGCACTGAAACGGGAGAGAGAGCAATACAAAGGACAGCCGAACACAAAGAGAGGGAGGAACTGTGGGAGTCAGTTTTATAGTGCTGGGAGGGACAGCAACGCTGCACTCCCCAATCAGTATAATCCCATGGGTGATAAACTATGCAAAGGCTCCAAATCTAATGCATCACATATCGCCCACAATCTACATATTTCACATGAATCAGCACAGGTCAACAGATGAAGGCCTTTCTTTTATTAACTGAAACAGCAGTGGGCAAAGGTAACCTTGAAAACCATAGGGGGGTGAGGGGGGGTGGGTGGGGGTTTGAATCGACTTTACCCAGAGTTGGAAGTTCTAAGTTCTTAACTGTCCTCATGAAAATCCTCTTCTGGAATTGAACATTTATGGAGGCATGTCTTAATAACTACACCCTATATGCAAATATTTTTCTAATGATTTAGAGGGTGGTAAATACTTGGTGCTTCCCTATGAATAACAGATCTGAACTGTCACAACAAGGGAAGAAAACTACATTTCTGTCAGAAAACAAATATTTATGACACACTCCACTTCACCGCATTATATATTATTACTTAAGAGATTGTGAATATAAAGGCCAAATGTTGAAAGAACAGATGGTGCAATAAAGGTTCTCCTCCCTGAATGGCTGCCAGGGTGGATAACAAACATGGCAGCTAAGGGAAAAGCCCAACTCTAAACAAGACCTGTTCCAACAAACAAACAGAATTCACTCAACACAGAATCGGATTTTATTTTCTTAAACCAAGAGTTCTTTACTAAAGTTGTTTCTAAAATCCTGAAATCCTCCCAAAGCCCCAAAATAGCGCCCACTGCCTCACTGCTACGCAAACATCGTTGAGATATAAGTGATCTTGTTATGTACTAGTACGTTAATAACCTCTGCAGTGGCAACCCACAATGCATCAGTTGTTGCTGTACCTAATTGGGACTCTAATGTACATATTGATCACATTCTTTCCATGGGGCCAAATGTCATCAATATGTCTTTGTTCTTGGCTGGGAGTTTCAGTACATAGCCAACACGAATCGCTGTGGGCTGCAGTGAGAGATCAATGAATCATTTCTCCTGGCGTGTGCAAGTCTACTTAGCATTGATAGCATTACAAACACTGTTCATTTGTTGGAGCACATTCTCTAGAGTTAAAGCCCAGGACCCCTGAGGAAAGGGAAGCATTAATACTGCTCTCCTATTTGCTCCAATAATTCAATAATTGCTGCTTTATACATGGAGATGCAGGAGTTTATTATCAACTCTGATGTGTCAAAGAAACAAAAATCCTTAAAACACAGTTTAGAATAATATTTAACTGCTTTTCCTTGTGCTTTTAACAAGTTAGGAGCACATGCTCTGTAACCCCCCCAGCACACAGACGCACACAGGCACACACAGACATGCACAGACGTACACAGACGCACACAGGTGCACACAGACATAGACACACAGACACACACAGACACGCACAGACGTACACAGACACACACAGAAAGCACGTGCATACAGAAACAAGCCCAAGATCGAAAAAACATGTGGTGTTTTTCCCAGCATACCTTTTCATTAATTTTTTCAGAAGGTGGCACACCAGGGGATGTCTGCAGAAATGGGATTGAATAGGGTGTTACAGTGTCATTCGTGTGTGTCTATTCGCTCGTGCGTGCGCATGTGTTCGCATGTGTGTGTGTGTGTGTGTGTGTTTGCTCATGCATGTGTAGGCATCTTTGTTCGGGAATCATCCCTTCCTTCTGCTGGCTACCAACAGACAGAGACAAATCACCATTCACTCCCCTCACAAGCACCCTAAACCCATCACTCTGGACAGAGAGACAGAGAGAGAGAGAGAGAGAGAGAGAGAGAGAGAGAGAGAGAGAGTTGGGGGGGTGTGGAAGTGGGGGTGGGCACAGGTTATCACAGCAGCATGTCGTCCACTTGTGATTTGTTCAGCACACCTGGGCTAGATTTGTTGTGGCCTGTGTCTCCTACGTAGGTTCATACCCCCACCTCCACCTCCACGCCCACACCCACACCCACGCCCGTCGTCTGACCAGGTTAATGGATAGCTCGGCCAGACCGCAGCACCAGGGGGACCAGGGGAGAGGCAGGCGTAGGCGGGACAGAGCGACGCAGACAAATGGCTGAGGGCAGCGCGAGGGCACCATGCTGGGAGGAGGTGCCGTCCGCTGGGATACGCCTGTGTGATGCGCGCGGTTGACCTGGTTACTGCACAGACAGGTGTGCAGGTGGGAGCGGCCCAGTGCAGTGCTCTGCAAAGCTCCTCAACATCCAGGTGTCTGCAGCCTTCAGGAGGCGCTTGGTGAGGTGAGCAGGAGGCGGTGGAGAGGAGTAGCAGAAGCTTCTTAAAGAGCCACATCACCCCAAACGCAGAATTCACCATGGGAATAAACTGAGACAACAGCGCAGGTAGGAGCCTAGACTGGAATTATACAGTCAGTTCAGTCCAGTGGGTTCCTTTCATTTCTGGCTATGATGTCTCTTAACGGAGACGTATGTAACCCAGAAGTGGAGCATGTATGTTATCCATCTGTAGACCTGTGGTCTCCTGCCTCAGCTACGCACTGTTTTGTGATTGGCTAGAGAGATTACAACACTGCAGATAAACACACGGGGGAAAGGGCACATCTGCTGAGCAGAGCTCGGCGGACGTGTAGCGATACAGTTTTTGAACCACGAACGAAAGAAAGTAAAAAAGAAAGAGATGAACGAGGTGAGGCCTTTAAGCACACATGTCGAAAATGGAACGTTGTTTATAAAATATTTTAAACTGAGCCATATCTCTGGATTTGAACCATTACAAAGGTCAGTCCTGGAAGACCTACGCTGGGTTTTGTTGCTCGTTTATCATTTTTAAAATGGAGTGCGAGTCCGTTTAGACAGGTGTGCTCTAAACAGCCTTCACCGAACTGTCTGAGGTACGGTACTACAAAGGCCACAGCTTTCAGTTTATTGCTGACATGATATTTAAGAACATTTTAAACATGCAGTAACTTGAAATGATACTATTTGTTTATTTAGCATTTAGTAGCATAGAGCTCTATGTATAATTACCTCACTGCCTGATTTCTGTAGACTACATTACTGCTGATATACTTGCTGTATCAAACTTTTCCCTTCTGTGTAAGTAGTACTGAATATCGAGGCAATCTGGAATAATGGTTGAATAATCAGAATCAGTCAAGCAGAAGTAAGTATTTCTCTGTTAATAAGTCACAGCTGGGTTTCTGTTATATTCTTTACCATGTTTTACCATTAAGCAGAGTGGCTTCCTCGGATGAGCAAGACAGTTCTGCCTCTGCGTGATACACAGCAATTATGGGTCACGTGTCAGTAAGGGCTCACGTGAGCCGTTAAGTTCAGAGGTGTGGCACTACCAGGTTAAAGATCTACCAGGTTAAAGATGTCAAGGACTCCATTGCATATAGCTGATCTTTTTTGGAGCTGGGACCCTGTGACCTGTCTCAAACGTATGAATGGCGATGGGCTTCCTGGAGATGATGATACACCACACCACTCACAGCTCTGCCAGGTCGTCATACACTCTCTCTCTTCTAAACTGGAGGTCTTCACGTAACCATGGATCTCTGAAATAGCCAGTGCCTTGTGTCTCTGAAGCTAAGATCATAAGACGCAGCCTCAGGGATCTGAGTCTTTCTGTCTCGCTGTTCAGTCTCTCCACATCCAGCCCTAACAGGCCAAAACTGCGTCTCTGTGGCATTTCCTGCCCGCTTCTCGGAGGCCGTGAAAGATCGCACACAGGGCGGGCAGTGAAGCAGTGTGCCCAATACCTGGGATGCTGGGTTAATGAGGTTTTCCAAACTTCTACCAACCCCGACTCGCCGTTAGCTTAGTGAGGCCGCGTGCGCTTAGCTACACCTCTACATCGTCAGGGAGACAAAGAGAATAAAGAAATACAGCCAAACGTCAAATAAAACTCCCTTCTGTGCAGGAGGCTCTGATCTAGTGGCTGTAATAAACTCATTGTAAATAACTGCAGCAGACATGGTAGGAGTGTTTCAGCTCAGGCTGAATTTCATGTGAGCTTGATATGAGACATGACTGAATTCCTGAGGAAACTGAAGTCAATTCCTGCCACCACTCAGATGGAGGCACTAACAAACACCAACCAATCATGTGCTGGAAAACTGGATGACATGTCATGTCTGTCATGTATAACCTCACTGTTTAACCCTTAACTGGTCACATTAGCAGTATATAGTATACAGGACACATAGAGGTTGGACACACACACACACACACACACACACACACACACACACACACAAAACCCATCATGCAGCATCCTATAATCAGCACCAATCAAAGTAAACTGATCAGTGCATCAGCAATGTAAGTACAACCACAAATTTCACTGACATGCACAGAACGTCAGATTAAGAAATGACCTGCGTGTAATAGTACTCAAGATATGAAGCAGAAGTAGTACAGTATATGTATGAAAATGTGACACCCAGGATGTCTTGCTAGCGTGTCACATCCTCTCTATCCCAGCAGCCTCCACTTCCAATATGGCCGTACTGAGAAAAGCATGCTTGGCACTGGGAACTAGCCAATAGCTCACAAGCAAGGGGGTGGAGATGACTTCCACCATGAGCACTTCATACTCCATCCCACAGAGAGACGGGCACTTCTCGGCTCTAAGAGTCGGATTAATCATTTTTAGAGGCTTTGCAGGGGAGGCAATGGACTGTAAAATTGTGCTGGAACAGACATCACATCAGAGGGTTCCTGGGTGCTCAGGTACGGAGGGTTCCTGGGTGCTCAGGTACGGAGGGTTCCTGGGTGCTCAGGTACGGAGGGTTCCTGGGTGCTCAGGTACACTCTCCACGGGGAAGCAGCCATATTCCACCACACATGCACTGGGGATCAGCACTTCCTCTTACGCAAACCCAAATTTGGTGAAACACCTAGATAAGAAAAATGTTTATGACGAATGTGTGTGTGTGTGTTTGTGTGTGTGTTCGTGTGTTCATCTGTGCAAGCAGTCCCAGGACACGGATCAGTAAGTTTGCTGTGTCCGTCTCCCTGCAGCGTGGTGGTTATTTTCTGCGCTCCACCGAGCAACTGTCACTGTGGTAGTATCTGTCTCACTACACTCCTCCTCCTCTCACCAAGTGGGCCACCTCTGGTCTCCTCCAGCCCCTAAGCACCCCCCTCCTCCCTCTAATTACCCCTCTTAAGTGCACTTTCTGAGCCCTCCATGCTGCTCTCCCCACTACGCCCTTGCTCCACCAGACCTGGATTACAGCTAGCCTGCCTCTAGCTTCTCATTAACTAATTAACGTTGCTCTGGGTAGGAATGTAGACAATATGCTAATCTTAATGATGGAGTAATTTAGAAGTGGTTTGGAAGCCACTAACCCTAGTGCTCTGAAGGACGTCTTACAGACTCTGAGATGGAATGCTGGGTGAAATGAGAAATCATTTGGGAACGGAGAGTTTGTTCAGTTCAGGTGTTGTTGGAATGGCGTTTCAAATGACTCAGGAGTTTGTATTTAACAGCGTAAGATGATGATGATGATGTCAGGGTGGGTAAAGAATGGCTCCTAACCTCCTACAGCTACACCGCTGTAACCCCACCCTCCACCGCCAGTGTGAGACAGAGCCTCTACTCAACCCCGATCCTCCCACAGCCAAGGATTAATCAGAGAACAGCAAGAGAAGAACAGAAACACACTGACATGGGTGTACACATATGACACACATATGACATACATGTACACAAATATATGTACAGACACAAAAGGCATCAGTTGTTATAGTGTGTAAAACCCATCACTTCTAACACATACAAAATCAAAGGTAGTCCATATAAGAACATAACAATCACCTACACACACACACACACACACACACACAGTGTTAACTCCCACTCTCCATGCAGACATGTTTGTTAGGAGAGTAATAAGGGAGGGAGGACTGTAAGAATAGTAATTAAAGAGAGAAGACTCCTCCACCATTCCACCTGTTTCACCAGGACATTCACAGAGCCTCATTCCCTCCACCCTGGGAGGCCTGTTTTCCCCAAGGAGAGTAGGATGATTAGAGAACCGTCACCCAACTTTATTAGTCCTGACTTCTCTTGCCTCTTAACTGGCTAAGGTCATCTTCCTTATAATAAAGATAAGATCCAGCGGCTGGTGAAATCCCTGTTATTAATTTCAGTCTTTCCAAATGCCTCCCTCCTCTTCCACCGTTCACTGGAACGTTATTTAATGTATGCAATAATGCAATAATAATGCTCAAACCCAAATGTGTTGAGGTGGCAATTATACAAAGGTGTCATATGTGATCAACTGTATGCGTGTATTCAGGAAGACCAGACTGCTGATCTGAGGCTAAATGAAGAAAGCAAATTCAAAGGGTTCCTCCTCCAGAGGAATAGCCTGGATCTAATTATTAATATTCACATTTAATTAAAAGAGGCAATGAGGAAAAATGGGCACAGAGGTTATTTTTCATGCCTGAGAACCAAGCTGACAGCATCTTTTGTTAGCCACGCTCCTCCATGGATCTCCTCAGTGGAGATGAAGCAAAACACCACCTTCAACCGGGCAACATGTTGCAAGCCAATGGGATCTAAATAAAAGTTTCACTGCAGCAAAGATAAAATGAAAAAACAGGGAGTGCGGGCCTCCGACGGCGTCCTCCTTAAACCCTGACAAACGAGGGCGAGATGTTCGCGATGGGACTGATAACATCTCATGGGCCGATAAACACGAGCTAATCCCTTCTTCCGTATCCGAGGACCGACTCCGTCCTTACGGGAATGGGAGGGAATATACACTTATCTCAGAAGGACAGGAAAATGCATGCAACATGAAAATGGAATATTCACCATATCTGGAGTTGCATATGATAGCAAGTACAGATTTGCACTGTGTATGTCACAGCTGAACCTGAAGCCATTTGGGCTGCAGATGCATCAAACCGTTGACCCAGCAACCATTTAGGGCGAAAATGGATTTTCTAATTAAACCTTCATGGAAGTAATGATAATGACAGTCCTCTCAGCGTGCTGTGCTGGTACACTCTTAAAAGATGAGAGCAATGCTAATTGGTCACAGTCCCCTAAGTGAAGGACACAGTACATACAATTACTGACAGAACCTCCGGTGTGCGGCAGTGGTGTAACAGTCCCTCCGAGCTTCACTGCTGTTACGTTTTTCACTTTTGTCAGTTTGATTGCAGCTTTTTTCCCCCTTTTCAGCTGCTGTTTACTGACGGAGAACATAAATCATGTGCGAGTGACCGGACGGCAAACAAAGAGAAGAATGTCCCTCTCTCTCACCATCTCCCTCTCCACGCACCTTTCACCGTGGTGATTAATGAAACGTAAAATGCATTCATCATCACTAATGTCCCTTTCCTTAAGACACGATTTATGCTGATGCCGTGGAAAAGGCCGAGCCCACGCCACTGCTTCGGCTCAACCTTGAGACTGGCACCATCTCATGCACAGAGCATCTCTTCATAACTGACCACCGGGCCATTAAACAGTTATTAGAGCTTCTCATGGTGATATTCAGAGCTTCGCGTGTAGGACCACAATCCATCTCAAACCTCCTAATAACCAGCAAGGAATGAATTCCAGCTATGCACTGGGATATCTGCTCTACCAAGCTTGCATCCCAGAGCTAGTTCTGCAGATGTAACAACACCTTCTGCTTTCCATTACTCTCCTGAACTACTTCTTCTTTTTCTGCTCTAGAACGTTTCTCTGTTCCAGTATAAGTGCTGAATCCAGTTACTTTGAGTGTTTGTTCAGTTTTGACTATAAACTACCTGTGAATGCACAGATCACAGTGCTGGGAGTCTTCATCTTGTCCTCTCTCTTTCTCCTACTCATTTCTTCTCCTTCCTCTCTCCCCCTCTCTCCCCTCTCTCTCTCCCCCTCTCTCCCCTCTCTCTCTCCCCCCTCTCTCTCCTCTCTCTCTTCCCTCTCTCTCTCTCTCTCTCTCTCTATTAGATGGCTGTTATTAGTGGGCTGTCTGTCAAAAGGAGGAGTGAGGTGTCCATTAACCTGCACCTCATGCCCCCTGCTAAAGACACTGTACTGATGGAAGATATAACCTGCATTACTGGGGTCAACGCCAGTTACACACACACACACACACACACACACACACACACACACACACACACACTACATTGTCCATTTGAACTGCTGGAGTGTCATGTCCTGTGTGATTTCTCCATGTCTCCTGTAGTGTCTTTTAATAACCTGAGCACTCGTCCAAGCACAAGGTCTCTGGGAGGCCAGAACAACAGGCTAATTCCCCTTCATGGCTTAGAAAAAGAAAAAAACACCTAAATCTAGGTTATATAAACAGTGTTTTACACACACACACACACGCACACACACCCACACACACACACACACACACACACACACACACACATCCCTCTAGCCAGTCATAATTTGTAATTACATGGTTGTGGG
>JAOYMR010000017.1:5066707-5078081 GCA_025802075.1 Tenebrosternarchus preto
ACACACACGCACACACACCCACACACACACACACACACACACACCCACACACACCCACCCACCCACCCACCCACCCTCTGGCAGTAAAGAATTAGCAGTGGAGAAGTCTATAAACAGCACCTAAGAGTAGAAGCAAACTTATTCCCATCCCAACTTCTTTGTAAACTGATCTTGCCACTGTTCCCTCATGCATCTCCTCCTGAGGCTCCCCCGAAGCCGGAGGGGAGTGTGTGAGGTACGGCCACTCCTCACGCTGCTCTGCCTCACTGGAACCAAACGTGAGGGGCTGTCACTCCATGAAATTGACCTGGGCAAAGTGATAGAGGGGCGGGTGATGCTGTTCTGAGATACGGACATGCTGTAGAGGCAGTTGGAGCTGCCAGGGCAGTTCAGGGGTGCTCCAACACAGGCGGATGTGCTGAAATCAGGGGAGGGGTGGTTGGGAACACAGGTGGCGGCGCAGGGATGGAGACCTGTTTAAAGAAAAAGGGCAAGAGAGAGGGGGGTTAAACCCCCTTCAAACAAACAAAGCAGGTGGGCACCGCAAAGCCCCCTGGGAGATATATCCAAGTAAAAGGATAGAGACCCTACTTTGTGCTGAAAATTATGCCAGGGAGAGATGGGGGGAATGAAGAGATGAAAAACAGCAAAGTGGCAAACATTTGCATACACTCCAAGTGAGAGTCAGCTAAGACCCTATCGCACGGTTGATAGGGAGACAGGGGCATGTCACAGAAGTCTTGCCCCTGAAGGAGAAAGAGAGGAGAGGATACCAGAAAAGGGCAGAAGGGAATGCAAAACCAGAATGGGACCTGGTGCCCTGCCCGTTCCGTCCAGCTGCAGCCACTCAGCTTTTACTACACAGCCAGTCCAAGACAAAGCAGCAGAACAAACCAACAACAACAACAACAACAACTTCTGAAAGAGCCGTGCAAAAGTGACCACAAAAGTGCAAAAGTGACCACCAGAGAGTCCCGTTTCATCACGACGTCGCCTCTTAGTGTCAAGTTTTAGAATGTACCCAGGCAAAAGGGTGGGTACACTACTTAAAAAAACAAATACGTAAAGGTCTTTCAGCACATTGCGATCTCAGAAATATTAACACTGCTGTTTAGAGGGAGGATATGTCACCAAGTGTATTGTGGGAAATGGAGCCTGAATACGTGGTTGTGGTGTGAGAGAGCAGGACAGATTGGGGGGGGGGGGGGAGCTGTTGTTCTACTGTTGTTCAGTTCAGTCTGTACAAAGCAAGAATGACTAAGTGCGTGTGAGTGAGAGAGAGAGAGGGAGGGAGGAGTGGGAGAGGGTGTGTGTTTATGTAAGTCTGAATGTGTGTGTTCTGCGGCCAGTCCCAGCCAAGCCAGGGTTGTGAGTCATGCATACACGGAGCCAGAGGTCGAAGACGCCTGAACACGCTATAAACATGAGTAGATGACAACGACCTTGTGCCTCACGTCAAACCCATGTACGACGCCCACTGAGAAAGGATGGGGCCATGTAGGAAGAAAAAGACAGAATCAGAGAGAGAGAGAGAGAGAGAGAGAGAGAGAGAGAGAGAGAGAGAGAGAGAAGGCAGGAGGAAAAGAGAAAGAACAGAGGAGAATCAGTAGCAGTTCTGTAAGCAGTGGGCTCTGATGTGGTGGGAGAAAACAGGACAGGAGATAATATCCCTCTCTCTGGAACGCCTTCCCCTTCAGAGTTTATAAAAACATGATTTCATATGTCCTACTGCTTTCTGCCTTTAATTCCCCTGCTGTGTGCAGGGAAGGACTGGCAGAGATCTAGGAGTTTAAAGGCAGATAGAAAATGCTCCCTTTTTCCCATCGGGAGCAAAAAAACAACACTTTATTTCAATGGGGGTTTCCGTCTGCTCTCTTCTGAAAATCCAGAGAACTGCTGGAAGAGTGGAAATCTGCAGCACAAGCATAAAAAGTGTGAGAAGGAGAAGGAGTTTGATAAGAAACGATAAATGTGGGATTCCATGAAAGGGAGATGGGAAGCGACAGTTGAAAACGTTCTCAGAGAAGCAGGAGAGGCACTGCTGGACAAGGAAGAAAGGCTGCGGGGGTGTACAGGACAAAACACATGTGAAGGACATTTGGGAAGCGAGAACCAGACTCCCGTTTACAGAACAAAGGTTCGAGCCAAAGCCATGTGCGTTTGAGAACACAGGAGCTAAGAAAAGCATTCTTGATGAAGGCAGGAAGATGCAGGGAGGAGGAGGGAGGGAGAGGGCTGGGATGGGGGCACCACCGAGAGGAATCATCGGAGAAGACAGGAACAGGTGCGTGGTGCATGTATGAGTGGCACAGACTGGCACTGAGCGCCAGCCAAACAGACCTACCCAGCGAAGCATGAGCAACAGGAAGGAGAGTGAACACACAGAGAACAAAGGAAAGGAAGAATGGAGGAGTGTGTGTGTGTGAGAGAGAGAGAAGGAGGATACCAGAAACCAGCACATAGGCAATGGGTGCTTAATCATTCATCTAGAACCCCCTCTGGACAAACTGACACCAGGGCAGAGGGGGATTTCAGGTGATATGCAATGTGTTTGGAGGTGTAGTTATCAGGGTGAGTTGCAGTGACAAAGCCTGTCTATGGGGATAAAGACTCTCCTCCACTGCCCTTCAAAAGTGAGTCTGGAACAACCCACTGCTGGTTCACCAAAGGATATGAAATATGTATGCGTTGTTACCAACAATCCCACCAGGCACATCAGCACATTATACAAGAATAAAGCTCACAAATTTCTCTCAGGGGAATGTGAAAGTAAGTGTGTGAGAGAGAGGAGTGATATATACATTGTTAGAATGTCTCTTCAAACATTGTACATACAAAAAACTTAAATTCCTCCCAAGAGATTGTACGTGAGCGCATGTGTGTGTAGAGCTGGGATCTTACGGAGTACATGTAATCTGGATTACATAATCAATTTACCAAAATCAAGCATTCACAATCATCCTAGGACAGGGCGTCACTTTTAAGGTTAGATTTTTTATGATCTCAGCATTCATTAAGACAAAAGTTGACCACTCTTATGTATATAATTTAACATTCTTGGCCATAGTTGCTGACTGAACCTGAGCCCAGTAAAGTAGCAAAACCTAATCCAGCTAGACCTAATCCAGCTAGACCTAATCCAGCTAGATTTAAACCAGCTAGACTTAAACCCAAATGGTTGTTTAGCTTCCTTGGCATAATATTGACACAAACACAAACCAAGCATTTAGCCCAAATAGCTTTCCACTTCAAACATAACTATTCCCAGGATTGGTATATATGAGGAGGAGCCTTGTTCGATTCAGGGTGTGGCCTCTGCCTGTAGTAGCAGGGTTTGAAACTGGGCATGGCTGCTACCTTTGCTACACCCATATCTTACAGCAAAAATATTGATCATTTGGAGGAACCATCTTTATTAGGAATTTTGACATAGTTCTTACATTAAGTGTAAGCTGTTTTTAAAGGGAACACAAAACAAAGCAACACTAAGAAATCAGTCAGACTATGAACATTTCAGTTCATATAACTTGACATATACTGGATGTTTAGACACCAACTGTCATTGTTGGCAGAGTGACATTTACTAATACATTTGACTTGACAAACTTTAGATAAGGCATGATTGTTATTTAAATAGAAATCTGCCAAACGTGTTATGAAGGACATGGATTTTGATGACATCCAGCAATGAGACGTTGTTTAAAGGTCAACCATGAGCTGTTATGAAGAACAAGTGTTATGAGGAGCTCTTAGCAGCCCAGCTGCTCAGTCAAACCATACCTGAAACCCCACAATTCCACATTAGAGATGACTGACTATGACACCCCATGACATGACAGGAGCTGGACCACTTATGGAGAACTGAACAAAAGGCATTTCTAAAATAAAAACAAATGCCAAAAATCAGCCACACAGAGGTTATAGGATACAGTATCTTGTGTTTTGATGAGTGAACACACCTGGTGCTGTGGCTGTTGTACTACACAGATGAGGCTGCACACCTGGGTCCAGCCATCACCACACCCCCCACGCTTTATGAACATAGAGGGGCTAAGAGACATCCATATGTTGTACATATACTCATCAATAATTGGATGAATCATGCAGAATGTGGGGTTTAAGTCCAACTGCTGAGGGAACTGTGGTGTGGTGCATGTAGGGTGATTATGGAAATGTGTGAAGGGAAGAGAACAAGGCCTGCAGGTAGCTTCATTTCAATAGTGCAACACACATGTGACCCACCCTCAAATCATAACATGATGCACAAGACACGTGCACACAGACACACACGTGCACACACCCCCCAAACACACACACACACACTTCCACACAAAGATAGCATTTTCCCATATTGAATGCCTGAGGGAATGCTGTTGCTACTCACGCAGACGTCCCGACGATTAATGCATGGGTCCATGTCCGAGGTATCACCTTATTTACATACATATTAAATACATATACATACACATACACATATAGGTGTGTGCTCTCCTGCATTGCATTTCCAAGCAGTTTTAGCACAGTGAGAGGCATTTCACACGAGCAGATCTACGGCTCGGGTTAGCTGGCCTGCTTTTAGACCCGCCTGTGTGAGATGAGGGGAGCAGTGACTTATGCTAATCCAATAGCACTGTTTTTTGCATTAGCTATTTACCTTCCATTATCACCAGAGAGGTGACATCAGCACCATCAGCTAATCAGCTCTCAGCAAGCAAGTCATACTAATGAGAGGTCACAGCTTAACCCTCGAAGCAACACAAACGTTTAATCAAAGAACGTCTTCTAAATAAAGGGAACTTTTATTTTCTCTACCTGTATTATTTAAACAGTACATCAACCTATAAACACTATGTTCACTTTCATATATTAAACACAAAAAAATATTAAGACCCACAGAAGTCTGGTAGTCATTCTACAGAGAGGTGCTGGGGAGTTGTAAACCCAACATGGATGTGTCAGGGCCTTTTGCCTTCTGCAGGGACTCCACCCTGAACAGAAGCGGAGAGCAGGGAGGCGTCACCTTTGGCTGTCAATCAAAAGCTCACACTTTGAGCCTCAGATTCATTCTCCTGTTAGTGACACTGAAATGCTGGACAAGGGATAAGTAATGGCAGCACTGTCAGAGGAACACAAGAGAAAGGTCAGCATCATGCAAAGGAAACACACACACACACACACACACACACACACATTTTTATTAAGTATAAATGGGAAGTTTAAAATAAAATATAATTTTACTGTCCCATGTTTTTACATGAAAATGTTGTATGACACATTAAACAATGCACTCTGGGACACAATATACTCTGATTAAACAATACACTCTGACACAATTAAAGTAATGAAAGTCACATTTATTATTCACAAAGACACATAGACCAGAGACAACAGCACTCACACGGAGAATGCAGAGCAAAATCCTAAATACCAGTAGTGTGTATATATATATACACACACACACACACACACACACACACACACACACACACACACACACACACACACACACACACACACATCCTTGGAATGCGTACATACACAGGTCACAAACGAAGTACAAACCAGCCTGTGTGTGTGTATTTCCTGGTGTAGGGCTGGACAACAAGTCAATATCAGTATGTATCGCGATAGAAATGTTTCAACAACGGTGATATGATTTTTAAACACATTTCCAATACTTCGATAAACATTATTTACAACATCTGCTGTGACTGACGTTCATTACAGGGCACTGCCATCACTTCATTGCACTCAAGAGCTGAAAAACCAAAACGCAGTGATTGATGACTGCTAGGTTCGGTTCGGTTCGGTTCAGCTCCGGTTTCTAAACAGGTGTTTAAAAAAATCCAAATTTTTGAAAAAATCTTTCCATATATTATTCCTGTTTGTATTTTATTAATTTTATGTGAAATCCTTCTTTTCACTTTTATAACACCGTTCCTCATTTGTTTCGACGGTTAATGAGAGTATTGATATATTTTGGTCTTTCTGTGATATCGCCATGGCGTGAAATTTCCCTCAGTCTGCAGTCAACCTCGCTAAAGAAGGTACGTTTTACACAGGGCACTACTTTTGTTAAATTTATTACAACAAATAATAAACGTTATCACCGTTTAATAATATGATTACTGAAGTGTGAGTAGCGTTTCGAGTCGTAATAGTGATTTTTATTCATGGAAAAGATGTGTCCTCATTAGGAGACTAATATCGTGGCGTATCGTAATATCTAGTGACGACAGTCAGTAGGAAAGTGTTCCTCGTTCATTCTTAACATTTACGTCGCATTTCCTTACAATAAATATATAAATATATAATATATAGCTGCAAAATAAATACCGCTGACCGCAATACAAATGTGACTGAACAAGCTTCCACGAGTGATGAAGCAGACGAAATAGTTGATAAAAGAGGAAAGACTAATTCAGAGGTGTGGAAGTGGTTCACCTATCGATAATGTAGACCAGCTGGTATTTCCAGAAACCTCTAGGGCCCATCACTGTCCTCAACCCTCAGACACGTCCCTCCAAAAGCAAAATGTGCTTTATTGTTGCTCACTCTCTCTTTTCTGTTTTCTGTAGCAACTCTGAACACTTTTCATATTCCTCATCCTGGGTGAAGAACTTTTGTTTCATCCTATGTACATAAGAATAAGATAATCAGCCTGTGTTGTAGTTTGAAGATATTAATATTGACAAAGCTCATGGTGATGTCATGTTTTGTGTTCATATATGAACAAAATTTGCATGAATACAAATTCATTTTTCAGACATTCATTATGGACGTTCTTGGCAGTTTTTCTGTCACTTTTATATTGCTTATATCGATATCGGAATTATATCGTGTTGACATTAAATTAAGAACTATATCGGGATATAAATTTTGCCAATATTGTCCAGCCCTACCCTAGGGATAAAGGGCAAACAAGAATCACGAATGGAGGGCATACCACTGCCAAGGGCACACGTGGTCCGTTGTGTATACACACACACGTGCACGCGCACTTGTGTGGTTGTAGTTAAGGTGGAGATTTATGCAACTGTGCACCACATCCCTCAAAGGCACAGGAGAGATGCTGAGTACCCCAACCAGCACACTCAAGGCCTGGGGCATCTCTAAAAACAGCTGTGTTGAATTATTAAATTAGCAGCGGACGTGTGTGCACCTGTGTGTATGTGTGTGTGTGTGTGTGTGTGCACACGCACATGTGTTTTGTGTCTGTGTATTTCTCCTGCACTGAAACCTGGCCAGCACACCACATCTCCAAAATACCAATAATAGGAGATGGGAGCCAATTAAATATAATCCCATACACACACACACATATGCACACAAACATGAAAACACACACGCACACACACTCCAGGATCTCCTTGGCCTTACTTTACTCTCCTATACTCTTCCTGTTTCCTTACTTTACTCTCCTATACTCTTCCTGTTTCCTTACTTTACTCTCCTATACTCTTCCTGTTTCCTTGCCTCTTCACCTCTGCATGATGTTGGGCTTCAGGTGTGTGTGTGTGTGTGTGTGTGTGTGTGTGTGTGTACAGAAGTGACCTGGGGGGGATATGCTCCATGAAGCTCTCACCTAATGAGTACAGATACGCTCACTTTTAATGAACCCACGTCAGCACAGAGAGCAGATGTCGACCCACAGGCCTCTACTCCATCGCAGCAGCATTCCGTGCACCCCCATCCAGCAGGACAGATCCACACGTGTGCTACGAAAAGCACAGATCCACACGTGTGCTACGAAAAGCACAGATCCACACGTGTGCTACAAAAAGCACAGATCCACACGTGTGCTACGAAAAGCACAGATCCATATGGATTTTACCAGGAACTGGGTCTGTGCCCATTCTATTCCCAACAAGCAGAACACATCCAGGAAAGTTCATCAAAATCTGTGCAAAAGATTCAATCATTTCTGTTTCTAATTAATGCTCCAAAATAACTAAAATCATCTCACAAACATATCCTGACAAGAAGCTACATCTCACAAATCTCACCAACACCAGTATATATAACTCTAAAATGCTTCAAATGACATTAACTTTGCCATAAAAATAACATACATACACAAAACAGACTAGACAGCAGAGCAGTGCGATTTAAAAGAACAGTAATAGGAAATAGATATTCCAGGGCTGCTTTTGTACTGAAGGGCCAGAGGTGCCTGCAGTGAGAAGCAAAGCTGGACACTAGAGTTAATGGCTCAGGAACTTCTCATCCTGTGACAAAGAGCCAGCTAAGCTCTTACTCCTCACAAGCTACAAGCATGCAGAATAAATTACATCCAGCCCGCCAACACTCCAGCCTGCACACAGCTACTGGCACTAATGCGGGGGACATTCTATTCTCGCTCGCTCGCTCTCTCACTCACTCTCTCTCCCTCTATCTGCTCTGCTGACCACCGCATGAAGAGAGAAAGGAGGAGAGCTTGTTCTCTTTGCGCTGAACAATAGATGAATCACACAGGCACACACGCTCTGCTACAAAGGTAACCTATCTCCAGCAGGGCTTCGCCCATCTCCACTGAAATACCAGTCCAAGAGCCCTGACCACTCACACCACCTAAAAACCCACAGCTTCCCCTCACTGGAGAGGGCAGTTTTACTGGAGTTCTGAATGTATTAAATCATTTGACCCTTTCCGAGGAGAGAAACAAACAGAGGGAACTTCATTTCCCAGTGTTTGTTTCAGATTGCATCACAGAGCTTTTGTTTGATGCTTCTGATGCACAAGGCTTTACTTTCATAAATGAAAATCGCAAAGATTACGAAAGTCTTTGTGGTAAGAGTTTGTAACAGTATCATCTCATGTCAGAGTGTATCTGGTACTTATTGCATTGCATATTGGCAACAAACCAGAAGATCATAGTTACTGATTAAACTGATGAAACTGCACAACCTCTTTATTTCTAAAATTTTTATTGTTAAATACTTCCTCTGTCTGCAGCAGCTCACAAATGCAGTGCCGTCCTGCAGTGAAGTACGATGTGGGGAGTACCCTACAATATAGTGCTCTACATCAGAGTACCCTACAGTATAGTGCTCTACATCAGAGTACCCTCTAGAGTAGTGCAGAAATGTGCCCCACAGTAAGGTGCCCAACAGAACTGTGCTCTACAGTAGTGACTTGCACTAATGTGCCCTACAGGACAGTGCCCTACAGTAATGTGCCCTACAGGACAGTGCCCTATAGGACAGTGCCCTGCAGTAATGTGCCCCACAGGACAGTGTCCTGCAGTAATGTGCACTAAAGTAGAGTGCCCTGCAGTAATGTGCCCCACAGGACAGTGCCCTGCAGTAATGTGCACTACAGTAGACTGTCCTGCAATAGTGTACCCTGCATTAAAGTGCCCTGCAGTAGAGTGCTCTACAGTAGAGTGTTATAGAAGAGAGCCCTAAAGTAAAGTGCCTTAAGGTAGAGAGCCCTAAAGTAAAGCGCCCTGTGAGACTCATTCAGCCAAACTACTCTCACACATCTGCACTAAAGCATGTGATCATTCCTCTTATGTAAGTGTTTTTTATGTAAAAATAACTTAAGAATAACGTGAAATCAAATGAAGCCAAAGGGGTTTTGGATCTTTCTTTTTTATAAATCAATACTAATAATTGATCCAATTAAAGAGTTGGAGCTGACTGTGCTCTCTGGCTAGGACCACAAACGATCCGCAAAAACTGCCTAAACTCTTTTTTACTGTATAGTCTCCATATGAAACTGAAAAATACAAAACCAGGTGTGATATCAGACTGCAATCCTACGCACACTCACGCTTTGCCTGTCTCCTGTAAGGTAATACCACAGTAGTACCGCAGGGGTCCCAGAGGGATGGAGGCCATCAGTGGAAGGATTACGTTCCACTGCTTCATGCGCTGTTTGGCGTTAATAATGAATGACAGTGGCAGAACGACAGACGTCTCCCCTGTGCCTTCTCATCTGGTGCCACTGTGGTGTGCATGCATGAGGCAGGCCTGGCTGGCAGCAGAGACCTAACGTACTCAGCAATCCTTGAACATCAGAGGTGCTGTCAAAATCTCACAGGCACGCACACGCGCACACAAATCCATCTTTCACTCATCAGTGTAAGGCTAAGGTGACCCACAGACCTAGGAAAGTTTATCAAGGGAGGGGGGAGGGAGGTACGTCTCCTGTTCAGCCCATGTTCGCGAACTAAAGCCCTGGTTTGTGAAACAATGATCTTCGACTAACGTCATCAGTAGGTTAGAAATCCATGTCTACACTAATGGTTGGTTTAAAGATGAAGGGATGTTGCAGAGTATCATTCAAAGCGTGCTGAAGCTGTCATGGCATTCATCTCACTAGGGTTAACCATGAATCAACTTTAAAGTGTGACTGAACTGTAACCATATAAAGTCTGCAGTGGTGAAGTACAGAGCGCTTATTTGGAAAGGTCATCATGTCCTGCCACTGTTTGGATAGAACTCTCACCACTCTTGCTTCTGAGCTGCTCATGGGCGCTTTATGACACCTGCCTCTATTAGTGATGCTTGCTTGGGTATCTAGAAAGGTGCATGAAAATATATTATTATTGCTATTGTTGTTATAAATATATGTACTATTTCTTGCCTGTTAGTTGTCTGTGGGAAATGTGTTCTTGAGTTAGGCTTACAGATGGAGGGGTAGCACAGCACAGCCTTGACACTTTGCACACATGGAAACTTCATTTCTGACTATGTGTTTACAGACAAGGCTGGGCTCCCTTTAGAGTTCCAGTCATGTCAAGCTAGTTTTCCCTATTGTTGCTGCCAGTGGCTTCCCAATGAGATTTCTGTAAAAAATGCAATAAGAAAGTGAATCTATATATAAAAAACCCAGAGTGAGACTTTTTATTAGAGTGCATCAAATTAGACATCAGTTAGACATCCCTATGGTACCGAGTGTCAGCAGTGTGTATGTGTATGTGTACATGTGTGTGTGTGTATGTGTACGCTCTGTAGGTGTGTGTGTGTGTGTGTGTATGTTCTGTAGGTGTGTGATGTGTGTGTGCATGCTCTGTAGGTGTGTGATGTGTGTGTGTGCATCTGTGTGTGTATGCTCTCTAGTTGTGATATGAGTGTGTGTGTGTGCTCTCTAGTTGTGTGATGTGTGTGTGTGTATGTGTGTATGCTCTCTAGTTGTGTGATGTGAGTGTGTGTGTGCTCTCTAGTTGTGTGATGTGAGTGTGTGTGTGCTCTAGTTGTGTGATGTGAGTGTGTGTGTGTGTGCTCTCTAGTTGTGTGATGTGAGTGTGTGTGTGTGTGTGTGCTCTCTAGTTGTGTGATGTGAGTGTGTGTGTGTGTGTGCTCTCTAGTTGTGTGATGTGAGTGTGTGTGCTCTCTAGTTGTGTGATGTGAGTGTGTGTGCTCTCTAG
>JAOYMR010000017.1:5078181-5101958 GCA_025802075.1 Tenebrosternarchus preto
TCTAGTTGTGTGATGTGAGTGTGTGTGCTCTCTAGTTGTGTGATGTGAGTGTGTGTGCTCTCTAGTTGTGTGATGTGTGTGTGTGTGTGCTCTCTAGTTGTGTGATGTGTGTGTGTGTGTGCTCTCTAGTGTGATGTGTGTGTGTGTATGTGTGTATGCTCTCTAGTTGTGTGATGTGAGTGTGTGTGTGTGTGTGTGCTCTCTAGTTGTGTGATGTGAGTGTGTGTGTGTGCTCTCTAGTTGTGTGATGTGAGTGTGTGTGTGTGCTCTCTAGTTGTGTGATGTGTGTGTGTGTGTGTGCTCTCTAGTTGTGTGATGTGTGTGTGTGTGTGTGTGTGTGCTCTCTAGTTGTGTGATGTGTGTGTGCTCTCTAGTTGTGTGATGTGAGAGTGTGTGTGTGTGTGTGTGCTCTCTAGTTGTGTGATGTGAGTGTGTGTGTGTGTGCTCTCTAGTTGTGTGATATGTGTGTGTGTGTGTGTGTGTGTGTGCTCTCTAGTTGTGTGATGTGTGTGTGTGTGCTCTCTAGTTGTGAGGTGTATGAGTGATTTTTCTAATGTCAATGAATGGCATCTTTGCTTAGTGTCGATGTAAAATAGAAGACAGGAGTCAATCTGCAGCTGCGCGGGACAACTGCGTCTGGGTAAGTGCTGATGTGCCCTGCCACAAGCTTACAGAGCTTATGTGCACATGAGAAAGATGTTCCGCAAAGATGAGCACTAATCCGTAGAGCACAGCAAATCATACTGAAAACTCAAAATCAATCCACACCCACAAACGTATATGGGCTTCGCCCTGCACTTGGTTATACACAGCTAACAGTGCATAACTGATATTCTGCTAGTTCCCAAAAAGGACAGAAAGAAGAGAAACAAACATGGAAATAAATCCCTCCCCCCCAGTGAGAGAGGCTGACAGAAGACCGGGCAACAGGACTGTTGCCACGGGGACATCAAATATTGAAAGGAGAAGTTACTTGTGAGGCCTGTCCCTGTTTAATGGATGAACTGTACTAACGCTCATAGAGACCGTGTCTGCACACTGCCACCACCACGGGAACGGGCTGTGCTCTCCCCGACCCACCGACGCAGAGCCAGCAGGGACGTGGCAAAGAGACGGACAGGAAATGGTAATCATCATGATCATCAGTTTCCTGTTGAGACTCTTTCTTTCCTCTGTGGAGCAGAGGAAGTGATGGGAATGGGGGGGAGGGAGGGGGGTCTTTAATCTATGCAGAACTGAGAGTAAAACACACAAATTCTTTGTTGTTGTTTTTTTCCCTCAGGATAAATATAATTGGTAATGGAAGGAACATGCTTTGCTATAGGTATAAAACTCTTGGGGCAATGATACACAAAGGAAGTGCTGGTACTGGGATATAAAAACATGAGCACAAGCAAAAAAATGGCCTTAGTCGATCTAACGTGGATCCCTCCTGAGGTTTCACTGGTCTAAAGGGGCAAGAGTTGTGTAGTTTTTGCATGAATATTCAAATCTGTAGACAAGTCTGGGTTTTTTGCTTTGGGAAAAATTAAATAACAGGAAGAGCTAAAATAATAGGTAGCAATCACAGAATTACATTACGTTGCATATTTTGTGATTTATGTAGAATAAAAGTGCACCCTGTTCATTATTGTAAAGGTGAGTTTTGTTGTTTTCTGGAGGGGCTGGATAGCTGATACCTTCCAGATAAATTCTCCAAAACTCTTCTAAGACAAAAAGCAGAGGTGTTTGCCAGCCATCTAATTTGTCATCTAATTTGTCATCAGAATGTTGGCATTTATAATATTTCTAACTGCATGACCTTTGGTGTGACATCTGGTACATCAAAATAAACAAACTTGGTGCCCCATCTGATGACTTTTCTGAGAGTGTTCTGACCAATCACAACCCTTCATGCAGTCTGCCAAAAGATAACCAGGTCAAAGTCCTGCAGTATTACCTGTGTCACACATAGTAATGTAAAACAATGATAGTCATTTAATATTTTACATCTGTGACATTTTAGCAAATTGTTCAGCACCACTCAAGATTTGTTCTGTCAATAGATATTGAGAAAGAATTGAGAATATTACAATATGTCTACCTGTAATTCTCAGTCTTTTGCCATTTTCATTTTCAGTATTAAACTTTACTCCAATAAAACATAGAAGTAAAATGAATATATTCCTAAATATTCTATGCACACCAGTGACCTAAATGAAGAACACAATTACACTGCCCACAGCAGCATGCTACAGATATGTAAAGCACATGTTCACATTTTAATGAACACAAGAAAGAAATATGATTCTTACTCAAGGCCATGTGATACATTCATAAAGGATTCACTTCTCTCTCTGCAATCTCTGAACACCCACTCAGGCAGAAAACAGAATCCTGTGTATGCTTTAATGAAGCTGAAATTTAGATTTAGCTACATTTTCTGATATGGCAGCAAAATCGGCTCCTATTTCAATAATGGAAGAGAAAACCTTCCCTCGTGTGTCTTCTCTCTTCCAATTTTACTAAAATCCTAATCACTCCTCCATCCCCAAGGCTTAACAGGCAGCCTGTTCCCCAAATCTACTCCTCCACACCCCACACACCTCCCACCCCCCCGCCTCTGTGTGCCCCCATTTCAACCAAAAGAGACACAGGGGGAAAGAGAGATAGTGATGGAGGGAGGCAGAGAACAGGCCTCTCACGGCCCCGCAGAAGAAGCATAGCATGCTGTTTGATCTTTATCTGTAGAGCTGCATATCTATTCTGGGATGTGCCTAAACTAAACTGATGATTTCCTGCTCTTCAAATGCTCCAGTGTGATGAGAAAGGAATGAGGGAGAGAGAGAGAGAGAGAGAGAGAGAGAGAGAGAAAGGGGGGAGGAGAGGGAGAAAAAGAGGGAGTGAGAGGAAGAGACAGATACAAAGAGAGAGAATGAAAGGCAGAGAGTCATTGTGTGGGACACAGAGAGAGAGGCAGACAAAGAGACAGAGAGAGAGAAAGAGAGAGAAAGAGAGACAGAGAGAGAGAGAGGGAGAAAGAGAGACAGAGAGAAATAGAGATAGAGAGACAGAGAGAGAGAAAGAGAGAGTGAAACAGACAGAGAGACAGAGAGAAAAAGACAGAAAAAGAGACATAGAGACCAAGAGAGAGAAAGAGAGACAGAGAGAAAGAGAAAGAGAGACAGAGAGAGAGAGAAAGAGAGACAGAGAGAAATAGAGATAGAGAGACAGAGAGAGAGAAAGAGAGAGTGAAACAGACAGAGAGACAAAGAGACAGAGAGAAAAAGACAGAAAAAGAGACATAGAGACCAAGAGAGAGAAAGAGAGACAGAGAGAAAGAGAAAGAGAGACAGAGAGAGAGAGAGAAAGAGAGACAGAGAGAAATAGAGATAGAGAGACAGAGAGAGAGAGAGAGAGAAAGAGAGCTTGCAGGAGAATCACAGCTCATCACCTGTATGGCAATGAGGGAAAGACACAAGCAAAGTAGTAGAGATGCCATGCTGGAAAGATAAAGGGTGAAGAACGTGAGGAATGAGAATGAGGGAGAAAGATGAGGTGAGAGAATCAGAATCACCTCAGGACTTGGGAAACAGTTGAGCGTGAGGTTAGAACGAGACAGTCTGCCTGTCGGCAGGGTGGCAGTGAGCACCTCGCAGTGGAAGAACTGCTGCCTTTGTGAGGTTTTTAAACTGTCCATTTAAAGACAATAATTTTCCTGATGCATTGCTCTCGCTCACAAAAACACATAATATCTTCCTGCTATTGTAGGCTGCCACTATCGCTGCCCGAGTGTCACCTCTGACCTTTCTGTAGAACTATGGGTAATTTCTTTTTCTCTAACTTTACAAGGTTTTTTCCCTTAAGATCAGGAACCTCTTTTGTTTTGCTGAGCTGAATGATCACGTTTCCACCTTAATCTTATGAACCGCTCAATATGAAAACTCTCAAAACCTTCTCAATTCTTTGAGCAGTGTCATATGGTCACATCCACTAAAAGAGTCAGGAGGCAGCGTCAGGTCACTCGTGGGTATTATTACAGAAAATGCTTTTGCAATTCAATCCAGCCATTAATCAACAATTGTGGAAATGGCTTAATGTGTATTTATGACAATGATGGGATGGGAACAAAAAGCTGATGAATATTACATGGTGATGATGGGTGTCCCCTGAAAAAAGAACAGCAAACAAATCAAAGACACAAACAAATTTAAATGCAATCTGAACCCAAGAGAAGAGAAGTCAAACGCTGCCAGATGAACGAGCGATTCTGGTCAAAGAGACAGTGGCCAAAGGGAGAAAAATATGTAGAGAACAGAAATTTAGTGCCAGATACTAAATGAGAACTGCAAACAGAAAGAGGGAGAGAGAAAGAGAGAGCAGAAGAGAGTGAGAGAGAGAGAGAGAGCAAACGAGAGAAACAGCAGAGAGAAGCTGGTGGAATAGAGGCACATGCTTGGTATCATCCTTTGGTCATCATGTCTGTTTGGACAGGAGACAGAGCCGCCATTATGCCTCGGTTCTCTGATGTTCTTCCTCTCTGCCACTCTGCTGTGTACCGCTAGACATCTCCATGGTCTTTATGATGTTCAGATAAAAGTCCTAGTGCCAGGGTAGCGTGATCCGGGCAAGCAGATTCAGTCACAACCAGGGGAAATGTCAACTGGGGACTTCACGCCATTAAATCACTCTTCTTACGCATTAAATAACTCTTCTTACACATTCCCTTTAAGTGTCCTCCTATACTGAGGAAAAGCCACACAGGGCAATTATGGAAAAGGTCAAGTGATACATCTCTCTCTCTCAGAGTACGAAGTTAACCATTTAACCATCTCCATACCCAAGCTGGTGTATGAAGTTAACCATTTTCAATGTTCCATATAAATGGTATTTTTTTAGACTCTCTGGTAAGTAAAAGCTATTGCTCATCCTATCCGCTCTCAAGCCTAATCACCAGGACTGGCCGCATGGCGTGACATGTACGGATCATACTCATTAGACCAGGGAGTTTCCCTTCGTGGTGAAGGATGAGCAATAGTGTGGCTTGGCTCCATTCCCCTGCCCGTCGAGTGAGGGGCCCGTGAGGGCCATGCGGGGGGGGGGGGGGGGTTGTTCCGCCCTGCACACCCTGCAATTACTCCACCCGAGAGGGACAGACACGACCGCCCGCCCATTTCACAAGCACCAGCAACGTTCCTCTGTCACCATGGCAGCTGCTCTGCGTTTACTACAGTGATCAACTCAAATACTGATCGTTGCCTTGAATCTGCAGGCAGTGCTTCTCAACATCCTTCTCTCGGGCTGCTGACTCTTGCCTACACAGTTTTTATTGTCTTCTCAGGAGTCATAAACTGCAACAGGCTCTAAATATGAGTGACATACAAATACCTCAGACTTTATGTTTCCCCTAATTTGGCATGTGTGTCACTGTGACATCAGCATTTTTATCTTAAGCCAGGAAACTCAGTAAAGTGATCCAGAAAGGAAAAGCAGTATAATCCATCTTATGAAAATGTGAGAGAGAGAGAGAGAGAGAGAGAGTGAGCTCAAATGGGATTTCATTGCCTGTTCCCTGTGAGAACTGATGCCAATAGCACACTGGAGGGAACTTTCAAAACTTCCTGTGCTCACTGCTTTGATCAGGACGTGAAGTGCCTTGTCACAAGAGCATGTGCTTCAAATAGGCCAAGCCTTCCTCAGGGACCGCCTGCCCTCCTGTTCATCACCACCACAGAGTCAGGCTCCAGACAGCATCAAGGACACAAACAGAACATTTCTGAAAAGAAAGGAATTTTGACTCTTTGCAGCGGTGACCCTCTCCCTTCACCTCCATTGAGACGAGGAGAGCATGACAGCAAGAAGAAAAGCTCCATCCATCAAATCCACCCCCCCCGTCCCCCCTCCCCAACACCTTCTCTACTAGTGAGGAACGTGCAGAGGGAGGGAGAGTCACAGCCATGAGTCACAGCCATGAGTCTCACAGCCATGCCACCAAAGGTCCAGGATGAGGCACAGAAGCAGGAGAACGGAAGCGAGGGAGAAGCAGGGCCACGGCGGAGCAGTGGGACGAGAGGCCAAACCCATAAGAGAAGGTTCAAAGGCCTTGGAAACGTGTGCAATAAAAACAAATGCCATCCAAGCAGCTCTTGCGCTCATCTCAGGGGAAGAGATACCCCTACAGCAGCGCTGAGCTGTAATCCCAGTCTGCAACAGTGAGACAGCTCGAAATACCGGCACGTTATAAATAATAAAAATGATCGGCTCTGACATCGTTGCGTTCCAAGCTCGACTGGGTCTCTGGAGTGATTGATCAATAGACAAGTCTTTGCTGTGCAGGACACGAAGAAGGGCATCGGGATCACGCGGGACGTCCAAAACAAGCAAAGACGCATGAGCATGAACGAGGCATTCTATGGATGTCGTTTAGTATCTGCTATAATCTTAGACCCCAAAGAATACAAAAAAAGCAGATTAACGTTAACAAGCCTTCATTTCCTCATCAACAGCCTTGTTTTTCTGACTGATGGTGTATGAAAAGAGGTCGCAAAACATTTTGTTGAAAGAGCAAGACTTATTAATAAAATTAACATAGAGGAAAAGTTAGATTACCAGTGTCCAGATCTAAAATTTGAGCAGTAAACGTCATCTATCACAAACATCCTTTAAATAGGGAGACAAAGAGCCAGAATGTGACGCAAATTAATGTTTGAACTTTTAATTGGACAAATATCTATACGGCTCTACATATTTGTACCTTCGTGTGTGTGTGGTTAGAGGAACTGACTCTGATGGTGGAGAGGCTATGATGTACTTCTGCTCAACGAGTCCTTGACACATGTGCTCGCCCTCTGCACAAGGACGTGGCATCCAGGAGACGGCTAGATCTTGGTGACCTAGTGAAACCCACGTTGTCATCAGGAGCGCCTGACTGGTTGATGGGGACCGTCTCCTGGACTACGCGCTCTCTCCCAGAACAGGCGCTCTCCTGGATCACTATCTCCTGGACCACACTCTCTTCTGGACCACACTCTCTCCTGGACCACACTCTCTCCTGGACCACACGCTGACCCACGTGGAGCTGCAGTGTGGTGCTTAACCTCAGCTGCCTTGGCAAAAATCTATCATGTAAATGGTCAACATGAGTCACCCTGGATTAGCCTCTTCTGGTGTGAGCAAATCAAATACACTGTTTTTTGCGTTCAGGACAGCTTTATTGAAGGCCTGGAACCCTGGACTTGAAATCAGTCAGTCTGTTTTTGGGGAGGGGAAGGGGGGCGAGGGGCTATGGATGTTTTGAGGATGGCAAAACCCTGGGGAGGAGCTGAAGAAGCTAGTTATTAGGACAAAGAAAGCAAATGGAGGACGAGGCCAATGCCAAAGAGCAGCACCTGTGTCAACATGGACTCTCTGGACCATATTTACTGAAGCTGCACCACAGCCTCTTCCAAAGACACTAAGTTTACAGAGTGGATGAAAAAGACAGAAGGCAAGGGATGAAGGGCAGCTATTTAACCTGAGGGCACAGCGCGGGCAGATGGGCACAGCGCTGCCTCTGGTACACTTGGAGCTCATTAAAGGACTCTAGCTGGGCAGAAGTACAAAGAACCCCCAATTTTCTATTAACCTTCCTTTACTAAATCAGGGAGAAAAAGAAAAAGATAATCTCACTATATACTTTAGTACAAGTCCCAACTTCCCCACAAGAAAAATGTAATTAATCATCAACAAACAAAAGAACGTTTAGTCGGTAAAAGGGATTATTATGAGTAATTTGAATCTGTGTGAAGAACACAGACTGGACAGCTAGTCCCTGGATATCCCAGCTAGTCCCTGGATATCCCAGCTAGTCCCTGGATATCCCAGCTAGTCCCTGGATATTCCAGCTAGTCCCTGGATATCCCAGCAGACAGAGGCTCTGTTCTCCCCAGCCGCACTGACAGCTGCTATGCTTTCACCCCACAACTGAGGAGGCTTAACTCTTCCTCTCCCTCACTCTCTCACACGTGGCACAGTTTGCACTCTTTCCCGCAGCTCCTAAATACCAAAACAAAAAGCCCATTCAGTCTGAGAGAGAGAGGAAGAGCTGCACTGGGCATGTGCAGTTAGAAACAGACCCCAAGATAAGAGTCTCCTATGGACTGCGCCTCCGTCTTTCTGTCTCCGTGTTTCCAAAAATGGCGAGGACTAATCATCAGCTCTCAGCTCTTTCTAGAAGCCTCTGAGGGCTTCGACGCAGTGCGAGGCCCCCTGTCCCGACCTGCCAAGCCCGGGCGGAACCAGCCCTGCCACACAGGCCGCCTGTAGCAAAACATCGGCTTCCAGATGTGCATTAGTGTCGCCGTCTGCCCCGGTTTTGCAGTAAAGTGCAGTAATGGGGGTGTAAATCTAACAACACTTTGTCGTACTGATCGCAGCACATGACCTCTGCAGAGGGAGAACATGGACGCTGCAGTCTGCTCTCAATCCTCCCCCTGTTCATCCACATGCTGAGAAGTACTGACCAAAGGCTGAAGTCATCCAGGAAGTTACTAAGATTGGTGAGAAACCAGTCAAATTTGTAATGATGGTCACTAAAACACAGTATATTACATTAGCATTGCCCTCTGTTGGTTCAGTTCATGGGAGTCTATGAACTGAGCAGAGCTGGGGGTTTTTTCCATTTGTCAAGATGAAAATGGAGTTTGTGTGACTAACCATGTAAGAGTTTGCAAGCAAGTAATATTGGTCTTAATAAATAAAACTAGATAATACATTTTCCTTTAAGCAAATATGAGAAAGGCTATGCTATATACCAGACTCAATTTACTGATCATTCTGTTGAAATTGTAATTGAAGATTTGGTGAATCTGGCATGAAGCCAGGCAATCCACACCGCAAGACCTTTCATAATAACACACAAAACATCCCTCAAACACCTCCCAAAACATCCACAATCACATGACACAAAGGTGGGGATATCACACTCAAGTCTCCCTGGTGGATATTACACTGGTCAAATTCAACAGAAGCTAATGTACCCGGGAGCTTCACTGCACATCTAAAATGCTCATCAGAAGCGAACATAAAATGAGGTGATAAAACCATGCATCTTCTTTACTGGGGATCATAAATAGCTGGTAAAAGGGTGATATTGAAAAGCAGTTTCAACTGGTTTGGCCTTTTCTTACCCTGATTTTATAAAACCTCAGTCCTGAGCCACATCTCACACACCAGGGCAGAAAAAAACCCCAAAAAACAGATTTATAGCGCAATGTCCTCCTCCGCCAAGGAACTGTTTATCATCGTCTGCAGGATTCGTGGAAAACAGGCACACAGAAGATACACAATAGCAGTCTGAAACAGTACACTGCAAACTCAGGCTTTGAGCAGGCTTGGCACAGCTCGAGAAGACATGGGGATTTAGAGTAACATGCTCATTATCCTGGACCGGCGGGGGACAATGCCAGCCTGCTCATGCCATCTCTCCTTTTGGATATTACAGAGTGGAGTCTGAGAATGCAAATGTGATAAGTGATACCATAGTTCATGTGTCCTGAAAGCAGCATATGTGTCATATAACGGATTTTTAACGGGTACTTCTGCCTTCCACAAGAAAAGTTCAATAGGTCAAGGGTCAATAATTTTGCCCCTGTAAGCACAAGGTTGTATGGCACTGGAAAATCCCATAGTCCAACATTAATAAGGGCAGTGCTGAGCAAACACAACTCAATCTGGTCGTTTTTCCAAAACCATGGCTATTTTTTCCAGGTTAAAATAACCCTTTTCCCTATAGAAATGTGCTGTTTGATTGTTTCTCATGCATAGCAATGCCTGTAGCCTCCTACCATCCACTCTGTTATGGCTATAAACCACCAATTTAAAGCACATCCTGGATCTGGAAAATGACTTTTAAAATAGGGGCAATTCATCTCTGAAACATTAAAATACTACAGCACTGCAGAGATTAAACATATTGTCAACCCTGTTTATATCATGTGGCACTACACCAGTGTAACACCAGTGTATCAGGGGCATTAAAGGGAATTCCACCAGTGCCCCAAAACACTAATCTGCTGTGTGGAAAGTTTTATCTAAGTAATGGACTTGTACATTAACTCCACTATGCTATGAAGCTTTTAACTTCCCCACACTAACCCTTCCATCTTTGTATGAACCATATTGTCCATTGTGCATTTGAATGCTTCACTTTATTATATTTCATTGTATGTGTTCTTATCCAGTCTGTTCTTAAATAAATCTTCTGTTAGAGACCTGCTTTCTACAGCATGATTACAGGTTGGCAATTTGTTTTTTTTTCTCCCTTTTAGAGTGGCTACAGCCAACTGGACTACGTCCATCTGGGTTCACAGAGCCCTCCGGGTTAGAAAACCTTAATTGATGTTGTAATATCTTGAGGGCCCAATCAGATTTTATAAAGGTTAACTAGCTAAAATTGCTCCACCGCATTTATTTGCAGGCAGCATGGAGCTGAGATGGAGTAACGGAGCACCAGGCCAGCAAGTGTTCTGCCAAAATGTCAGTAGGATCTGCACCTCCCTGCCACAGGGGAGAAAGGAGTGCAGAGGAGAAATGAATGAGGCACAGCTGTGCAGCTCCATGGTCACAAACCCAGAACTTAGCGCAAAGCGGGCGGGTAAGACAGTACAGCAGCACCTGCCAAAGCAGAGAAGCACATGGGAAAGGAAAGGAGAAGCTTATTTTTTCACTTAAAAAAAAATAAAATAAATAAACCCCCAGCTATTGTGCGTTGAAGCACACTGTATTTTTATGGCTTTATCTGCACTGCACTCAATCTGTAACAATACAAATGGCAAACCGATGCGGAAAAAAAGAGATTCGATTCAATTCAGGAATAATCAAGATAGCCCTTCTAGAAAACTGAGACAGAACGTTCTTTTTGTTGTTAATGTTTCTTGCAGCACCCGTTCGAGGACTCAGCAGGCTATCTGCAGCAGAGTGCTGCTTTGTCTTGTCCCTCACTAAATATAGTGCTGCTTTGTCTTGTCCCTCACTAAATACAGCCACAAAAACGAATCCTGAAGCCTGGTCGGCACGTAGCCCTGCTGCAGGCGCGCTGGTGCCTGACGCGCTGCCAGAGCCCCACCGGCGGGGATCCAGGCGCGATCGGCCCACCGCCGCCTTCAGCCTGCCTCGGTGGGCTCGGTTAGGGGACAACGGCAAAAGCAACAGCCCCTAATCAGGCACGCGCAAACAGAACTTCTCAATGGAAGAGGACCAATGTGAACTCAATAGAGCACTGTTAGGAGGAGGTTAAAAAGATGATATTTGCAAAAAAAACATGGCTGCTACAAAAAAACAAAACATGGCTGCACAAAGTACGTCGAACAGTTCTCCCTGCTGTTACGCGCTTATAGGGAGAACTGTACGAGGTACTTTGTGCAGCACTGATGGGGAGAAAAGTGTGCAGAATGACAGTCCACTGTTGTAAGAGAGACAGAGACCAAGAGAAAGTGTGACTGATGCAGCAAAAGGGGGTTACCGTGGCAACAATGCCATGGTGCTGACTACTGGTACAACTTCTAAATTCAAGCCAATAAACGGGCCTACTCTTTCATATGTAGCTTGCATCTTCAAATTGGTACAGAAAATGATAGCCATTATCTAAATAACCACATCTTAATAAATGCTAATCTTTGGTAAATTAGACCTGATGAGAATTGCCTGCCCTTTTTATCAGTATGAGTATCGTTAAGGGTCGACTTAATGGAACGTCACATCGCCATGGCATCTAAGCACATTCCAGAATCCTGGTTCCTTAGTTTAGCATGTTCTTCTGCTGGAAACCAAGCCTCAGTCTTCAGAGTCTTTTGAAGCCTTAGTGGAAAAAGATGACAGAGAGAGACCGAGGACTTTTCCTGTTGGCATGCTTCAGCCCTCATATCAGGGCCACCCAGCACCATCCAAGCTAAGCCGAGACGACTAGGTGAGTCTGGCCCATGCTTAAGGTGCCATTTCTCTTAATGAGCTCTAGAATGTATGGTGTCAGTCTGCAAATGATGCCTTTCATTTTAATGACACTAAAGCGTGTGGGTGGAGGTGAAGTGTAAAGGATCTCATTACTAAGTCATCTCATTTCATAATGTTCTCTGAATAGAGATATTCTTCTCTTTCCTTTCGAGTTGTACGAGTAAACGGTTATAGGTCTCTTTGACAGCTGTCATCAACTTTACATCCCATTACTGTCTCTAATCATGAACAATGAACAAATGATTTGCTGGTAGCAAGTACTGCAATTCCTCATTTGCTTGATATCACGTTGATGGTGTCTGTGAGAAAGCCAAATCCCTGGATCCTCCATTAATAATGGATATGCTCTAATCTCTTTCATCTGCCATTCCTTACACATGCATAGTGTGATCAAAAGGAATGTCATGACAGGATTCCAACGCTAAATCCATGATTTCTTACTCTCTTGATGGGACAGAGATAAGGCAGCAATGTTTTCCTCTGCTGAGCCAAATGTCTTGAATTCCTCAGTCACTGTCGCACTGAGCATACGGTGCTTGTCCTCCCTCACTGAGACTGACCTTCCTCATCCATGTTCACTACACGTTATTTACAGAGACCACTGGCCTCTCTTTTCTTATGACACAACACCTAATAAAAACTGACACCTTGATAAAACTAGCAGTACCATGGTAACCCATCCCTCTAGTTCTTTAGTTTTCTTTCCTACCCTCTTCCTTAAAATGTTCACCAGACTAATTTCTAGAAGTAAGGAAATCTTACACAGCATGAGTGAACAGAGCTCCTTGGGGAGTGTAGCTACTTGGTAATGGTTGGCTGTGTATAACATAGCAGCCACCCAGTGCATCAGTGATCAATAATTCAAGATCAGTCCATGTTCTATGCCCTCCGCTGCAATGCTAAGGAACTGTCCTGTCTGTCACACTCCCTGTGCCTTGACACACACCTCTGATAAAGTACGAGTTATCAACAGCTCGAGTAGCGAAAGAACTAGTAGAACACTCCACTGTGAAGGGACCATGCCATACACGTGGAGCAGCCATCTTGGGACAGTTAGCTGTCTGACCTAGTTAGCATACGCACACCCAGTCTGCACCACTTCTCTTTCAGTCTGGCTACACAATGCCAGACCATGCAGACGAATATTAAATAAACTACTTTTAAAATGTTCGTCTCTAAATGCCATATTTATATGAACCTTTTTCCAACATTCTTGGTTAGCATCATTATTCTTCCTACAAATAAGACGGGAAGCTCCTTCAACCATTTTAAATACTTAAACTCAGTTGATTATTAGCTCACATAATAACTGAGAAGCAATGTTTCTGTAACAGACCTGTCCCAAAATTCCTATTCAATCCAATTCAGATCCCATTCATATTTTAGAGTTCACCGTTCCCATCCCCACCACGTATAAAACACACGGCACGTTAACACTTACCCCCTGATGCACAGGCCCCTGGGGGCTGGGGTCCTACAGGTGTTGGGGGGATTGGCCTAGGCCAAGGCTTTCCTGCAGGTAGGCCCACCCTCACAACCCCCACGTACTCCACAAAGGTGCTCGGGAAGTTGCCTTTCTCCTTGGTGCTTTCGTTAATGCCATGGAGCCAGCCCTTAGGGCTTTTCTCGTCTCCCTCCTGATAGTCGGGAGTCAGGATGGCTAACTTGCTGACGGTGAGGAGGTCTCCGACCTGCAGCGAAATGTCATCGCCCCTCTCCCGCTTGTACTCAAACAGAGCACGGTACTGAAAACTGTCTGAGGTCATGGCATGCGGCGCTTTACATGAGCGAAGACGCTCCTTCCGGATTAGGATTCTTTCAAAAGAATAAAAACCCTCTGCAATTCCTAAATTAGCAAATGAAGTCCTTGCCGAACATCCTGAGAATCGACGGACATTTGGATTAATTCCTCGCAGAGGTTACGAGTCCGTACGGCTGAGACGAGGCCACTGCTGCGTGCTTTCTGAATTCGCCCAAGGGAAGCGTGTCGGTCCGTGGCGCTGAATACGGGAGTTTCAACGACGCTACGGACGGCGGGTACAGTAGCAGCCCCAGTCCCATTAAAGGAGACGCAGAGAAGGGGAGCGGAAGCACGTGGGCGGAGGAGCAGAGGAGGGGGACGGCGTCACCTGTGCTGTGCACGTTGGGCGGTCCTGCAGAGCTGGCAATAGCTCCCAGATGGTAAAGCAGCATTTATTAAATGATCCTCTCAGGCTGGTCTCAGATGTGGTCATGAAGACTGATGTGCTTGAACTGTCTCTGTATGTTTAACTCAAATACTTGCTCCTCTAAACTTCACTTGGTGGTCCAAAAGATTTATACTGCAACCAGAAAGTCATTATTATTATTATTTTTAATTGATATAATACATTCAAACACAGACTGAATATTGAGTTTTATATTTCCTTCATTATGCAAAGTTATCTGCATACTAGATAACTTTGAACAGCTATTATTTTGAACGGTAACAGCAACTTTTGTATTGCAATGAAAATGTTTACATTTAAGGGAGCAGTCAACCCCGTTTTCCATCATGTTACATGGACTGATTAATTCAAGCACAGACAGAGAGAGAGTACTTAAATCGGATGCCTCGTGCAGATGCATCACTTGGAGAGCGTGACTGGACTAGTGGCAACTTGAGCATGCAAAAACTCGACTCGGCTACTGGTTACTAAGCGGAATTGGGGGCAAAACTTACCTTCTTTCACGACCGACAAACTGTCCGACTGTAAACGAAAATAGTCCAACAGACGACAAATTAACGCAACTGTAAGGTCAATTTAATGACCGCATACGTTTAATTTGCCCCAATAACTCTGCGTGGCTAAATCAGACGTCCAGCCAGACTAATGCTGTAGTTGAGCTGTGCCTCAGTGACGTCAGAGACCACACCCCCGTCTGCTGATCCGAGCAGAGGACATGGCACGAGGACATGGCACAAGGCGAGTTGGCTCGCCCGAAATATATAGTTGCATGATATCCTCTTATACACCCTGAGCGGCTATCGCAGTGCAGGAGGCGACGTTCCCCCCCCGCCTAATTACGCACCACCATTTTGGTTACATTATAAATTATGTAACAAATGTCTGACGTGTGACGTGACGTGAAAAAAAATGTAGATATAAGGGTTTTTGAAAAGTGTTTATTAATGAACACTTTAGGAGAACATAACGAATCGATTCAAAAACCTAATGTATGGTCCCTAGAAATGATAAATTATAATGTATCCTGCTATTGGAAATATTTTACATTCTTACGTTAACGTCTGTTTGTTCAGTCAAACTGGTAATATTTAAGATTTTGTTTAAAACTCTAGCAATCTACGATACAAGAAACCGTGAAGCCTATTCAGTAGTAATTAGTTATACTAAGTAGTTAGTTATACCATTACTATATATAGTCATATATACTAAAAACATCCAGTCAATTATAGGCTGCTTTATTCTAAGCTAATCGTGTGTGCCGTAAGTATAGCAGCTCAATGTTTAAGAGACACAAACAATTACCGGTAAACAATAAGATAAACAATAAGACAAATAATGGTAAATAAGATAAAAAAAAATTTTTTAAAGCCCTTGCATAAAATTGTTAATGTGGAATTGGTTATAAAAACAACAATAATAAAAACAGTAATAATAATAATTGATTAACTTCTGAACATCCTTATTATTACATAATTAACTTATTATTACATGACTATAAGATTAAAATAATTAAATTAAACTTACATTTAAAGGCAGATTATTCAGTAACTACTGTGGATTATTCAAAAACAACTTTGATCCTGATGTGAAAAGTCTGTCATCACAGTGAGGACTGAACCTCTGGACTCAATGACACATCCTTGGATTGTAAGCAGTTAGATTATCAACATTAATTCCATATTCACCTTTTAAAGTACAAATGTATGTATTATTATGTGCTTTTGTCAAATGAATAGTAGTAAAAAAAATACTGATATGTCTCTAAGATCAAGAAGCTTTTGGTGAAATGTACATCAATAATAAATAATTATAATAAATAAAGTCAGACTATTTTCTTTATCTCTTCTATTTCTTTTGTCCTTTATCTTTATTTTCTTCATCTGTAAGAACTTTGCAGGTCCAGATAAGCTTCCTCTTCAAACACTACTGAGCAGTGTTCTCTCAGCTGTCTCGTCCAATCACCCTCTGTATTAGCCTTACCAAGACTAGGCCAGGCCATTTATGCTTCCTTAGTCTTCAGAGACAAATCATCACAGGAACCTGGTACCACTTATCACTGTCATACCCTGAGCCTTCTGACATTACTTATCATTAGAGATCTTTAATTGGAATCTAACTGTCATCATGAAACTAAATGTGCATAACCCAGGGTGCATTGCTACTGTGTCCAGCATCAACCTCATATGTAAACGTTAAGTGACAGACAGTGATCAGTGTACCATGTGCTGAAAGATGGAGAAGATATTATCAATATAAAGTACCAAGTCAGATGTGAGTTTTCACATATAATCTTCTCCATATGTTGCTGAACAAATTCCTCATCATAAGCAAAAACCTGTAATGAAAGTAAATGATAAAAGATGCAAATTATACCAATGGTCCCCTGATTCCAACAGTTCATGTCATTTCTCAAGTGAACCTGAAAGTCATGCAGCTGGATTCTCGACTTTGTCTTAACGGCATATTACACACAGAAATATGCACAGATTGTTTAGTTTTGCTTTAGCCTCCACAAGCTGATGTATGTGTACAGCATCCATCTGAGCTGCTCCACCCTCCTTTACACAGGCGGACGTGAAGCGCCTCTTCACTACATGAAGTGTTTAAGGCAGGACTTTTATCAGTACTCCTCAGTCAGAGCTTCACTAAAACACTGAACAACGAATATCCTTCACTGTTTAAAGCTTCCTAATACTGTTTAATGTTGAAATGGGCTTGGAGATTCATTAAATCCAAATAATTATATAATGTCATGTAAAATTCTGAAGCAGTCATGATTTTTAGACACTTTTTGACCCCCTGTCCAACCTCCGGAAAATGTTTACTTTTCTTCAAGAAAACCTAGGCTCAATCAACATCAGCATAAATGGTTTGTATTCAAGTCAAGGGTGTAAAGTACATTTTTATGAAATAATGTAAATGTTATTCTCAGCTCTGCAGCCTCTACTCCTGTCCAGAGTCTAAAGTTTGTCTGATTCATTCTAACTGCTAAAGAGCATGAAGTGGCAGTCGAGAGTTAATAACTGTTTAAAACAGGATTCAAAGCAGAGATTGCCAACTCAAGCTAAGCGTTTTCAAGTTGCTTCTGATTACAGCTCAACTAGTTCCCTTCCAGTGTTTTTCCAAAAGCCTCTGGTCCTCCAGCAGTGTCTGGCACACACACACACACACACACACACACACACACACACACACACACACACACACAGTGCCAGGTGTATGTAGGGACACATCTGCCTTCAGCAGCCTACAGAACCAGTGCTGGCATGGAACATACCCCAGGCCCTTTTTAATTGGTCCAGCAATGAGGGGAGAGACAGGATGTGCATGGGCAGAGCATGGACTGAATAGCAGGCAGGGTTGCACATCCCCAGACATGCACTTTCAGCTGGGGCTTGGAGATGATGCGGATCTGCAGAAATACTTGATGTGTCACATTCGATTGCAATTTATATATGTGAATTCTGTCATATCGTGTGGTCTCCCCATATACGCCCAGTGCCATATCCAATTCAAATATCTGTTTTCACAGTCTGCTGTGCACACGTGGGAACCCTCAGGGCGGATGCTGATGCTTGCGCGATTTCTTTTACTGTCCTCCTCTGGGTGACAGCTGGAAGATGAGTTCCACCCATCAGAGGTAAGAGCTCATCGGTGAGTCTGGTGCTACTGGCACCAGTGAAATAGAATAGTACCCCTCTGTAATTGAATGGGTAGAGCGAGTCAGAGCTAGCAATTTGGCTGAGCAGATAATGATACGTCAATATTGTCTATACTGCAATTACTCTAAAATTATTGTAGAAAATGTTTATTTCTGTTATCATATGAAAACATGTGTCTTGAGTTCGATAAGAAGAAACACTGACTGATGAAGTGTGTAATAGGAGGTATCAAAGAGGATTAGTCTGCTGCCTGTATCTATATAGGATCAGGTAAGAGCAGGGCAGACATTTTTTAAGCAAGAGTGAACACGGCTATTAGGAGCCTATCTGAAATAGCTCAACATTCAATTTACTAAAATTGTCAGGATTAAGGACAGGCTTCCGAACAGTTGATGAAACATTTTCTTATGTTGAATGTTATACATTCTAAGGAAAACTAGTGAAGTGTTCCATCATATAAAGAATCCTTCACATTTCAATGAGTTTTGAGTTTTATGTGAAAGCTTGGCCTACGTCTTTTGTCAACTCTACACAGAGCCATTAAATTGTAATAAAATAATAATTCATTCATTCATAAAAAAATTATACAGATTTAATAAATCCATGCACGCTGAAGACTAAAATAACACTGGGAATTAAAAAAAACTTTCAAAGAAGAAGATTATTCAAAATAAGACATATGTTCTTTTTCAGGTTCTGGACAGACATGGAACCCCTCTTCTTTAGAAATCTGAGAAGAAGACAAGGCCCAACAGTGGTAACTTTTTAGCAGAGGTGGGGTTTGAACCAGCAACCTTCAAATTAGTAGTCAAGTGCCTTAACCAGTGAGCTACCACCACATCAGTGTTGATCTACTCCATAAACTCCATAATCCAAAGGCTGCAGTAAACCTTCACATTAAGCAAAATGAATTAGATTTTATTATTGTTTTTTAAATAAAATTAAATTCTTGTTTGTGAAGAAAAGACATCACACAAATTCCCACAATGGACTGGATTTAGGGAACCATGCAGGCCAAGCAGAAGAATTTCTTTGAGTCCTGCTGCTTCCTTCATGCCAGAAGCCTTTGCACTACAGAAAAGAGGACCCTCCACCACCACCCCCCCCCTCCCTACACACACACACACACACCTCTGCACACACACACACACACACACACAGAAAGGGAAAGAAAAAGTCTTACTCTTTTCATTTCATTTTCTCATCTCATGCCCACAGTTCCTCTAACTCCATGAGCATGTTGTGCACAATGGACTAATTCTGAAAGCTCAAGAGCATCACACAGTATCAGGATTCAACTCTCACATCCTGCCTTTTGCAATCCAAAAACAGGCCAGTCAAAATTCACAGATGCCAGATTCATTTTAGGTGTGTGTGTGTGTGTGTATGTGTGTATGTGTGTGTGTACATTCATGTGTGGTTGTGGGGGTTTGTGTACTCGTGTGCATGTGCGCTCGTGTGTGTATCAGAAGGAGAGAGAAAGACAAAAAGAAGAAAAAGGTGTGAGAACGGGGTCAGAGGAAGGAATGAGGAATTGATGCAAGGAGAGTGGGATCATAAAAATGAGGAGTGGAGTCACTGAGCAGCTCTCAGAGAGGGACCACCCACTGTTACCCAACCAAAATAAAGATCAGAAAAGTAATGAATTTAATTGAAGGCTATACAAAGAGGCAGAGCACAGCTTACAAGACACTCTGTCCCATGGCTGAGCGAATGAGAGAAGACAGTGAGGGAGTGGTGGTGATGTCATCGCAGCAGAAGGTAGGGGTGTGTGTGTGTGTGTGGGTGTGAGTGTGAGTGATTGAGTGAGTGAGTGAGAGAGAGAGAGAATAGGCTGCACCAAGGGAGGGAGAGAGAGAGAGAGAGAGAGAGAATAGGCTGCACCAAGGGAGGGGGAGAGAGAGAGAGAGAGAGAGAGAGAGAGAGAGAGAGAATAGGCTGCACCAAGGGGGTGGTTGTGTTGTGTTGTGTTGTGTTGTGTTCTGTTCTGCATGCTACCTGTCACCATATCGAACAGCAGGGATGTCACCACATGCCATTCAATTCCGCCTAAACTCATGCATGTTCTCTTTCTGAATCTCGAATAGCATCTCAGTGTGCTAAATATATTTAATGAAGTCATTAACATTTCCCTAGCAAGAGAAGTCGGCTGCCACCACTACATGGTGCGTGGCCTGGATTATCTGCTGGTGAGCATATGTCCTCACAGCAAGGAACAAAAACAGGGTAGGATTCATCTGGTACAGAGAAAGACAGGAGCATCTGAACCAGTGCCATGACATAAGTATATTTACATACTGATTGCACTTCAATGCATAAGGCATGTTTTAGCTATTCACTTTGAGAATATCTTATCTGACAAGTAAATAACAACAGCTAGGATCATTTGGACTGTTCATTTGGACTGTTCATTTGGACTGTTCATTTCCGTTAAGATAATTTAAAACTCGTATTGTTTTACTGTCTGTTGATGGCAAAATATAAATATAAGCCATAACAATTATAATTAAAGCATATGCAAATTATAATGAAAATGATCTAAAAGAGTTAAGTGATAACAGCAGTGTGTTCTTGGCACTACCAGCCCATTTATGGTTTATCAATGATCTAAAGCAACAAAGTAGAATGATTAAACCCATTAGTGTATTTTATACCCAAAACAACTTATTTATTGTAGCCTATATCTGATAGAAAATCTGCCCCACTGCCTGTGGGTGCCCTTTGTATGCACATACTCACACACACACGCGCACCGCACACACACACACACACACGCACACACACACACAAATGCTCCCCACAAAAATGTCTGGCCGTAGATTTCATCTCTTGGTCAATCTCTCTTCTGAGACCTGCCTCATGTACCGAGGGTCGACAATCATACTTTTGTGAATTGATGTGAATTAGTTAAATAAACATGTCAGTGACAGTTTGGATGTGACTGTTTACAATGTTTGTTTTTATACTTGCAATAATATTAGTTTGCGTGAAACCTAAGTATGAGCAAGAGCTGTAATTATATGAGCTATCATTTAGCTAGCTAGCTGCTAGCTAGATTATGTCACAGTACCTGTGAAATAGCTAAGATAATGAAACTTAGGTGTTAGTTAACTAGCTAACAGTTTGTTAACGTTCCTTTAATCTCCTAATGTAGCATAAAATTGAAGCACAAACAACATTCGCTGAATTCCTACTACAACCCCCAGAACAGTAGATGGCGATACTGATAGTACTGCCTCTTCCTCTCACAACCAAGCACATTCCACACGAGAGAAAGGCTTCACAGATAAGATCTGCATGCAAAGCCCAAAAACTCACTCACACACACACATTCACTGCTTATTAATAGTGATAAGAGGAGTGCTCTCTCTTTCTCTCTCTCTCTCTCTCTCTCTCTCACTCACACACACATTCATTGCTCATTAATAGTGATAAGAGGAGTGCTCTCTTTCTCTCTCTCTCTCTCTCTCTCACACACACACATTCACTGCTCATTAATAGTGATAAGAGGAATGCTCTCTTTCTCTCTCTCTCTCACACACACACACATTCACTGTTCATTAATAGTGATAAGAGGAGTGCTCTCTTTCTCTCTCTCACACACACACACACACATTCACTGCTCATTAATAGTGATAAGAAGAGTGCTCTCTTTCTCTCTCTCTTTCTCTCTCTCTCTCTCTCTCACACACACACACACACACATTCACTGCTCATTAATAGTGATAAGAGGAGTGCTCTTTCTCTTTCTCTCTCTCTCACACACACACATTCACTGCTCATTAATAGTGATAAGAGCAGTTCTCATCATGTAGTGTTGCCAAATGTTGTCACACAACACCCACTCACATGCGCCCAGGGAGCATCTCTCTCTTTTCTCTCGTTCTCACGTTTCTCTGCAGTGACACACTTTCATCTGCTCTCTCTCCTGCACCGTGCCCAATTACACTGGCAGCCCAAACACACACCATGGCAAGAGCACCAAGCATGACAACAAGGGGTAAAGATGATCGAACTGAATATTTTGAAAGCAATTTTTTTGCTTTGTAATACATTCTTGTGTAGCGTTTTGTTGCAGTGGTGTTACATTTATTATGATATATGTATATTTAAGTGAAGTGTTGTCATTTGACTGTAATTTGTTATTAATTTCTGTTGAAATCGATGATATGGGAAAGTTAACTTTCAGTATGAAAGTTACTACAAAGTATATTACATACTACATAATGTCTCTGTAGCAGATATAGAACCTAGAAGAGCAGGATCAAATAATGTCAAAATGTCAGCAAGAGACCTGATACCAACAAGGTAATAAGAAATCATTACTTCATATTTATGCAGTCTATGTTATAAGAGTGCATTCTCTTTGAACAGGTTTTATCACAGAGTGCATTTCTTTCAGAAAAGGTCCTGGCATGAAGTCTATAGCAGTTCCAGATATAAACATACAAATCAGCACGGAGAGATGAGCTGTTGTGAGAAGAGAGTGATCAATCCAAAACAAATCAGATTCTCTCTCTCTCTCTCTCTCTCTCTCTCTCTCTCTCTCTCTCTCTCTCCCACCCTCCCTCACTCAGACACTGAGGGAAAGGTGAAAAAACAGTTATACAAGAGGTCATACAGGCCTCTATCACATCAGGCTTGCAGAGGGCGAGGAGGATGCCGTTCCGCTCTGATAATGCTGTGACGGACACAGATGGCCTGGCTTATTCCTGGATTGCTCTGAAGGTTGTCCTCTACACTGACTCCCTCCTGATTCACCCACTCCAAGAGTCTTCACCCAGACAGCAATCGCTGCAACGGCAAAAGCGGTGACAGTTTATATGCATTGGCTTGATACTTATTTAGTAAATCTGACTGCTACAAGGCCTCTTTGTAGGATGGATGAACCTTGTAGTAGTTTGCCATGCATCCTGGAAAATGACCAATTAGGATTCCACCCTTGGGGCAGCTGCTTAGTTTGCATAGCCCTAATTCCTAATGCTGTCCCTCACTCCCATCCTTATACACATATGCACACAAAGGATGCTCAGTAAATATTTGAACACTACATATGTTTAAAAGAGCATTTTGTTACCACTAACTTGTCATGTGGGCTCCCGTAAATTAGTGATGATTGGCCTGATATGGTTATCAATGTTGGACAACTGACAGTTTATTTTCCCTCTGGTTCCTTTTATTTTTAGCTGAGTCCCTGGGGTGGATTCCCTAGTGTTCATTAAAACCATAAACATCTACATGCTATAAGCACTTGTCTCAGAGCACAATGTTTCACGCTTTCACCATTAAAACATTTATTTCCCTCTCTGTACCCGTCCTCTGTGTGTAAGTGTATTACTGGCTGCCCATCAGTATCCATCCCCAGAGAGGAGCTGCTTTAGCTGAGGGAGACTGAAGCCGAATCCGTAACCTTCCTAGATAGGGATTTCCGAAACTTCGGTCGCTTTCGTCAATCCCGGAGGGAGGAGAGGTGCTCAGCATAAGAGCAGCCAGCTTTTCCCAGCCTGTGATTAACAGAGAGAGGGAATGTGCTGCCTCACCTGAAGCATCGCCTTCACAACTTCTGCTAATGACCAGAAATGCCCGAGGCTCTGCCCACATCCCAATTAGCCTCAATGTGAAACCCCTAATGTCCCTTTACGTTCGGTCTAGATGCTTTATGTCGTTTTGTGCTTGAGCCGAGCGTCTGCGGTATGAAGGGTTAATAAGGAGCCACCAGGAACATTCTAGAAAATGTGCTGTAGTTGAGGTAACACGCCTCGCGCGGTTGTGCGCTGTTTGCCCTGCAGTTTGTTTATTGCTCGCTCTGATGAGCAGAGTGCAGGCAGTGACCGCAGTGTCTTCTATCGTGTTGTCTTCCTACCTATCGGGGGGGGGGGGGGGGGGGGGGGGGGGGGGGGGGGGGGGGGGGGGGGGGGGGGGGGGGGGGGGGGGGGGGGGG
>JAOYMR010000017.1:5108204-5119017 GCA_025802075.1 Tenebrosternarchus preto
ACCCAGTGTTCACAGGAGAGGATGTGTGATGACCCAGTGTTCACAGGAGAGGATGTGTGATGACCCAGTGTTCACAGGAGAGGATGTGTGATGACCCAGTGTTCACAGATATGTTAATGATTGCAGTGATGGGAATGGAAGAACATTACCCTGGAGACTGGCAAGCACATACACACACACACACACACACACACACACACACACACACACACACACATCTACATGGATTGTGTGCTCTCCTTCACAAATTACCTAATTACTTAAGAGGAGGCAGCCCACAGTGGCTCTTAATGCCACACATGGAGACAATTCATTGGATCCAGAGGACGTGTTCTGCATGCACTCTCCACTAGGGGCACTGTAGAGAAATACATGCTGTGAGTCACTGCCAAAAACTTGCTTGTCCATTGTCGGTCAAGTATAAATTCAACAAAAATGTGGATATTCATTAAATGGAACATTAATATACAAACACTACAAAAAATGTCAAGCTAATACAAATGTGAAATGATTTACATCAACATACCTAGTGCTAGCTGAGCATCTGAACATACCTAGTGCTAGCTGAGCACCTGAACATACCTAGTGCTAGCTGAACATCTGAATGCCAGTGTCAATTATTAAAACACTGAACATGAACAGAAATTAACAGTGAACAGTGAATGAGATATATGCTTTTGTCTGGAGGCACTGCAGTCTGCTTTGGAAAAGCATGTGTGCGTGCTGGAGCATAACGCTCATAACTCTGGAGCATAACGCTCATAACTCTGGAGCATAACGCTCATAACTCTGGAGCATAACGCTCGTGTTCAGTCCTTTGCTGTGCTCTCAGCTTAGCCAGGTTTAAAACGCCAAGATGGTGCTGTAAGCTGAGAACACACCTTGGATTGGATTTCCCTTCACTGTGCTGTCCTTTCTCCCTCTCCATCTCCTTCACAAGCTTGGAGATTAAGTGTGCATGTCTGAGGCACTGCCTGCTACTGCCGTGTATCAAGAGAAATCAATGAGGATCAGCGCTGTTAGCTTATAGGCTAAGCTAATCCTTATCTCACTGAGCCACATCCCGTGGCCCAGCCTCTCCACTCACTCCCGGCAGTTACTAACCACGGCAGACGAATGGGGCAGCACACAGAGAGGACACGGCCTTTATAGACATAGCCGTATTGATTCAGTACGGCTCACGGTGTGAGTGGGGAACAGAGAGAATAATCTCAAGGGCGTCTACAAATGCTATTATGCTGGAATATTGTCTTGGCACCTCTGGCATCTCTGAGTTTGCAGGAAATGGGAAAAATACTGGAAAAAAAGCTTTTGTTGAATGTTGTCTAAATGGTTTTATAATAAATCAGTAGACTAGAATTATCCAGTAGACTAGAATTATGTTGACCTGATGCTCTTTTTTAATCTTTTCACAGACTTGGGATTGAGGTGGAGAGAAATGTGACAATCTGTGTTATCTGTTGGTCCAGTTCTAAGATGAGAGTCTCCTGGTTCAGGGTTTCCAGTGAGTGTTCGCGGTCCAGGAAAACCTGGACGTGCTCTGAGGATCATAGGAGAAGTGGCCAAAGACAAGAGGGAGTCTCACGTGTCCTTGTACATCAATCACCACAGTATGAGCGAAAACGACGTCCACTGGACCGTGAGATTCTTCCTGTGAAAAGCTGAGAGAATGACAAGTAAGAACAAAGGACACAGAATGGAGAAAGTGAGAGAATCTATAGAGAGAAAGATATCTGTAGGTGAGGAATATGGCCTAATAGAATTCATTTTGAAAGAAAACATTTAATTTAGGTTGAATCCAGGGCTGCACTTGAGGGAAAACGAAGCCTGATGGATCCGGTGTGGCTGGTGTATTTCAAAGCCTGCCCATCCTGTGTTCTCATTCGGAACAGCATGAGTAATGTGGCCCATTTGTCTTGCCAGGTAAGGACCTGTCAGAGCCTCTACCCAACACACAGCAAGTCCTGCCCACTGCCACGCCTGTTTATTATACAGGTGAAGCCACCATTCCAGCTCCCAACAGGGAGCTCACAGTAAAATGCATAGAGGAGAAGCTGTTAAAATACGACGTGGTGGTCAGCACTTGCTCTGCGCCCCTGTAGGTAGGCATTGCTTTGTGGAGATGGATTCCAACAGCAGAAGAGACTGAGGACTAACCTGCTGTCAGCTTGATACAGCGCAGAGGTAGCCAGCGCCGTTTTTTAACCCCACACCCCTGCCGAGCGGCTGGCCGTTAATAGGTAGCCAGCAGCAGGAGCCCAGGCGGTGCGAGCAGCTGCGGACCAGGGGAGATGGGTCATTATGCATCTCTTCTAGCTTCCAGGGCTAATCTTGGCACACTTTTTGACACAGTTGTGCAGGAACATCGATCAGTGGGCCGATGCTCCCTCCACAGCTGCGCAAAACTCCATGAACAGGTGAAGCTGAAGGGAAGAGTGGAGTTGATGATGATTGAGCATGATGACCAGAGCCTTGCCAGGTCACTTTTAATCAAAACACCCCATCCTGTGCTCGGCTGACACCGATGATGATGATGATGATGATGATGATGATGACGATGATGATGATGACAACGAGGCTGTTGATGATTGTGATGATGTTGATGGTGGTGATGATGCCCTTGGTCAAGTGTGCGCATCCCACTGGATGGACTACGAGTCCCAGGCAGTCCTCCGTCTCGGTGACAGCTCCAACATGTGTAGCTGCGTTACGTCTGTGCTCTTATCCCCAACACGACAAATTAAAATCTGATCCTGTCAGCTCTGTTTGATAGCACAGAGTTGGGAGTGGTGACCTGTTTCACTGTCCAGGCACAGACGTGTATCCCAGACAACAGCAACACATACCACATGTAAATCTTTCAGGTAATGAACCAAGATGATTATAACATGTACCACACACACATGTAAGCACACATGGACACACACACACACACATACTGACTTTGTCCCCCTTTGGTGGGGGTGCTGAAGGGTGTTTTTGGCTGGTGTAACTGGAGAAGTGCAGAGTGACTGTTGAAGAGTTGTGCCTGGCTGCCTTCAACAGGACAGTTTTAGGAGAGCAGTACAAAAGAGCAGTGTGTGCAAACATGGAAACAGCTGACCCTCTGCAACACACACACACACACACACATGCACACACACACACACACACACACACACACAAATGAAGAGTAAAACAAAGGTAACGGGCCATTAAACTTGCACTTAGATGAAGACAGATGAAGAAAAGGCTTAGAGGTTCTCTGGGTTTGCCCTTGTTTTGAAAGTGTGAATAAGTCCAGCACTGAGGCTGAAACACATGAGTAAATATGGGATTCGTATGTCACCTCTCCTCTGGATGATTTTATCATGCTGGACAGACAATAATAAATAAATCAGTTTATCTGTCTTTACCTCTGCCTGCATATCCATCCTCACTATTACCATTAATGGCATGATTCTAATCAGAAGTCATTATGGTTTCAACAATGCAGGTAGGATACTGTGTTCCTGTAAAACCACAAATGCTTGATATTGACATGCACACACACACACACACAAAGCCTTGGCATTGGACTGTAAAAAAACAACTGTGATTGGGTGACCTCTAAATCAATATGACACCATGACACCGCTTCATGCTGACCACTCTGGAATTTGATCAAATTGCTCTTGTCTGTGAACAAGAACCCCATCCCTCTTCCTCAGGGTCCTTCAGCCTGTCATCTTCTGACATCCTCTGAACCACAGCAGCACTGAAGATACTAACCTAAATGTAAACTACATTTGCAGTGTTGCACAAGCTGAAAGTATAGCAGATTCCCAGTGAGACAGGAAGAGAGGGAGGGAGAGTGAGGGGGGGGTGTGGCTGGGGAGGAGCGTGGCTAATGTAGGGGCGTGGCCAGGGGAGGCCGTGAGTGGAATCGGGGCGTGATCGGGGAGGGGCGTGGCTGCGACAGGGCTCCCAGGAGCAGCACTACCAGTGGTTATCCCGGCACCCATTCACGTTTATTGACTCAGTTTGGTGGACCCATAAATCAGATGCCAATGTAGCTTTGAAAACTGCACAGATTCATAATTTATGTGTTTGCACATTTTGCTGCTTCTCTGTATCACGCTGAAATGTGAATAGTGGGTGAGGAAAAGAGGAAAGTGCATGCAGTTAGTGGAGAGAATGAAGATGAATCTGATAAATCTGACATGGATGACTTTCTTTACAGGAAATCTAATGGAACACATCTGGTTTTAAGACGTATTTTACAGCAGCACTCAGTCAAGCACAAGAGAAAGCTGAGGGCATTTGGTGTATCAAGGTTCAATGTATTTGTGTGTGCGTGCGTGCGCTTGCGTGCGTGTGTGCATGTGTGTCTGTGTGCGTGCGTGTGTGTGTGTGTGTGTGTTAGGAAGTGTTATATGCCACCAGCCACTCAGCACATGGTCATACCCAGACAGTGACTAAAGGAGGATTAGTTCTCTGGGCCTGGTTAGAGCGGGCAGACATAACAACACAGTGTTCTCCACTAACCCAGGCCAACCAAGGGCCAGGGGCCCCACATGTGACAACAGCACACACACACATACATGTTATTACACCACAGCTCACTAGAACAGGTGCCACATGGCTAAGGAGAGAAGTAAGGACAGAGAGCTGTTCGTGTGTGTGTGTGTGTGTATTCTTACAGGGATACTGTGCACCAGTCAAGTGTCAAAACCATTTCCTTCCAACTTTAGAGTTAGAGTTTAAAAAAATGTGAAAAAAAAAATAAAGGAAAAGAAAAAAGGAATATGTTTCACTAGGATCACCACAAATGACAACCGGTCCAGGCTGGAGAAAAAGTAAAGCTGAATCATTCAGCACTGAAGCATGGAACAGCTCAAAAATGTATTTTCATTTAAGCTGAAGAAAAGAATCAGACCTTCTTGAGCTACAACAAAAGACTTTTATCTTTTATCACATGTCTAGCATGTAAACCATTATTCTGTCTACAGTGCAGTGTGTGCCATTGGCACGGGCAGCAATGCTCATAACGCTCCTTTATTTGATGCTTGGGTATATTGTAATTATGCCCAGTCTCTTCCTTTTTTTTTTGGTTTCTCTGTCTCTTTCTGCGTCTCTGCCATGCCTTGGCCAGCCAGGCACACTGTTGATTTCCCACAGGCATGCCCAGTGTTTCTTCTTTTATTGTTATGGCCTATTAAATTCCATGATAGACGGGCCAGGTTGGGGGTGGCATCTGTTCTGTGAGTCGTCCCAGGTGGGCGCTAGCGCCAGTCGAAGCGGCTGCTCACTGCCGAGCTGAATACATTTGCTGCAAAGGTCAGATCAATTTAGGAATCATTTATTGTCTCCTTTAATGTCCTGTTCAGAACTCCTGGCTTTCCCCCCAGTATTTTATAAGCCATCGCCAGGCCTCTGGAGGTCTGGGATGAGGTGGCGTTTTTTCAAGGTGTAGGGGGTGTTGGGTGCTGCCCCTGTCAACCAGCTTCAGTTTCAGACTGTCTCAGACTGTCTCAGACTCCGGCGGTCTGCTCAGGATGGGGCACAACACTGCAGTCATTGTTTCATTTGTCTTTTCACCAAAATTATATCCGCGACATCCTTACTCCCCACCTCTCCTCTCCCTTGGCTCTGCTGTTCGTTTGTTCCCTGTACACACAGATTAATTCATCAGTTGATGTGAGGTGAGCTGCACTAATGAATCTTCCGGCAAAATGGATTCATCAGCTTCACTGTAATGTAATTAACCCAGGGAGAGACATGAGGTTCCCTTTCTGACTCACAGTACAGTTTGTACATACGGAACCATGCCATCCACGCTCTACCTACAGCATAACCAATTCTCACATCCACACCTTTAGTACTTTATTTAATCCTTTGTCTAATTAATTTTCATCTCAGTGAGGCACAATAATGACAGTGTGAATGGTAGAATGGACTCAGTCAATGATGTGAATTGAATATCTGAGAATGAAGGATCAGTCCAATAATTACCATCACCAAATGCCAGCCACCAACACTATTCAATATGGAAAATAAAGGCAATTTAATCCTTAATCCAGTGCGTATTTAAAAAAAAAAGGAAAACAAAGTTGTGGGCAGCTGGTTGAGGAGATAAAGGAGGGAGCGTGTGGCGGGCACCACGTTTTTTAATGTGGCTCCTCGTTAACCTCCCTGCCGCCAGCTCACTGCTCTCATGAATTTCACATGATTAAACCTGTAGTGTGAAAGCTGTGGTTGGGTGGGGGTGTGTGTGTGTGGGGGAGGGGGTGCGGTTGGAGGTGATGAATCGGGCTGGATGGCGGGAACCCATACAGGTACAGCGGCTTGTGCTGTGCACAGGTGGAGATTTGGATCTCCATTCAGTTACAGCACGGCAGGCATCTCATTTTGTTAGTTAATTCCCTGCCTAATTTCCCAAGGACGCCTGCATCCCCCATCAGTCCACCGACGCCCACGGCTCAAACGCTGTCTTATCGGCAGGCAGCCACACAGCAAGGGGAACAACAGGGCTACTTGCTCCTTTCTTGAGGTATCCGCGAAAAAATTTAGCTATGATTGAGGTATTGTGGCATCGGCTGGCCGAGCTCAGGAGACAAAGCGATCTCAACAGTACCAGCTTCTCGAGCCTCTTTGATGTGTAACTCCTTCCATACTATGATGACAGTGCCATACCTGTGAGACACTTAGTGGATACGATTGATCTGTTTATCATTTCTGTGTAGCGCTCTTGTATTGATGCACACACATTAGTGGCAGAGGTGGAGGGGGGGTGTAATTGCTTGTACTTTGCGCGTTCAGTCCACTGCCAATGTGATCGTCCAGACAGCCTACACACAAAATGAACAGGAATTACTCATCCCCATGGCCAGCCGACTGTAATGTAATATACACAGGGAGTACGTGAGTGAGCAGGCCGAATCCATCTGGCTGCACTGGGAGCTGAAACTGGCCTAATGGGCCCATCCAATGTCAAAGGGAGCGCATTAGCATGGCTGGTGTTACGTAAACACCCTTAATGGTTTATTAAGTCTCCAGCTGAGGGAGAGGCTCATGGAGAACTGAGCCCCAAAGCTCCCTGTCATCCCCAAGGGAAGGAGTCTGGACATGTTCATATGCATGGTCTCTCAAGGTCTCTAGCCTCACAGAAAACACTCAGGTCCAGTGACTCTAGCAGTAGGAAGGCCACCAGTAGCAGATGGGCTCCTCTGCAGTTAATCCTTAAGCAGAAATCTTTAGTTTCAAAAAGTCAAAACAAAAATGGGGAATAAATAAATCAATATCCCATGGCCATTACAAGCGATCCACTGTTCACTGCAGTCTTGTAAAACAATGTGCTGTTTTTCACTGGGGTTACAAGATGGTTTAGCTAATTTGGTAGTTGAAAGCATAAGACTGAGAAAACCACAGAGATGGAAAATGCGGGAGGTAGGAGAAGGTTATATGCTTCTGTGTAGCTCCTTTTACTGTGGCAGAAAACCTAGACGTGCCCTGAAGAAACGACGTGCTTTTAAAATCCAGAGATTTAATGCTGAACTCAAGAGTCTGGAACAGAATGGCCTACAATTGTGTTCTAACAAAGAAAAACCATAAGGGAACACATGAGTCACAAGTGTAGAATGTTAATTAAGCTTTTATGGAGAAACATTTCAAACCCCAAAGAGAAACTGCTGCACCTGGGTGGCCAGTTTTTATATCCAATATGCAACAGTATCCAATATGCAACTCCTCTTTGGAGTTTGTAGATAAGATATTTTAATGCTGAGATAATTCATGTCCAACTTTTCCTGGGACTCCAGAGCTCAGTGAGCAGCGTTTGGACTCAGTGGCCTTAGGATATATTACACTTCTTTTATAATTTATCGATTTAGTGTGCTGTACATAATCTAATGGGATCTAATGTTTACACCTGCAGGCTTTGAGCTGCCTCAGGCTTTGTGGTCTGAGGCCCCTTGAGGCCCCTGGCAGTCAGAGGCCCCTGGGCATCAGACCCATCCATCCTCATGCTTCCACAGCTTAGCTGTGCGATGCTGATTTATTTGTAGTTTGTTGTCTGTTTAACACGCAAACCATTTGGGTTTCCTCCAAGATATCATGTATAACGTTCTTGGGCTATTAAGTTCAATTTAATGTACAACTCATAAGAGTTTTCTATGAAGTTTGCAGCCATGGCTGCAGAACAAATGAACTTTAGATGTCCCTGCTGATCACACAAACATCATGGTTTCCCAAGTAATGTGATTTGCAAATAGCTAAATGAATGGAACTCCTGTTAGTATCTCTTCTGTATGGGATGGAATTCAGCATTTTTTCTTAATAACTCACATGCTTTCTTAATAGCTCACATGGAGTCTCTGCCTCTCAGTGAAGTTACACAAGCATAGCTTTCTTTCCCAGACACTGTTTGAACTGATGAAAGCCCTCGACCTGGCCAAGACTCCACTCCACACCTGGCCAAGACTCCACTCCACACCTGGCCAAGACTCCACTCCACACCTGGCCAAGCCTCCACTCACCTGGCCACAAGCCTTGAAATCTTTAACTCACACTGGCATCTCTGCCTCCAGGTCTCCAGAAAGACACAGCACAACAGGCACTGGCATCAAATAGCCTGGCATACCGACTTGGCACAAACAACCTGATGTATTTGATTTGTTGGCTATGAAGAATCCCATTCAGGGCAGGCTGTGGGCTGTGTTAGGAGCTGGGGTGTGTGAGGGGCTTTGTGTGTTTTTGATGCAACCTTAAGTTCATTCTCTGTCAGTACCAGCATCCAAATCCCACTCCAGAACTGCCTCCTTTATGTAAACAGTGCTCTGTATCTCATCTACTGTGGCTAAACATACAACTTGAGAGGAAGATGAGGGAGGAGTGTATGACACGACTTTCTTCATAAGAGAAACAGAAAGCCCTTAAAAAGACTTAATCAATAAAACTATGTTAAGAAAGTAAAGAAGAACCGACTTAAAAAAGAGTAGATGACCAAAGTGACTGTGATGGTGGGCAGAACCCCACCATTAATCAGCACATGCACCTGTGGCGTGATTCTCTCTCCTCCCTATTTACATCCCACTGGGACTCTCGTCTAGCGCTGCTTGGCGATAGAGTCGAAGAAGACGCCGCTCTCTCCTGTCGCCATGCTGCCAGTGTTCTTGCTATGGTACCGGATCTGTTGCCATAGTACCGGACCTGTTGCCGTGGTACAGAATCTATTGCTGTGGTACAGAATCTGTTGCTGTGGTACAGGATCTGTTGCTGTGGTACAGAATCTGTTGCCGTGGTACAGAATCTGTTGCTGTGGTACAGGATCTGTTGCTGTGGTACAAGATCTGTTGCTGTGGTACAGGATCTGTTGCTGTTGTACAGAATCTGTTGCTGTGGTACAGGATCTGTTGCTGTGGTACAGAATCTGTTGCTGTGGTACAGGATCTGTTACTGTGGTACAGGATCTGTTGCTTTCGGCTCGAGGTTGTGCCTTTTCGCTCAAGTTGCTTGTTATGAATAACAAACCTGCCACCATCACTGTGACTCTACCAATAAACTCCAATCACAGTTCTGCAGCGTGACTACAAAACGTGATTTGTTAATAATAACCAGTGATCATGCAGCACTATGTGAACTCAAAGAAACTATGTTTGGAATTTACTTATAAAATCTGTACTGCAGTGATAATGCAGATGACAGCTGGCTGACACACTTTCACACTCTGCCTAATGACTAACAAGAATAAGACTGTATTGAAAAGGTTGACTTTAATAAGATACCTGCATACTAAAGCTGTTCATTTTGTGTTGTTATGCAGGGCACAAGGACAGTGGCTATGCCTTCCGTCAAAAATCTTCTGTAGCCTGCCTACGGTGTGATGAACGTCATTTATCTTTGGCGTAATCAAATTAAAAAAGGAGGGGGGTGTGTGTGGGGGGGGGTTGAAGCCATGTGCGTGTCAGTCCCACTTCATGTTGTGGTTGTCAGTAGCAGCGAGCATTTGTGGAAAAAAGGTTAATTGAACTATAATTCACTGCCAGGGACAGCAGAGCCACCGAGGTGAGAGACTGGAGGAAGAAAGAAAGAGATATGGAGGGGGAGGAGTCTTGGAAGGATGACAAATGTGCAGTTTCAGGCTCACTGACAGCTAAAGTGTGAGTGAGAGATTGGCTGACATAGACATTTGCAGGACAGCTGGAGGCAAAATCTAGCCAAGGTGGCAAAGATCTACAGCCTGAGCTACAGGACGGATGGGTCCAGCACAGGAGACCTGCAGCTCCCTGACGTTTAGTACCATACATGGAACCCTTCTTCACTGCCACAACATGGCACATAAAAACTGGTACACTGGGCACGTGTCTGGCCTCTGACCTGTTGCCACACACTGACTAAATTTTGTCCAAACCATGGCAAAAGCCAAGCACACAGAAGCCACACAGCTATTTTGCTAGTGCTGGAATCCCTTAGCCACGCATATGTTCTCACTAACTATCAGGGATAGCTATTCTTGGCTCCATACAGTCTCCACACATCTTAAATCATTTCCAACTTGCACCAGGGACTGGCAACCCATGCTAATATAAAGACTTATTGTGCTTCACATCGAATTTTGAGCAATTGCATTCAGATGGGAATATTTCACCTGTGACACACACACACACATAGATGTGAGCACAAGCTCCTCCATCTTCTCAGTTTTTGTAGAGGGTTAGGGTTAGGGTTAGTAGGGTTAGGGTTAGGGTTAGGGTTAGTAGGGTTAGGGTTAGGGTTAGTAGGGTTAGGGTTAGGGTTAGTAGGGTTAGGGTTAGGGTTAGTAGGGTTAGGGTTAGGGTTAGTAGGGTTAGGGTTA
>JAOYMR010000017.1:5129621-5142540 GCA_025802075.1 Tenebrosternarchus preto
GTTGTGGTTAGAGTTTAATCTGAAGCGGAGTAGTGGTTAGAGTTTAATCTGAAGCGGAGTAGTGGTTAGAGTTTAATCTGAAGCGGAGTTGTGGTTAGAGTTTAATCTGAAGCGGAGTAGTGGTTAGAGTTTAATCTGAAGCGGAGTAGTGGTTAGAGTTTAATATGATGTGGAGTTAGGGTTAGGGTTAGAGTTTAATCTGATAATGAGTTAGGGTTAGAGGTTAACACACTCTGATGCAGGGTTAAGGTTAGAGTTTAATCTCAGGGTTAGGGTTAGAGGTTAATCTTAGGGTTAGGGTTAGAAGTTAATTTTAGGGTTACGGTTAGCTGTCTTTGGTGGCTTTGCCCAGCAGCCAGACTGCAGGGAGCTTGACAAGCCCAGCTGTGGATTTGAAGGGTTGGAGATAATGCCTGCCAAATGACAAGAAGCCTACAACAGCAGACTGACCGCCCGTTTCCATGCTACAGAATACGGCTGTTGTTCTCACTGATTGTGCTAATTGTGTCAGATGTTGCAGACTATGGGTGCCATTGTTAGCACTGTGGACACTTACCATGTGACAAAGTGCATGACTCTTACATCGTGTTTCTTTAGCGATAGCTCCACCCACTGCGGCCCCTGTGATTGGCTGCTCTTCACCTCTGAATCTGTCAAACCTCCATGAATACTTTTGAAGCTACTGAAACTACTATTAATAGAAATGGTTGAGGCTTGTAGCTCCTCTGTTAATTCTCACAATTATTTCCCCCACATTGTAAATCAGAAGGTTCAAAGAAATGACATAAAACAAACATGTCTAGGGTTAGGGTTAGTAGGGTTAGGGTTAGGGTTAGTAGGGTTAGGGTTAGGGTTAGTAGGGTTAGGGTTAGTAGGGTTAGGGTTAGTAGGGTTAGGGTTAGGGTTAGGGTTAGGGTTAGGGTTAGTAGGCACTACTTGAATCCATCTTGATCATTTCCTGTATTTCAGTCTGGGTGTTTCTGCATCACAATCTAACAACAGTCAGGCATATTTTGAACCTCATGCATTAATGGAGATTTTGAGAAACTGCACTGTGCTTAGGACCCCTCGATTATTAAGAAAAGCCAGAAAATATCCATTTGAATAACAGGATTTTGGTATTCTATGTGCTTTATTAGTGTAGCTTTCCCTGTGCTCAGCATACACAGATAGGGTTCTGGCGTCCGTATGTCAGATCGAGACTGGGGCCTGTTCCTGGAGACTGCCTATATACCTCCAATTTTTATGTTCCATTTTTTCTCTTCCACTTTCTCTGTTTTCTCCATTCTCCTCCAATTTCTTTCCTCCATTTTCTCCATTCTCCTCTGCACCTCTCACTCTCTGGACTGTCATCACACAGTGGCACCATAGTGATCTTTTGTTCTTTTGTCCTTAACCCCAGCCAGGTTGGTTTTATTTCCATCACTTTCAACCTTTCCGTCCCCCAGATTCAATTGCTTTAGTAAATGTTAACGGCTACAGTGCTGGACGGGGAGGTACAGACGGGGCTGCTGGGGAAGGAAAAAAAGAAATAAGGAACTTGACACACTTGCAATTACGGCACAGAAACAGACACCTGAGAGGCGGAGCCACAAAGAGCCGTGACAAAGTGTGGGATTGATGATTTTTTTTCTCTTTAATTTGCACCACATTCAACTGCATCGTGCGCTGGTGTGAGGGCTGTTTGTCACTCTCACTATCAAACATCTCAAAGAAAAGCACACCCAGCCCCACCCTACCTCCAGCAGCTACCTGTCAGTCACAGATTTAAAGGGCAGTGGGATCATTTCATAGTTTGCGTATGGCGTTTGGAGTGCACTGTCATATCTGAATTTCAAATGACCAGGCCAAGAGAGAGAGGCTGATAGTGTAAAGCTGAACTGGTGTACTGTAGATCCATCACTTTGGAATGATCCCAGGCCTTAGCTGTTAGTTTGACTGACAGCCTCATGATTGTTATTTAAGCCTTTTTTTTCTTGGCAGTGAAGCCTTAAACATTTGGCCAGATTGGTTTTGCTGACTTAAGGATTTTGGACTTTCTGGGAATGTGAACCCACAAGTCTTGCTGTGAAGTGTTTATGTGCCAGAAAAAATCTCTCCCAAGGTGTGCACATACACACATGAGCAAGCTTATGCCTCCCCGCTCGTGTGAACAGCAGAAGCTTGTGTGTATAAAGCACAGAGATCCTCACTAGAGATCATGAAATTGCATTGCACAAATCACTTTGTGGATTTTTGGTAAACTTTTACAGCTTTCTTTGTAATGTAATAAAACTGTGCAGTTCTGAGGTGCACAAACTTAATTTCCATCCTCAAAGTGATGTTCATATTCATTTTCATCATAATCAAGGTGTTCTGTGAATTTTGTCCTTGGGGAACTTCACCAAGGTTCAGACCTGTTAACCTTTTGCTTCTGTCCCTCCTCCAGGCTATTGAGACAGTGGTGGGAAAATTGAGCAGTAACTCATCCTGGACTATCCACCCTTCACTGCACTGGGGAACAGGCACTCCAGTGCTCATAGAGGTCCCTATAAGAAGGCTTAGTGGAATGGTTCACTTACTATATATTTCCATTTGACCTTTGCGTGAGACTTGTAATAACAGCAAAATGAGTTTTTTGCTTCACACTGGAGTGAGTTAGGAGTAATGACCAGTTATCTCACAGGTATCTTACTTTTACTGAGTTAGGAGTAATGACCAGTTATCTCACAGGTATCTTACTTTTACTGAGTTAGGAGTAATGACCAGTTATCTCACAGGTATCCTACCCTTACTGAGTTGCAAAGAAAAAGTAATGTCACATCCAAGTATCAGGTGAAAGTACTTCTCTTTGATGATATCGTTAAGCTTTAATATTTTATGGCTAAATTTTAAAGTAGTATGTGTAATAGTTTAAGTACAGTACACTGAGCCCCTTCACTAACATTTATAGACATCTGTTCCCTGCACAGATACAAAAATACATCCAAAAAATAAGAAATATCCACCAACATCAAGTACAAACCCCGAAAGACGTTCCTTTCTGAAAGAACGCGGCTGAACGGAGAATAAAGAGGACGGCGATTCAAAGGGAAGCTGGAGCCCCAGCAGGAAGTAACACCAAGCATTAGACAACCCTCATAAGGGCCGCTGATGTGTCGCCAAGGCAACGAGCAATCAATCGCGGCACGCTACGCCCGCGGCAGGCCGTTAAGGAGACGGAAGGATTGATTTGGCTGTCAGAGTGGCCGCGACTCCGGGCAGGGCCCAGGAGTGCACTGTGTCATCTGCTTATGTGGCCTCGCCAAGCCTTCTGAAGTCAAGTTCACATTAAAATGCTCCAAAAATTAAACAGCCTCCCCGCTTAACCTTGGCCGGGCACGATGCTGATGGCGCTTCACCTCCGTGGTGAGTCCGACAGGCCCGCTTCACGCTGCTCCGAACCAGGTGTTGTGACCCATTTAGCTTTGGCGAGGAACGTCAAGCAGCGAACTGAAGCGGCTTCTCGTTGAGGCTGTAAAACAGTGACCCCACATAAATCATGTGCGCTGGTGCGGGGCTGGCTGAGGCCTTTACTGTCCGTGGACACAAAGGATGGTGGGAGGAAGGAGCTCTCCAGCCGTAGTATCAGGCTGGTGCAAATCAGTGCTCTCTTTCTCCTGGTTAACTCCAGATGAAGCTTGCAGTTCAGGCTGCACCTTCAGCAGGGAGGCATTAGCAGTGTGTCATGTTCATTTAGGTTGGACCAAGGCTTCTGAATGCAAGACAAAGCTTGTCAATGACTACTTGGATGTCGATGAGCATATCAAATTCTGCTCCTCGTTAGGACGTTTTAACTCCATTCTCAAGCCTGCGTGTCAGTGAAGATCTTTAAAATACCTCATCTCTACAAATGGCAACACCAAATAATCTAGGAGCTTGCAGGAATCCCAGTAGTAGATGTTCAAATAGCAAATTAAAATTCCTTTAAGCTTCACCAGGCAGAGGCGCATATTCAAGGTCAAGACTAATTTGATACAGAGGTCATTTTAAATATTCATTGTTGACCCCGGGAGTTTTATTATTTACTGACATTCTCTCTGGGCCATTAGTGTCTTGTTAGCCTCCCTTCACTCAGGTGAATGACAGCTGATACTGTTTGGCTTCAGGCAGAAACAAAAGAAAACAATCCAAGACATTTAAACCGAATATGCTGATTAGAATCATTAAGAGGATTGCCAATCAAAAAAAGTTTACTTCATTGGCTTTAACCAATTTAAAATGCTTACCTTTCCCCCTCAACACACTCATTTTCTCCTCAGATTCATTTGCATTTAAATTCATGATGATTTCAATGGCAATTAAGCTTTGGCCCAAAGAGCTTTTTTTAACATTTATTTTACTGGTGCGTGTAACAGTGGCCAGTGCTTTTTACAAGCTGTTTAAGCACCTGGAGTCATGTTCCTGGGCTCCCAGACAAGCGCACAGCATTCGTTAGCGAGTTCCAGTGGCAGCAAATGTCTCTTTAAATGGCACTAAATGGCAGTAAACCCCAGCAGACCCTAACACGGCCGACGTTACAGCTCTGAGGCTCCTCGGGGAGAATCTTGATGTACTGTGCACACTGACGCGGCAGCATGCCAGATCACAGGGAGGCCGGGCCTGATGCCACTCAGCTGGCTCTGATGCTGGGTGTTCCACGGCTAAACGCATCACTCAACGCAGGGAGCTCAAAGAACGCAAAACAGAGCCACACCCACGTGCATCCATCCATCCGTCCTTCGACGACAACACGGTGGAGGGAGCTGAACCATTCAGATGTGTCCCGCTCCCTGGTCTGAACACATAATCACATCACACAGTGTGGAAAAGCGAGTATTTGTGGTCTTAGATGAAATCTCAAAAAACTAAAATATTAGATAGCCAGACAAATCAAATAACCGTTAGATAACAGGGATGTAAAAGAAGAATGAAATGGAGGAGAATAAAATGAAGAGAATAAAACACTGCATAACATGGAAAAGTAAGTCTGATCTCTGATGGGAAGATCCCTTATGGTGAAAACAGAATAACTGTTTAACTGTGTACTTCAGTACAGTAAATGATTTATACATTAAAGGTCATTCTAATTCAGCATATATTCTTTTAATGTAAAACATGTAGTCAGATGAACAACACACTGGTGTAAGATGAACAACACACTGGTGTAAGATGGTCTTCATTGGACAAATTATGCAACAATTTGCATATAGAAGGAGACAAAATTCATTATCATTCATCATTCATTAAAATTCGTGCAACTCTCCATGTCATAAAGCACAACACACTGAAAAGATACATCAACAGTGCTGTGTGTGTGTTATGTTTCTTGGATCTATCCTCCTGCTCAGGTGGTCTGTGTCTCCACGAGGCCTGAACACAGTGCAGTTTGTGCACAGGCACGAAACAACTGAATCTGTTTGAGGAGTGAGAGGTCATGCATGTGGCTACCAGATAATGTTTTTTCCTTCCATGTGTCTCTGCACTGCCTTGTCATGTCTTATTTTATCTCTGTTTATATGCTCTCTTCTGCTCTGAAACTGCATATGAGTATGTATGTGTGTATGAGAGAGAGAGAGAGACAGACAGACAGACAGACAGAGAGAGAGAGGGAGAGGGGGAGAGAGAGAGAGAGAGAGAGAGAGAGAGGAAGGGAGAGAACTTGTGGTATGTGCTCTGTGCTTATTGTACACATTGTGACTAATTGCCTGATCTGTCCTTGTAAGGTTTGTGGAGACCATATTATGATTCATTCAGTTACCTCTATCTGTGTCATTCAATCTTCTCTTTCTGTATGTCCATCACTGCATCTCTCTCTCTCTCCCTCTCCATCTCTCTCTGTCTGTTTCTCTCTCGCCCTCCCGCACACGTTGCGTAACACTTCTTGTCTTTCGCCCACATCGCAAAGACAGCGAGCACGCAAGGGGAACGTCACGCAAACGTCTGATCGCATTCGTGAACGGAAGCTGCATACTGCAGTAAAGAAAATACATGTCCAAAGTTATCTTACTTATGTGATTCTGTGTTTCCTACTGGTGCTAATAAAAGTTTTCACAATGAATTCCTACATCTAAAACAACGACTTTCTTTTCCTAGCTTGCAAGTGGAGGTTTCCACACTCTAAATTTCATACTTCAGCTTCCCTCAGTTTCACTTTGAAAATGCACTGAAAGTCAGCTGCGATTTACTGCGATTTACTCCACGTTTTTTTTGCATGGACCACATATGTGTGGTACCAAGATATTTTCCACTGTGTGTGAGCTTAGGAATTTGCCTTTCTCCTCACTGTGATACACAGCGCCCCTATGTGGTCATTTGTAAAAACAACAAACAGGTGTGCTATTTCTGCAGTTCTTTTGTTCTCACACCATTCTTGTGCTCAACATAAACACATTAATTATATTTCTTGTATAAATAAGACATTGTGTATCAGATTAGCATTTAGTAATGTGAAAGCATTCCATCCATGGAACAGTAAACTGGTTTTGATACAGAAATTCAGTCATTCATTTATTCTAGTAAATCTGTCATAGTGCTGCTCTGATTACTGTGATTAAGTGCTCAGTGTCACTTAACACACAATGTTGAGTCCAAAGAAACTTGACCTGATAGGATTAAAGTGACTGATAGGATTAATGGTGAGCAAGTGGTCAGTGTTACAGTGCTCAGATAAACTTCCTGCTCTGTATGTGAAATACAAGGATTCTGTCTGTGGGTTAGAGTTTGGGTGGATTATCACCTCTCTATCCATCCATACCCTATTATAAATACAATCAGGTTCAGGAGGAAAGAGAACAAAATGAATCTCATCCCAATGGAAGATCATTAGACTTGCATGATTAAGGCTTGATTCTGTGGGAGCTCTCAATTTTACAGTCAGTGCACATGTAAATTTCCCCATGGTGAAGCAGTAGGTGGCAGGTCAGCCAGGGTGGTGTGGTCCACCGCATTCATCAAAGAGGGAAAAAGAGAGAGAGAGAGAGAGAGAGAGAGAGAGAGAGACAGAGCACAGGTGTAATGACTCATCTATCCAGAGTCACTGTTGGGGTGACACTGAGCATACAGTCTTCCAGCATTGTTTATTTATCCAGTTTCCAGAGGTTAATGGTTGTTTTCTTTTAAAATAAGTACATGAGTGATTAGCTATTCATAGGCAAATGGGGACTGTAATGGGCATTTTACCCTAATAGTGCACAGACAGACAGGCTTGACCCGGGTTCCCCTCCTCTGAGATCCTAAGGGATTTGTAGATCTGAAAACATGCTTAGGCAGTAAGGACTCTTTATAGAAACTGCACTAGGGGGAACTACCTTGGGATTCGTCAGTTTCTCTCTGCTGTAGAAACAGACTCACCCTATTGGGGTTTAGAGCTTTGTTGAATCATGATTACCAGAAGCTACACGGGAATCTCTAAACCCCATTCCACATGTGAAAAATGCTATATGTTTTTTTTTCTTCTTCTGAACTCTGAGAAAGGCCTTATCCAAGGGCTTTTCAAACCAAAGCTCTCTAATATTTAATTTAATGTCGTTCTGTGAAGTGTATAATGAAGAATATAATATAAGTTTTTAAGATTTAATCGTTTTGTTGTCTGCTTATCCAGGCGCGCTCTTGGAGCTGTGGAATGATTCGTGCTGCCTGTTTGTCGCTACGTTCTCTGACTCCCTGTATAAAGTGTTTACATTATTTACATACCACAAACAAACCCATTCATCTTTTTAACGAAGCACGTGTGGTGCTAGCCTCTGATCTCCCGCCTCCCGTTCAGCACCTGCTCCAGGAGACAGCCGTACCCGCGAGGCTCTGAGTCAGCAAACGCACGCCCGTGTCCCCAGCACTGTCCCACCGGTCCAAGGCGTCCAGGGAACGAAGACAGCGACACCAGAACAGTAGAGTCACCGTTCAGCCTCTGTCAGACTGAGAAGCTGTTCGGATTTGCGGGGTTTCGCAGCAAATGTCTAAAGTAACCAGTATTTAGTGCAGATGGAAAACGTACAAATAAACAACAACAATAAAAACACTCCTTTCATCGCAATTCTACTTCAAGAACAAGTCAAAAGTATCGAAAATATAAAACATCATGTCATTTTACATGTACCTCTAAGTTGTTATGTGTATTATCATCCACATTTGTAAAGAAAAGCGCAACAAAGTGAGGGAGCAGTAGTCATGACGTGAGGGAGGGTGCGGGTGCGGATGCAGAGGTGTGCAGCTAACGGCGCTCTAGCAAGGTCAGCTCCTCCCTGCACAAATAATGGGAGGAAAAGAAAAGAAGAAACCAAGCGCTGCGGCGGCGTCGAAACGGCGGAGCTACTCCCAGCCTGGGCGGCCGCTCGCGATGGGCGGCGTCGGCGCCGCTGCTGGCATATTTCGCCTTGACGAGCCTCATTTATTAAGCGCGGGGCTTTCGTGCGCACCGCGCTGCCTGGCAATCACCTTTCGAGCATCCCAATTAACTCCCTCTTAATTGATGTTGGATGTATTAAAGTTAATGAGGCAGCGGTCCATCTGTTGAGCGGGGAAGCGGAGAGGGTATTATCATTGAGAGGGCGCGCACGCACGGTGTAGCAAGGACAGCGGTTTGGGGAAAAGGGCCCTGGCACGGAGCGCGAAGAAAGACAAAGAACTGTTTGGCAGGCGCGTGGCGCATATGACCGCCGCAAGCACCTGTCATAGCTCAGGGGTTCCCCCTCCGTTCGGCTCTCGTGCATTTTTACGAGTTTCATATATCTGCGATATGGGTCTATATAAAGAGGATGTATATATGACACATAATTAATGAGGCTCCACTAGCTCTGTATGTCCAATAAATAATAAATCTCCATTTTACAGATATACACCTTGCTGCCTCAGATTAAATTTTAATTTGAGGTGATAGTGGTTTGAGCCGGCCAGTGCTAGAGACTGTCAAAACATCTCTCTCCCCTCTGTCTCTCTCACTGACGCTCTCATTCTCTCTCTCACTGACTCTTATAAACACACTCATTACAAAGTCTTTCTTTTTGAGAGAGAACGAATTGCAAAATGCCCCAGAGCATTTCACTGCGTATGTGTGTATGGATCAGGCCACAGGGAATTATACCCTTGTGATCACTGCCTCTCACACTTCCTTGGGCTTGTTTAACTGTTCAGATGATACCAGAAAGAGAGCCTCATGACTGCTGCTGTTGCCTCAGGCCAACCATAGATCTCCAATACCAGTGGCAATGTCACTCTCTGTAGAGCTACAGACCAAACACACACACACACACACACACACACACACACACACAGTCATACAATGCGGATGTGCAGTGATGGGCAGAGTGAAGGGGAAGGGACTAAAAGAGAAAGTGAGTGAGAGTTAATTAAATGAAGCAGGGTGCAATTCTCCTGGAGAACAGCAGATATAAAATGACCCACACATTCAGCACACAATGTGACATATTGTTCTCATAATTTGGTCATTACTAGATTATTAGGTCATTCTTTAATATCAAGGTCTATTTCATTTTAAAAATACTTGCTGATAAGTCATTGAACAAAAGGCTCTGCTGGTTGCAGCCATCTTAGTGAAGGAGACCGTCATGTTTAAAACTGAATCCAAAAAGGGCGTACATTTTCTCAGTGTTTTATTAGTAATATGAAAGAATATGCTATAAGAATATGCTATAAGAATATGCTATAAGAATATGCTATAAGCCAACCACATTAAGCCTTTGCCTTTTTCTTTACTTTTAATAACTGCCCCTTTGGTTGACTGTGAGCTGGATGGACCTGTGGAACTCAACACGTTTTGATCTGTTCTGAGTAACAGAACGGGTCCCTAAACCTGCAGCCTGCGAGACCCTCGCTGCTTCTCATCTGGACAGCTTTTCCAAACCCTTTTTCTGTTCATCTCAACCATTTCATAAACAACGCTCAGCACAAACAACGCAACAGTTGGAGACATAGTGAAAAAAAGTAGCAGAATTGTGAAGGCGATCAAATTTTACGGTTCAGCTCCCCCTCCTGCTCTATGTCCACTCAAATAGCCAAACAATTTACAATCGTCTCACACATTAACCTTTCCGAAGCTTCAGTGGTTCATCGCTCACAGAGCCCCAACGAGATGCTCCACACGCCTGATGAAACTCAAAGAGGGGATTGGCCTCGAGGTAGAGAGAGAATGAAAAAAAAAAAAAACACCTTAAAGAAGATTTTAAGCATAAGGAGAGGAAGGTTGCTTGTTGCTGAGTGCATGGCTGGCATATTTAACCTGACCATCTGCATGAAATATGGCCGCCGGCCGTCTCTCTGCTTCACAGCTCCCGAGGACGTAGTTAACATTTCCGCAGGTGAAAGGAGAGGGGGGGTGGCATCGTTAAAGGAAGACACGCCCCAGGGATGCTCGTCTCGGTGCTGGCCCCGGGCCATTTGCTGCATGAGGAGCTCTGTTTCTTCACCGCTCCCTCTGCCAAGGACCAGGAGGTGCCAAGGACCAGGAGGTGGCAAGGCGCCTCAAAGGCCACAGCTGGAGCCCCTCTGCCTTAAACAGCCTCGGCAAGAGGGTGGGTTCACCGTCTCATCACATACAGGGGAGTGATGACCTAGATAACTCACCTCTATTTTTCCCCCGTTCTCTTGTAAAGTCCATTGCTGATTGTTATAAAACATGCAACAGTTGGGTCAAACTAGGGCAGGTAGATACATTACTACAGTACTGCTGGGCTGAGGTGGAACCCCAGCAGTACTGTACACAAAGGAACCTGAGAATATAACTGGATGTGTTGTGATTGGAAGGCAGGGAGGAGTGTTGTGTGTTAAGGCCAGTGTTGTGTGTTAAGGGCAGTGTTGTGTGTTAAGGCCAGTGTTGAGTGTTAAGGCCAGCGTTGAGTGATAAGGGCAGTGGTGAGTGTTAAGGGCAGTGGTGAGTGTTAAGGTCAGTGTTGTGTGTTAAGGCCAGTGTTGAGTGTTAATGGCAGTGTTGTTTGTTAAGGGCAGTGTTGTGTGTTAAGGGCAGTGTTGAGTGTTAAGGCCAGCGTTGAGTGATAAGGGCAGTGGTGAGTGTTAAGGGCAGTGTTGTTTGTTAAGGGCAGTGTTGAGTGTTAAGGGCAGTGGTGAGTGATAAGGCCAGTGTTGAGTGTTAAGGCCAGTGTTGTGTGTTAAGGCCAGTGTTGAGTGTTAAGGGCAGTGTTGTGTGTTAAGGCCAGTGTTGAGTGTTAAGGGCAGTGTTGTTTGTTAAGGGCAGTGTTGTGTGTTAAGGCCAATGTTGAGTGTTAAGGCCAGTGTTGTGTGTTAAGGGCAGTGTTGTGTGTTAAGGGCAGTGTTGTTTGTTAAGGGCAGTGTTGAGTGTTAAGGCCAGTGTTGAGTGTTAAGGGCAGTGTTGTGTGTTAAGGCCAGTGTTGAGTGTTAAGGCCAGTGTTGTGTGTTAAGGCCAGTGTTGTGTGTTAAGGCCAGTGTTGAGTGTTAAGGCCAGTGTTGCAGTTCAACATTGACTGAAGTCTGAAAGGAGCAGGATGCACATCTATCACTTTGTAACTCATTACATAGAAAACAAACTTAACAAATCTAACCATGACTCCAATAAGAATATATAATAATACATGATTAAACTGTTGTGAAGGTTTTACTGGACTGTGAAATTACTGATGTTTTCAAAGAATTGAAACTAATTAGTTCTTTTTAACACAAGGACACATGAGGGATTGTAAATAGACTTTCAGAGCAGACTTTTTGCACTCAAATCAGTTTGCATAACCTGAATTTTGCATTAGAGCTTTTGCAGTAGAGCTCATCAGACTCATCAGACAGTGTTTAATGATGTTCAAAACACATGGACACCAAGAGCAGATACTTAAGGCTGCTTCTTCAATGTGAACAAGCGATTAATTGAAGTCTCAACAATATTTTATCCATGATTATTCATCTAGCTCCATACTGAGTAAACCAAGTGCAAATCTTTTTTTCAGGAAACTGAAGGTGAATCGTAGAGAACTGTGACTGAAGACTATTTGGGTATATTTGTTGGGTATGCTTGCTTTTGGAGCATATTGCACACACACACACACACACCAACATACATAATTAAATAAATAATAACAGTTAAGATTAGTAGGCCACTGGCAGTTATAAGGCATTAGGATTCAATTCATGCTTCAGGAGATTTAATTTCTTTTTCTGTATTTGGTAGAATCTCTTATCCTGTGGGACTTACATGTATTTATCAGTAGAACAGTGTGTGTGTCCCCTTTAGAAATGAACCCATGACCTTGGTGTTGGTAGCACCTCCCTCTACCTGCTCTGTCAGATGCCCTCTGTGTGCACACCTCAGGTCACCTTAATGATTTCAGATATCATTGTGACCTGACCCATAACCTTCCCTGTAGAATAATTTGTGTGTGGACTATTCAGATCTAATAGGAAAATCATCTTCTTCTCAAATCTTTGACCATGACGTCATCAGGCAGCCCAGCAGAATCAAATGTGCTGAGGTGAATTACATTGTTAATGCAATAATCTAGTTTACACTAATAGGCTTATTCCTTTCTTCCTGCCTTTTCCTTAGAGACACTACAAGAATCACAATCCCTGCAACTCCTTCTACCATATATAGCTATTCATGAGCATATATTTATGCAAATGATTATTTCAGAATATTTAGGATATTGGGACTTAATGTAATGTGTTGAGTATGTATCTCTGGAGAGATCAGAGGAAACATAATAGGCACCACTTTATTGAACACATTTGCACACATATTTATGAAGGGCTCAAGAGTGTCAGTATGGCTGTGCTTCCCTCTGTACTGCACAGGCCATCCAGCCTGATGAGCGAAGGAGAGAACAAAGGAGAGATGTGTCCTGTGCCACTAAGCCCAGCATTCGCTCTCTCTCTCTCTCTCTCTCTCTCTCTCTCTCTCTGTCTCTCTCTCTCTCTCTCTCTCTCTCTCTCTCTCTCTCTC
>JAOYMR010000017.1:5153986-5187871 GCA_025802075.1 Tenebrosternarchus preto
AATCAAGGAGTAAACAAACAAACAAACATGACCTATAAACTAAAATCAAGGAGTGAACAAACATGACCTATAAACTAAAAGTGGTGCCTCACTGTGTCCATGGTGTGCTCTTGTATTGTCTGAAGTGATAACTACTTTAATCCTGAGCAGTATGAGGTCTCATGCTTTGTCTAAGGTTAATACTTCTTCTTCAGCAACAATGACACATTTTCTATACCATAACTTCTACATGGCTGATATTTAAACACTGTCTCACTATCATATCTTCATGATGAGCTAAACATGCGTTTTGGTATGGCCACTTAAGAACTGGTCCCTTGGAAACAAGGAAACCATCAAGAACCTGCATTACAGTTTCAGCTCTATCATGACCTAACCACGCCCATCTCACCTGTGGCTTCATCTCTCTCTATCTCTCTCTCTCTTTTCCACTCACCTGGCTATATCTAGAGTAGCACACGCAAAGACATTCTTACCAAACAGGTAAGCTTCTTTTAAAATAATTTAAATACATTATATTTAAAATAATAAACTTTTCTGATACTTCTCTCTTACACACACACTGTGTATGTAAAGAAGTGTAAAGAGTCAGCACTGACTGATCTGTACTGCTTATTTTTACAGGCTAAAATGGGCAGTTTCTCATTTGTCAGAGTGATGATGGGTTTGTTCAACTTGCTAATCTTGGTAAGCGTGTTCTATTTCTTCATCACGTTTGCATACAAGCAAGGGGGTGGGTGGGTGTATGTGGGCGGGTGGGTGGGTGTATGGGGGGGAGTTAGTGGTGGTGGCAGTGTTTAAAGGAGTAATTGCATTTCTGTATTTATTGGCCAAGATTTTTATGTTGCGTATAAAGTATTAACGTAATTCAGTCCTGCCTCTGAATGTGCAGAAAGTAATTTACACCCACGATAATATAAACGTATAACAGAGGAGTTTTACACCTCGATAATACAAACATGTAACAAAGGGGTTCGAGGACTATATGTCACAACCCTCTGCTGAATCCTACATCACCAACAAGACGATCACACTTACATATAGCAATTTTCATCTCATTAACTTTAAAGCTTCCAATTTTGCCACCTTCACCTTTGTTGTTATCTATTATACCCACCTAATGAAACTCCACTGTCATTAGGTGGGTTTTTTATACTCACTCTTTGTCCATGATGTCTGTTGTCAATACCGTGGGGCACTTTATAATGATATAATGTATGGTTTCCTAACGGTGATATTTAAATGCCATTTTACCAATGGTGAGAATACTGTGTAGAATGCTTTATTACTAAAGCTGTTTTTTATTCGATTTGGATGTTACGGTTTAGTTCTGACATCTAGAAAAGCTATGTCTTATGTGTTTTGGTATTGTTTTAATGCATTATTAATAGACGTATAATATATTTATAAACCATGTTAATTAGGTCCTATGATAATTACTAACCCTTTAGGGCTATGGATTGTTCTGAATTTCCATACAGAATCTAAATGCCATTCGTGTGTGTTGTATGACCAAGCATACGGCAAAGAGCTGAGAATGACATCAGCCTCGTCCCTAGTGCCTCCTTCTACCAGTTAACAAAAAGCAGTGTGTGCCAGCATTCAGTGTGTTCAGGGTTGCTGCTAAGGACACTAGGAATCGGTCACGGACCAAGATTCCCACCACTGTCACTCCCAAACATGAGCAAATAAGAACATTTCAGTGACACTCGCCTTCTCACATGCTTATAAAGCAAATCCCTGGTGAAAATCAGCTAAAAATGTACATTTCACTCATGCTTTGGATACATGAGTTTACAGGTTTCTCCTATCTATGGATGTCTACTCCACTCTATTATCTATTTCACGTCTCCTTTGGGCATGGGGAGTTTCTATTTCTCCCCTCTTCATCCAGAATATCCCCTGCAGGGATCTCTGAGGCCTTGTGATGTTGTGTGAAGGCGGTCCATCCCCCCAGCAGCAGTGAGGTTCCCATCCTCCACTGCATCCTTTCATTTCCAGACTTTTTCTCTCCTCTAAACTGATTTATATATAATCTCTTCTATGCATCTTCTCCTGACATAACGTTCCCCACACGTGGCCTTTCATTAGAGGATCAGGCCTGCCATGCACAAAAAGCTGAACGCCAGGAGCAATTATGAAAGGCAGCAGGAAACATTTGGAGATGAGAAGTTTACGGTGATATGCCTGTCATATCTGATTTACCAAGAGCTGTGCTGATTATCAAAAGCAGGTGGGAGAAAGTCATGTGACAAATGTGCAGAGTACTGCATAAGTGAAGAGGCAATATGTGAAGGCATCATCTAGGCAGCAAGGAGGCAGCAAAGAGGCAGCGTGGAGTCGGTTTCATCTGACAGACAGCTGAATCATAGAGGAGCCACGATGACAGCTGTGATTGCATTTGACATAGTGTCAGGTTCCAGAGACGGATACAGTGCATTATTTGAACCAGCACACTGGCATCAACCCTCTCATTAACCCTCATGTCACTAAAACAGAACTCATTTGCAAAAAAAGGAAGAACAATATTCTCGGGAGCCATAAACTTTTGACGTTTGAGAGAAGATATAAACGACTACAGAACAGTAGGATTAGAGAAACAACAGTGAACATACAATAATGTAATAATAATGACTTTAATTTCTCTTGAATTGTTCTTCTTTATATACTTAAAGGTATGGGAAAAATATTACTTATCATAGATGATTTTGTCTAGAGTGGCTTACAAGCTCCAAGCCTTTATAAAGACACGTTTGTGTTTCCTCTTCAGCCCTTCTACCATTAATGGATGATTTAAAGCTCTGTGGCGCTACACATGCCTGCATCCCAGTAAGACACCAGTGTCAGATCACTTAGGATGGCTCATAGCATAAAATACTAATATAAATGGTGAGTAAAGGAAGGTCATGGACAAATGTGAAAAAAAGACAATTATCCTGCATGGACATTATGTTGGTTTATAAGGGGTCTAACAGAGAGCTGGTGTCCTCATGAAAGATGGCTGGCTCCATACCCAACCTAGTCTTATACAGGCTCAGCTGGACCTTTTCCAGTAGTGCCTCGGGGAAGATCTTGCATCCTCCGAGGTAATTAACCACATTTAGAGTGATTTGCTTTTATCAGCGTTTGACACTGGAAACAAGCACTTTTCTCATGTCTCTGCTCCTTTAAATCTGAATCACTGTTTAAATCAACAGTTTTTTTTACTTTAACTTTCATCATATAAAAGGTTTTAATGAAGTAAACTACTACAATTTTGCTTCTGAAAAAAAAAAACACCAATAACAACAGCAATTAAATGTGTGTTTTGTTAGGCAGCAGGTGTATCTCTGGCAGCCATAGGGATTTGGGTGAGTGTGGAAGGAGGCCCGTTCCTGCGTGTGTTGAAGATCTTTTCCATGGACGTGCTGCACTCTTTCAACGTGCCGTTCTTCTTTATTGCTGTTGGAGGTGTGTTGGTCCTGTTGGGGCTCCTGGGCTCCTGTGCAGCGCGAAAAGAAAGCAAATGTCTCCTGATAATGGTAATGAAACAATCGCATATATTTACACACACACACACACACACACACACACACACACACACATATATATATATTACTACAAATAAAATAATCCACTAAATTTAGGATTTCATCCTCCCACATATCAACATTCGTTGCTCTTCAACTTCAGATAGTTTGTGAAGCTTTGATAACTTGATCATCTGGGATCATTATTTATGTTCTTTTCCTTTCTATGCAGTTCTTTTCCATTCTGCTGGTAGTTTTCATGTCTGAGCTGACAGCTGCAGTGATTGTTCTGACCTTTTCTCCATTAGTAAGTTTTGCTCTGAGAAACTCACCTCCTCCTATGTTTCTCAATCCTGTCTGTTTTATGTCTGTACAAATTCATATCATATTAGGCTATTATTAAATAAGAGGAGCTTGTGGATGCTCCAGAACATTGTCCCTCTTAATGATGACTGCTCCAGGCTTTGTGCCACCACTCTCACTCCCAGCAATTCATCCTGCTCTACCACTGAAGTTCAAGCATTTTATATGCAAAACAGGCTATTTACATATATAGCTATGCCCATTTACTGAAATGTATAATAATTACAGCAATTCTGAGTGAGTTATTGAAGGCGTTTAAAGAGAATAATGCATATTAATAAAGAAAATAAAACCTTTTCGGTCAAATTACCGAATAAATCTGTCATTGTGAAACAATCCCAGCTAATGCATATCATGTGTCAGAGCCAAAGGTGGAATATTCTTGAATACAGAGCTTTATTTCTGTTCAGTTGTCACTGAGAATGGTCCTTTGCTCCTCCCATGTTTTCCCAAAGCCTGTGTCAGACAGAGTGAAACTGCATTTGCTGGTCTGTGCTGGGGGTGTCTATACAGGGGGGTTTAACGGTCCATTGGGTATTTCTGCAAAAAGGAAATCAGACTGTTAACTGAACATCATTTACACAGCAGTCTGGGTGAAACACTGCGGTTCGCGGGCTATCGGATGCTGCCATGGCTATTCAGTAGGGCATCAGGAAGGAAGTAAGAGGAACATGTGTCTGAATTATAGACACCCTGAGTTGTTAGGGGGAACATTAGGTTGGGCACAAGCACATTTCCTGTGCTATTTGTCACCATTGTTCAGATCCCACTGTCTATTTATTCATTACAGTGACAAACAAAACTGTTGTTTTAACAATGTATAAAAGCTTAACCATAACCAGCTGCTTCATCTGGAATTATGCGAAGTATGGATTCTATAGGCAGATCAATAACACAGTAATGTGAATTTGAATAATATATGCATGCACCTGAATCATCTATAAAAGCATGAAAGGACTGGGAACATCTTTCTGTCCTTTATGTACTGCAGTTCCCCACTTCTGTTCCCTGCTGCTCTCAGAATCCTAATGTCTCCAGACAGAGATAAGAGAGCAGTGACTCCTCAACAACAGTTTGTTTAACCACTTGGGAAGATGTTCAGGTTGTATTAAGCAGAAACAGAGTCGTACACTGGCATCGCATAAATCAAGCCTCATGGAAAATTAAACATGTATAGTACATATATGTGCATAAAATATGATGAGTAAAATATAAGTATAAAATAATACGACATATAAACTGAGCCTTTGCTGCAAATAAAATGCGTTGCTTTTGTTTGTAATATGGCGCTTTCCTGTTAGTGTGGAATAAGTGCAGCATATTGTCCTTTGTCCTCAGAGTTGTGGAATATGCTTCCGTCAGCGGGTCTGAGGTCCTGGGTGGTTATCAGCTGCACCCCAACCCTGTTTAGCGCTGCCAGAGCTCAGCACCAGTCCTAGAAGCCTCACACTCCCTAAAGCACAGTGCATGGCTGCAAGCAGGAGGCAATGTCCAGAGACAGTGATGGATTAGCCTAGCGAGTACATAATAACCATACTGATCTGCGTCCCTCTCCGTTCTTCTTGGAGGATGGAGGGGGCCTTTTAATTGTGGTTTGTCTGCACGTCCGCCCCCAGGCTGGCGGTGCGACGCTCTCACTGACCCCCCCACACACCAGAGCCATCCATCTCTCCCTTCCACCAGCGTTCCTGCCATCGCGCAAATGAGCCTTTGTGTGATTGAAACTCATCAGGGTTTATTAATCCAAACTGCAACAAATAACACAGTGGGAGCTAAAGATCAGAGTGAGAGAGTGCAGTGGAAGGGGTGGGGGTTGGGGGGGGGGGTACAGAGTGGCACATTTATGCTTTTTTCATTGTTTCTCTCAGCACAGCACTTCAACTAATGTGGGGAGAGAGAGCGAGAGAGCGAGAGAGAGCGAGAGAGCACATGAGAGAGCACATGAGAGAGCGTGAGAGAGCGTGAGAGAGCGAGAGAGCACGTGAGAGAGCGAGAGCGCGTGAGAGAGCGAGAGAGCACATGAGAGAGCGAGAGCGTGTGAGAGAGCGAGAGAGCATGAGAGAGAGAGAGAGAGCACGTGAGAGAGCGAGAGAGAGGGGGCACAACACAAAGGACATCACACTTTAGCAAAGGCAGTTGCCGCATCAATGCATCCCTTTATATCATTTGCTGCATGAAATAATAATTTGATCAAATATAATTGGTGGAAACTTTGCCGACCAGAGGCATCAATATATATGGAAATTTGTCTATGATCAGGATCAACAAAAGATAATCTTTATATATATTTTTACTTGTTTTGGGTGACTATAAATACCTTTATCAGAAATGCTCCCTTAAAGACAAAATATTTCAGTCCAAACTTTTAAGAGTCTGACTGAGTTCCTTAAACTGAAGCATCGTTTGAATGTACATTTTAATGCCCACTAGTATGTTGTACCATGCATGTGTTTCCTCTTTAGTCTGAAAGCACGCTCCAAGCTTGGGTCCTGCCTGTCCTGAAGCTGCAGTACGGGCAAGACAGTGCAGTCACAGACTTGTGGAACATGACCATGACAAAGGTAAGCCGAGGCTAATCAAAGCATGCCTGGGGTGACTCGCAGGGTGGCTGGGTAAAAAATCATCAGTCATATTTCCACACCAGATCACCCCCATAATCCCCGCAGGCCAACACAATGTGAGTGAAGGTAAATTTAAAAATTAGCCTGCTAAATAAACCACTAAATAAACCTCTAAATAAACTGCCAAAGGGAATCTGAGAGAGTAACGAAAACCCACTTGGTGCATAGGAATCAATCCTCCACCATGTACCCATGAAGGGACAGCCACATAAACCTAGGAAAATACATTTAGCAAGTTCATTCTCATCATAAAGGATCACATGCTCTTATCTGTGAACAGGGTAATTGCCACTAACTACCTGCCATCTCTCCTGTTGTGATGTGTGACAGCTACAGTGCTGTGGCTTTACAAACTACACAGACTTCAGTGGTTCCTATTATTATAATAAACATGGTGGAGTGTTTCCTCCCAGCTGCTGTAACCAAACTGAAAGCATCTGTGACACGGCAAATGCACTGAACAGTGCAGTAAAGGTGAGAAAGCACAAAGCACTAAATGGATTATTTGAAGCACACAACAGCAAAAATAGCAATAGTTTCACCCAAGGCTTTTACCTGAACTGAAGCTTTAATAATGAACTGAACTGAAGCTTTAATAAATGGCATATTGAGCTGCAAAGCTGGAACTTACATTTAGAGAATCTGTGTTTCCCTCACCAGGGCTGCTGTGGGTGGCTTGTACTGACCCTACAGAAGAAACTCTTCATTGTGGGAGGAGTAGCAGCAGGTGTTAGTGTTCTTAAGGTAGGTGGAAAACAACAGACAGGTGTTAGTGTTCTTAAGGTAGGTGGAAAACAACAGAACGTTCCCCAGCGGAGCTTTCTCAGTGAATCATGCTGGTGCAACTAGCAGAACTCCAAGAGAAACAACAACCTTTTATAAATATTTTAAGAACAGAGGTTTTTATAACGTGGGGCGTTTTATTATACATTATACAGTATAAAGCACTTCCAAGAGTAAAGCTGAATTCATGCCCTGACTGAAGCATGTGCTGTATATTATATATCATATATATATATATCTATGCAGTATCTGTGCCTAATTAATGTTTTGCATGTAATGAAGTCATAATGAGAGGATTATCGTTTTTGTTTATGAGCTAAATTACATTTAGCCTTAGTTGGTTATAAAAACCATTATCTGCAAAGCTCAGTTATTTTGTCTGTGTTTGTCCTCTTTTAGCTGGCGGCCATGGCTGTGTCCATCTACCTTTACTGCTACATAGACAAAGAAATCAGCTGAGGTTCCTACAGTTATTACACATCATACAGTTCTTCATACAGTTATTACACATCATACAGTTCTTCATACAGTTATTACACATCTGCTTCATGGACGTCTATGAATTTACCGAATGAGTGAAAGCCAAGGCTTTCAACACAAATGATTTTGTACATATATTTTTTCTTGCTGTAAGTCCAGAAGTTTAGCATCTTTATTTAAATCCAAATAGATAAGTGTGTGCATTTACTATAAGCAAATCCATTATAACTGTAACAAAATAGAAATAGACTAAGTGATGTGACTGTGCTGTATTACATATGAAAAGCACTGATACTGAAACAGCATTAAAAGCTTTTGTGTGTTTAATGCTTTCACAACTGAAGCAAACTGAGAACAACAAATAATGTTTATACTGACAGCCATACATCACATCACATGATAGATGTTTCATTATGGGATCAAATAAATACTTAAAGACTTATCTGTCACATTCATTGCTTCAATCAATAAACAGCCATGTTTGGTCAGAATAATTTCTTTTACTTATTTTTGTTGAGGGGATTTTCAGACTGACTCACTTGAAGAAACCCTACTGGCCAGTAATTTTACAGCACAGCAGTGATGCAGTGTTATTTGAGATAGTACAGAAAATTAATAGTCTTGCATCTTGGTCAAAGGAGACAACTTGCCAATAGACCAGAGAAGATTGGGGTTATTATCTTAAATGGACATGCGATTGCAGAGCAGTCCGTGCCACTCAATAATTCACTCTGCAGGGGTTTGTATAGTATGTGAGCACAGTATATTGACCAGGTAAAGGCTTTTGTTAAAGGATGGAGATTGGAATGTGTAAAATGGGCTTGATTTGAACTAGCTGTGTGCTTCCAATTTCCCTAGTAATGAATAGGCACAGAGCGACGGAGCTGTACTTGTGAAAAAGTCATTAAAACATATTATGCCAAAAGCTGAAAGCAAGGAACAGAATGGAATTTGACAAATGGAAGTCTATGATGAGCAAAGAGTTCAAGACTCATGATTCATGGTTGGAACTCAACAACATTCCTCAGGATCATCTGTGTTGTAGCCCACCATTCAGTCCATGCAACGCTTACACTTCCAACATGATATAGACTGGGTATGCTGGGAGTCCCTCAATATCTAGAGGAAGAAGAGGATCAGTTCAGGAGATGATTGTCCAGTGAACCAGGACCTGCTGGCATGAGGAAGGACACATGGAAACAGCCAGAAATATAATGACAAGAGGAATTCACTATGTCACCTGGTTGAACCGAAGTTCAGTTCAAAACAAATATTAAGCTTCTAGGAGGGCAGACAAAGGTTAAAGCAACATGATAATCTGTCTGGAAGAAGAAGCAGATGACGTGAGCCTTAATACACTTTACTTAGGTACAATCCACCACCGATCCACTAGCAACAGATCCACTAGCAACAGAAGACTTGTGGTAGAGAAAGACAATGACAGTCTGAGGACAGATCTAATCAAGGCTAAGGACAGGTCTGAGGACAGGTCTAATCAAGGCTAAGGACAGGTCTGAGTACAGGTCTAATCAAGGCTAAGGACAGGTCTGAGGACAGGTCTAATCAAGGCTGTGGTGGTGTAAGAGGTTGCTCTGGTTTGGGGGTGATCACAAGGTTTAGGTGTGAAGGAACTGAAGTATGTACATCACAGGCAAGGCCACAAAGCAGAGTTCTACTGTACTCTGTGTACTCTGAGATTTCTATTGGCAGGGCCATGTCAAGGGTACATAAAGAGAGGAGCAGGGAGCAAGACTTGTTACAGGTTATGATGGTGGAACAAAGTGCCTGTTTGGTCTTAGTGTCAAACCCCACTGAACCTTAGCTGTACTACATGAAAAAAAAGAAATAGTAGTATGAGAGTCCTTGTGTCCACTCTATAAAAGGTGTTGCCATTTTGGGGAAGAATGGTGGTCTCTGACTGCTCAGATTGGCTTCGAACTTCTCACACAGCCTCCACTCTTTCAAAATCCAGTCACACTGCCAAAACTCCCTCTTGGTGGGATTTGTCAAATACAGGTTCCTCAGAAAGAAAATCACAGGAACTCTTTGGCTGGATACACTGAGCACTGCAGAATGTGCTCTACTCCTCGGTGGAGACGCAGCCCACTGAACTGCGTTGTGAATATGTCATCGACACTATGCTTTCATACACGTATAAGAAAACCTGATCAAACTGAATGTGGTTTTTACCTTTTAATAATCTTCTGGTTATCCTTTAGAACCACAGAAACATATAACCTTTTTTTTTTTCTTTTCAAAAAACACCATTTATTTTGTCCATGGTTAGGGTTAGACCTTTAGACCTGAAATTCCTAATATGGGCTTTATACCAGCTACAAGATATGTGCCTTCAGTAGTCTAATCACTCCCACTGTAAAGGGCACTTCAGCAGTGAGCCTGGACTGAGATGGTCTTTGAGAAAAGAATGAACTCTGTCCACCTTGTGCACCTTGAAGGACCTCCATTAAATAAATCCTCAAAGAGGGGGAGACGTATGGAAATGATGGCAAAAAACATGGCAATATTCAACCAACAATTTTCCTTTCTTGTTCATAGACTCTGCCTCCACACGTTTTAGTAATTTGCTAGAAATTTGCTGAATTTTCAATTGGTGAGAAATACCTTTCCACTTTCAAAGCAAGTGAACAAGCCTAATAACCATGTGAATCAAGACATCCAAGGACAGGGTAGCATCTCAGCACACTAATTCTGCCTGGATGTCTGCTGAGTCTGCAGTGGAAAACAGCACTTTGAGCATCTTCAGTCTCTCCACTACTGACAGTAATAGTGCAGTAAGTGAGCGCATAGTCAGCTAATGTGTAGGTGCCTTAAGAAAACTGAAACAGCTTCACACACTCTCCCTGTACCCTTGTGCTCAGAGTCTGTCCTACCAAGTCAGACTAGTGCTCCTAAACAGATTGATGCGGTTTTGTTTCTCATGAATGATTCAGGTTTATCAGTGAGTCACAAAGCATACATGCACATGCATTTATGCACGGAGGCCAACTACATTTACATTGGAAACTGAGCAAGGCACAAATTTGCCTGGATTTTCATGGCCACACAATTTCCAATTCAGAAGAGATTTGCTTGCAGTGCTGAATAATGATGTAACAGCAGCCCCAAACTGCAATGACACACTAACATTCCTGAGACTCGAGTACACAAACATGAAGTCCTTGAACATTGTAGAGAAATGTGAAGACGTAAAAGCTGAAAGCAAAGTCACTGATCGCTTTCTTTTGAACTATAATAACAAACAACGGCGGTCCAGTGCTTTAAAGTACAACACAAAGCCTAATGGGACGTTCAGTGCTCAGTCAACCACTGTGATGATACACCTTACCTTCAGTGAACCCTGTATCCTAGATTTAATTTGTATTGCCCTTTACCTTTGCACTTATCTATTCTCATTTAGATTACCAGGAAACTAACAAACAATTTCCAGGACAATTGCTGTCTATATTTTGCTGTAGAAGATATGGCTGCCTTAGATTCATCAGCATTAGGATACTGAATATGACAAAAGGTTTACAAATAAAGATACAACAAGGTTTATAATTTGACTTACACAAAACTGATCATCAGTGTCCTTTAAAGCATAAACACAAACGTCATCAGCCACATTTTAATCAAACTTTCCAGTTTATTAAAAAACAATTTAATTCAAACGTGTAACAGAAAATCAAAGGGAAAGACGTTCACCGTTATTTGTGAAGCAATCATTTTCATATCATATTGCAAAACCTCAGTTACTTTGAAAGGGGAAATAAAATAAAAGCTAAAGATGTGCCACAGTGAACCACTGCACCCTCCTGCACACAAAACACGGAGGCAGAGCAAAAAACACAAACGGGACTATAACGTATCATGACATCCTGATTCACAGCACACAATGAAATCTCCGTCGTGAAAATGTTCTGGACATTTTACTGCATCATCATGAATGATTATTATCAAAATAAAGGCAGTCGTAGCCTCACAGGACAAACCTATAATATATAATATAATATAATATAGCTGTGGCAGACAAACATTATCTCCCCCTTACCTTCAGACAGCCTCTGACAGGACAGTGTCTGACTAGTGGATGTAATGTTTTTTTAAACGCGGTATACATGAACTGAACAACTTGTGAGAGAGACTAAACCATTTCTTTTAATTTAGTAATACAAGGCATCTTCATACAGCCTTGAAGTAAACAGAATCACCTAAGGTGACCATGTATGATCTCAGCCAGCCACAGATCTCCTTGTTGAGAACACTTGATAAATAATAAATACAACCATAGTTATATATGCACTCTGCTCATTTGAAAATGTATGACAAAAATATGATCATTTTGTTTCAAAAATATATATCTATACATCTTTATATCTGAAGCAATGTTAGGCCTTTGTGTCTAAATGTATTGTTCTTGGAGAAAAGTGAACTCACTAACAAAATAAAAATCCCCAACAGGTTTGATACTGGCAAAATAAATAGACATAAGTTAAAAAGTACAATACATCAAAAATCATTCAGTAGTGTTAAAAAATAGTGATTAGATTCAGCTATTCCTTTCTGGTCCAGTTTGCCTCAGATATCCAAATTTGGTTTCTCTTTTGTTCATAACTATACTGTCCTTTCTTATGGCACCAGACCAAGTCTATGAAATGTTTACCTGTTCCTTTCTAAATGAAAACACAAAAGTCTGTTTTCTTCACAAACTGATGGAGACAGTCCACAGGATCTTTAGAAACGGGCAGTCCCAGAACTCTTCAGATTAACCTAAAGAGCTCGACTCATCTTGCCTCTCCCACAGAAGGCCTCACTCATACAATACAAGAGCTCACAGTCCACACAGCCTTGTAGCAGAGGCTCCACTGCAGTAGCTGACGAAGATTCGCGCCGTGGCCTGAAGGGGGCAGGCTCCCCCCGAGCATAACGGTGGCCTAGCAGGAGGCCTGGGCACCAGCTGCAGCTGCGCTACATCTGTTCTACAGGGGCTCCCTCCTCTTTGGGTGGAGGCTCCAGATGAATCGGGGTAATATGGGTTGGTTTCCTGGCACTGTGGGACAGGCATATGAAAGTTATGAAAAGAAACAGAGAGATACAGAGCAACTGCAGAGAGAGAGAGAAGGAGGAAATGAACGTTAGGACTCACGAGTAAGGTGAGACTGGAACAGCCACAACGAGGACATGGTTCTTCTTCCTGAAGAGCCTCCAAAGCCCTCTGTGATAGCCTCGAACATCCAAGTCCCACACATGCAGGCACTGCACACAGAGAACACAGCCAACACTCACTTTGTGCTGCCTGGCTTGACTGAGCTGTTCTTGGAAGACAGTGCAAGGCCTGCGGTGCATGGGTGGGTTTGGCCTTAGGACACCAGACCACTCTACCTTAGCCAGTTCAGTCCAGGTGCTGGTGTCAGCCTCCTGCTCCATTCTGATGAACATGATGTAGGTCTTTCCCTCAGTGTCTGGGATGAAGGAATCTTCACAGGGGTTTCTGCTATGGTCCAGAACTTCCGCTTCACTACACACACACACACACACACACACACACACACACACACTAATGTGTGAAATCGTTGGCACCCATCAGAATAGTCATCATCCCCTGCCTGATATTTGTAGAAGAATAACGTTGGTAAATGTGAAAGACAAGTTTACTGCTGCTGATCGTTTATTTCAGCGTTAAGAGTTTGGTCATCTGTGTTATTGGGGAACTTCCTTAAATGCTGATTAAGGAACGTGGATTTAATTTACCGTAACAGGATCTGAATCTCTTTCTCATAGGCGCTGCTCTTCAAGCTGTTACGAGACAGTACAGCAAAACACAAACAAATGAGAATGTGTAGAAATACACGACGCTGGAAATAGAGAGTAAAGTAAGAGAATCGCTATTCACGCACCTGTCTACATTTTTCAGCTGAACATTTGGGACCGTGTTAAACTTGTGCTTCTTAAAGTATACTTCCTACACATCAAATGGAGAATATCAAAAAATAACTAATCATCATACATATTTTCTAGGTTCTAACTAGACTTGTCTGGCATCTTCATTAAATGGTGAAAATAACATTTTAGGGGAAAACCACATGAACAATGAGATCTGTGTCTAGACTGACATTCATGCATGGGGCCATGGGGCTAAATCACTCTCCCAACGAGCTCCTGGAGCAAAGCCTCAAGTGGAGGAACACTGGAGATACGTGCACTTTTATTTGTCCGGAAAAGTAGATGTAGGCTACCAACAGCTCTCATTTATTAGTCCAGCACCCCATTAATTAACAGGTAAATGTATTGATTTTTTCCCTAGGAAAGTATGGTATGTGCACGTAATGGAGATGAGTTACTGAAGGTTCAGCGCTCCGACACACTCACGTGGAAGTAGCCGTTCATGTTGAGGCCGATGATGCCGAAGTGGTAAGAGCGCGAGACGTCAGGGATGACGCACTCCCTTCCCTTCCTCTGCTCAGGCATCCGCAGCCACATATCCCAGTCCCACAGCTACAGGAGGGAACCCCGGGTGTTAATGTGTACGAGGAGGCGTCACAGTGGAAACATATGGATGGAGCACTTGTCTTGAAAGGTGTATTAATCAGCAGGACTGCTTTATTCATTTAGCCATATGAGAAGAATGAGGGACTCTGCCCTAAGCTACATGGAGCTTCCTGACCTTCTCAGGTGTGGGCCATTTGGGTTCCAGTTCATCCTTGTACAGGCTCTTCTTGAGCACCCAGCCCAAGCCGGGCATGCTCTCCACCCTGTAGAGCAGGGACGGGTCCTCTGCTGTGTGCTCGTAGCCCTGTGAAGGTCAGCCAGCAGAAGCACAGCTTTACTGGGCTACATCATCAGAACTGGCAGGAACAATGGTCAGGTGACTCCGACTGGTTCATCTCTACATTAATGCCCATTATTTAGTACATACACAATATACTCGACAGAAGAAGCCAATGCAATACTCACTTGGTCATTCCAAGCTGATATACAATAGAGGGTCTCATCTTCCTCCAGCAAATGAATGGTTTGACTCAGAAAGCTTTGAATGAAACAAATGGGGTGAGAGTTAGCATAAATACTACTGTATTCAAATAGTAAATATGCAAAATTTGATGTAGTAATGTTTTTTTAAAACAAGACCTGCGACAAATTCCTAGTATGTCTACAAGCTTTTGTGAGGAAGTATGCTGCCCCCTAGTGAGCAACCTCCTACTGCAAACATTCCATAAGTGCTTAGATACCTGAAGAAGTCGATGGAAATATCCAGGTCTTCCTCTAAGACAATGGCAAAATTAGCATCCTAAAAAAAAAAAAAACATCAAAACATGTAAAATGTCCCCCACCCTGCTCAGGTCCTACTGTAACCCTCACACTCTCCCCTCACACCACCGCACCTGCCTCCTTTGACTTATGAGGCGATGGCTAAAGCCTCCTGAGCTACAGGACCTGCACCTTAAAGCACTTGGAAGATACAATCAATACTGCAATGAGATCAGAGAGGCAATCAGCTACTACTATAAATACCATCACTGCCACTCATCAAAGCAAGCCATCTACACTACAGCTAGAACCACAAGCACACCGAACCACAGATACATTTTACACTACAGCTATAACCACAGGTACACTGAACCATGGGTACATTTTAAACTACAACGTGAACCACAGGTACATTGCTGAGCAGTGGTTTTACAGGGCTTTACTGTACCAGGAGGAAATAATACTCACCGGATGGAGATTGAACGTTGCAGTCAAACTGGCTTTGTAGTGCTATGACAAACATAAAGCAATTCTATATAAATAACTCCAATAACTGGGATGCCAATGTTAATTATAACAAAATGGGAGTAACCGTTTAAAAAAAACGTTTAAAGAAGCAAAAATCACAGGCACCACTGACATCATCCGAAAGTCACCTGTGAAACACGTGCGTTCTTTATACTGATGGGAGTGTGCTGAACCCCTTTAAGACCAAACAGCTCCACCACATCCATGGGCTCCTACGGAAAACCATCAGCAATTAAGAAATGGATCTGCATGGGACTTCCTCAGTCCGACAGTGAATGGAATGTGCAGAGGGAGAGAGCAGCAGTTAAACGAAAACAGGAGAGCAGATACCTCATAATATCCATCAATGAATACGGTGATCATCTGTGGGTTCACTCCATGGGCTGACAGCAGAGATCGCAGCATTCTGCATTCACACAAACACAAACACACACACACACACACACACACACACTTTCTTTAGCAGCCATATGGCACCTGGCATGAGCTAATGAGGTACTCTACTTACTGAAATGGTACTCTACTTACTCTACCTACTTGAAATGGTACTCTACTTACCTGTAGAGATAGTTTGGTCTATTCCCCGCAATAACAGCAACCGGGACATTGTAGACTTTATTGTTTGGAAACTAAATAAAGCAAAAGAAATTTTGGGGGCTAAAAAACTGATACCAGAACAGCGTTAAATGGTCAGTTTTGTTGCATATAAACAACAAAACTGCTGAATATGAATATGCTATAGTCATCACATGACGAATAAACAAGATTATATACAACCTTTTACATGTACACTAAAGAACCTTTCCTTATATTATAGCTTCCTATACTGAGACCAACCTGTGCTTAGACAATTAAATATCTTCTGAGATACCAGTCATTCCCAGCAACCACTCCTACAGGTTCCCAGGAAGCGTATATCTGGAGAAGGGTGAGAGTGAGGCCTTACTGGCTCAGGGTTGAACTCTATGGGTGCTGGATCCTTGCAGCTGCAGATGCTGCCGTAACCCTCCACTTTACTGCAGAAGAGCTTCCTCCTGCGGTTCAGTTCAGTATCTGCCCAGTGACACTCCGCCTCTGCACAGGGACACAGACATGCACACAGACATGCATGGTGCTGCTAGCACAATGTGGGACCAGGAAGATCATCATTGCATTTACAATGTGCCAGAACTGCTGAACATAGCTGAACATCTGTACTGGTCATTTTCGTCACTTTAAATATCAAATCAGTAATGCAGGTGTGTACCTTCAGAGGCAGTGAGCTGAACCTCAGTCTTCAGCAGCACAGGGTCTCCCCATGTAGAGAGAGCTGGTGACTTTGAGTGTCTCTCCCCATACACCTGACCTAAAGACACATGCTGTTAGCCTCCAGAGAACTAGGAGGATCAAACCCACACCACTGGTCCCTGTGCTCTAACCCACTCATATGTTACGAAATGGGCCAAGTTACCCGGGTGACCCACCTCCTTTCTTCACAACCAGCGTCCACATATCCCTCCAGCTCAGACTGGCTGCCACTTGGCTGCCCAGACCCTTCAGAAGACTTTTGGCAGCATCCTTCAAATGGAAGGTTCCCTCATCCTGAACACAGCACACCCAGCAGTCAGCCAGACTCACACGAACAGACGCATGCTCGGGGGGAAGACTGCGACGGGCACTTTTAAAAGGGTTAACGTTCGAGTGCGTGGTTTCCTGTAACCTTGATGGTAAAGATGAGGACTCTGCCACGAGTGACCATGTTGAGGAAGAGGATCATAGCTTCATCCTCATGTGGTGAATATGTGTCAAACACTCTCTTTGCCATTACGTGACCCTACGAAGGAAAGACATCATCATGGTGGTTTTTCATTCCCTGTAGTATTAGAGTCCTGAAATAGATACACTGGAGACAAACTAGTACAAGAAACCTCCTCAAATAATAGCCAAGTCCAATGAGCATTTCCATTTACCATCAGGCTCAAACCAATGAACTTGGTTCCAGCCCAACATTTAATCCCAAGAGAAATAAACTGCAATGACTGCAAAAAAATACACAGACTGCTTTCCAGACACTGCAGTTCACCCAGAGACCGAGTAGTTCAGTTCACCTAGAGACTGCCTGACCCTAGTAGCTCAGTCAAATACTGTTTTACTAATTAACCAAGAGCTTTCACACAAATAACTTACGGTGGCCTGATTGAGTACGATAACATGGATGCCCCTTCCCTGCTCCCGCATCTCATCCTCCAATACCTAAAAAAAAGCAACTTCAGACAATTCCCACACGTGCCTCACATCTACACCAAAACTCAGTACAGCAAGACGACACAGTAACAGAACAGCAGTAGCTGAGCTTGTGGTTCAGGGATGATTTCTTAGTCAACATGGTACTTGATTAAGTGCTTCAACTGCATGTGTGTGAACGGCCTCAGATCAACTAATATTATTCCATATTAATACTAAACCAAATGAATCACAGAGCAGAATCTGATACAGCAGCATTAAAACTAGATATTGACCGACTGCCTTAAAAAATGCTCGAGGCAGAAAATAAGTGCCAGAGAATATCTGTAAGAGTACGGAGTCACTCACTGTGGTACCATCCACTGCCACATACACCTTGGAGCGACTGGAGTAAACCTCAATGTCCAACACCTTGCGACCACTGGCTCTTCGTGGGGTCTCCATGTTGACCAAGGAATCATCTGAGTAATCATTCAGTCATAAACAATGCCTTGGTCTCAACAATAAATAACATGACAATCATAATAATCTTGATTGTTAAATTACACATCTAACCTTTGATCAAGAACAACACAGATAGATTTAATCATAATCACTCATGTTGCATATGCAGAAAATAACAAGGTCCTTATGTCTGAAGACCTAAGGCACATGGAGATGTACCGGCCTGCACAGATTAGTTCTAGCACCAGTATGACATAACTAATCGTTTGGTGTGTTGGCACTAAACTATGAAGGGTGGGAGATCCTTCTGGCATCCTTAAGGAGATAACTCAGCACTGATGACTGACGGCCCATTTCCCGTACCGTAGTCCCGCCCAGCATCCTCTTCACTTGCTGCTCTCCTTGTGTCAAGAATAAGTTTGATGTTTACAATTACTGTAATTAACAGGAATAGGACTGCTCCAGCCTGAGGAGATAAAAAAACAAAGTCTTATTGAAAATAGAACATGCTGTCTTGAAATCACCGTAAAAGTTTAAGCATGTGATCTGAATGCGAAGCATCCAGGGGGAAACTGAGGTAGCTTCAGAAAAATTACTTAGGGTAACTTAATTTAATGTGATTTATAAAATAAACAATAAATATGCTTGCCTGGCAAAGTCGGCGGATAGCCCTTTTGTTGGTGAGTTTGTATTTCCATGTAAGATAGAAGCTGCGTTGCTGTCTGGGGATGAACGGTTTCGCTCGTGGATTGGGCGTCCAAGTGTCCATCCCTGTTGAACTCCTGCTGTTACTACTGAGGTCCAGCACAATACGACGCGTCAGGGAAACTTGAACATTGACATGGACAATTTACTACTCCCGTTATTTGGGGTTGGGAGGCCGAAACACATTACGAGTAACCCAAGAATTTTGCCTTTAGCAATAACGTAACACGATTTGTTTTCAGGCCAAAGCAGCCGAGTAACATTTGACTTCAAAAGTGAAAAAGTAAAAAATACTGAAGTACCAAAAGACAATCAGTTACTATTATAACTCTGTGCAATAAAAATAACCTTGTTGCTAGACAAAATCTCCAGACAGACCTAGTCAGTGGTTAGTAGACCAGTATTATATCCCCTGCAGCACTGAGATCGAGAGCAGCTAACCCAATCTAGCTAACCAACTACCGTTATGAACTCTGCATGCAGGTGTTTAATGGTGACTTAAATTGTACAGAAACCCCGTTTTTGTGGTAGATTAAAACGATTTACCGTTAATGCAGTTTATGTGTCGAATACACCCATAGTGAGACGATGTTTTAAGTCTACAGTGCCGAAGGACAGCAGCGTTAGTGTAGCGGCTTGCATGTGAAGCCTGGACGCACACATATGAGCGAAGGCAGCGACTCTTAATTATTCAATGGGTGCCGTTTGGTTTGTTTTTCAAAATAAGAGTCTTAGAAACTCGGACAGTAAGATTAGGAACCATTGGTTACGTTAGTAATACCAGATAAGTGCTTGATCCGTTTGTGGCCAATAACAATAAGTGTTGTAGTTATTTATATCCATGTAAATAAGCTTCTTAACTATGGCATGTTTCCATAAATCAGTAAACATAAGTACTCAGTGCAGATGTAGTGACACTTTAAAGACAACTACAACTTAGATATATAATATAAAGGCATCAAAACCTAAATATGTGGTGCTTCAGTGCAACATCAAGGAACAGACATTTAAAAAACACAGCACAAGAGTTTATTTAAGTAGTTTTATAATTGACCAAGTTATTTTTTTAGGATTGTTGGAGTATACTTTAAGAATAAAAATCGTCGGAAAAAAAAGTTTTTCCATGACCACCCCAAATATAAAAGGTAGATTACAGCATCAAAATAAGAAGATAAACAACATTATTTTTTACATTACTAATACAAGCATTACATAAAAATGGTTAAAGAAATCATTCGTTTCCTCTTCGACTCCTCTTGTGACTCTTCTTTGACCGACTATATTGGAATGAGACAAACAAATGTGTAAATGAACAAAAACAGTAAGAAATAAGAATATTTGATAAAAATGGTCCAAAATTGCAAATGAATCAGATTTGTTTACTGAAAACTGAATCATTCTTTAATAGAGTCCCGTTACCTTTCTGGGGACTTTGAGTGGCTGCGGTGCCTGTGGCTTCTGTGGTGGCCTGAAATAATACCATGCAGATGTGGATCCACTCATGTAGTTATAACAACAACAAACGATCACCACAGCAACAAGACGGATCATACAATGGGGGAAAAACAGCAGCAGCTGATTTTACTAAATCCTCCACAACTGACAACACATTCCATGGCAGAACATCCTCAGGACAAGAGTAGCAACACAGGTGAAGCAGTAAAACTACCTGGAGATTTGGAGCGGTGCCTCCTGTCCCTGGACCTGCTGCGGTGTCTGCGGGGACTCTTGCTACGGTGCCGGTCTCGCTCACGCTCCCGTCTGGGCGACGGGCTAGAGGAACACGCACAGAGATCAAGAGCAGTGCAGTCAATCTACATTATTCTGGTGCTCGGAACCTGATGCTAAGCACAAGTGTGGTTCACCATCTTCACTGCGTTTATAAACAATGAGGGGAAGACAGTATAGGAAGCAGAAGCGGGGAGGAAGACAGCGCTGCTGTAGATGTGTGTACCTTCGTCTCCTGGGTGATCTGCTTCGTCTGTAGGTAATGAGGTAAAGAGAAAGGCAATCAGAACAAGTCAAACTGATTTACCCACCTGGGCACAAACCTACACGATACACACAGCCCTTTATCTTAAAGCCTTAGCCAATCACCACACATTTAACTTCACAATGCTCAGTCAAGTAGTTGGTTCGATGTTTTCAAAACGTAGGAACTCTGCACTTAAACTCGTCTAGAAGATTCTAAGAGGATCCAAGAGGGTTCATAAGGAATTTCATTGCAATGGCAATTTACCCACATGTGCCAAAACAAAAAATAAAATGGAATTAACATTCAGCAGGGCTTTATACAAGCTCATTCACAATAAAAGATAGGTGCTGTTTTAAGGCATGAGGTGTGATCAGTAATTACAATTTCCCTTTACAGTTCTGGAATAATATTTCAATACATGAAGGCATAAAAGAGATGAGGTGCTAAATGCTGACCTTCTAGGCGACCGGCTACGTCTGTAGCGTGGAGAAGGAGACCTGCGAGGTCTGTCCATATCTCTGTAACTCCGCCTGTGTGGCTCTGGTGTCTGAACTCGCTCAGGCTGTACAACCACAGGAGGATGAAGAAATTACAACATTGTTTCTAAAAGAATTCAATTATAATTCATTATGTATATAAATAGCTATTTGGTGTCTCTCCAATCCAAAGAGAGGAGTGCACTGGACTGATTTAACAATGATTTCTGATACATGTCTGTGGTTCGAACACAGTGAGAAGCATGTGGGCCTTTGCTGTATAAGTGAAACAATGCAGAACAGTGGAAACACAGTGAAGTCGCTTGGGCATTTGAATACAACCTTCTCTTCCTCTTCATCATCATCTTCGCTGGACTCCACCTCGTCTAGGTCTTCTTCAAGCGCACTGATGCGAGGATCTAGCTGCTCAGCCTCCTCCAGAACTTGCCTTTTCTAAAACATTCACAACCAGTACTCAGCACTGTGACATCACACACCCAAGCTTCAAGCTCAAGGAGTCTTCGAGAACCCAGACACCAACCTGAAGCCTTGGCAGAATAACGTCACACACTCGCTCTTCATGAAGCAATTCATCTATGAACTCATCCACGTGCATCAGTTCAAACTCTGAGGAAAGAGAGATTAGTTTGGGAGAACCCATTTATTAGCAAATATTACATGGCTGACATAATTAGAGCATCAGTTTTATTGCGCATCTAAGCTACTTACCTCCATTTCTGTTTTGACTTTTGATTTTTCTATAATCATTGTACAATGGTTCCAAATACTTGTAGCAATCTACTGAGGTACCCGTCAGGCGCATATACATTGCTCCAAGCAAGCGAACATATCTGCACAGAACACAACAAATAGTCTAATATAATTAAACCCACTTGTCACAAGCACAATGCAAACATATGTTAAACCTGTCTGCATCTTCACCTTCTGGGTCCCTTCATTTCCTATAATGTTTTTCTTCCTAACTGTATTGAAGTTAAAAATGTGTGCATGTACCTAATTCCCAGCAAGCTGAGTTTTGGTGCATTACGTACCAGGAGCCTGTCTCTTGAAGCAGAATGTACTGCTTAGACAAGAAACAGCTCTCAGACCAATTACCTGTCTGATTACCTGTCTAGTATCCCAAACTAAATCTCTCCTGTACTGAATGCCTCACTATTCCTTAAGATCAAAAACTGAAACACGTGCACTTTACCAAAGTCTCTGTGAGAAGCTGAAATACTCCAGACATACTCCAGTATTTTTCAATTATTCCTCCCTTTTTTCCCCAATTATTCCTCCAAATTTGGAGCTGATAAACCATCAGCTCCAAATTTGTTTACATTGTTATATATTTCCCTATTAATAGTTCTATTTTCCAACATCTAGACTTTACAGTCCTTTACAAAAGGTTAGAGGGTTCTAATCCATAAAATCAAAATAAAAAACAATAAATCCTGCTTCATGAAACAAGCCCTGACATTTCTCAACAAACTAGATTACAGACTGAAAACTGTGCCTAATTATGAACAGCAGTAAAGTGTGGCAGTGAACTGCATACTTGAAATCTTCATTTTTGATGAACTCAACAATGATGTCTTTCTCGGGCTGAATCTGGAGCATCTTCAGGGTCAGGCACAAGAATGGTGTGGGTTTAATGTTTCCGCCATACACTCCACCAACATATTTAAGTTCCATTGCTTTGTCCACAACCAGCTCAGCTTCAAGTGATAAATTCAGTAACCATTGAGCAGGAGAAAGAAAAGAGTTACAATCAACACCACATTTTTGCAAAAGTTTGCACGTACCTAGCAAACATCAGCAGCTAAAATGTATTTAATACTTTAATAGTGTAATAGTTAAATGCAAACGAGCTCGCAAGAGCTAGCTAGTTAGCTATCCTAAATTAAAGTTTGAATAAGCTAACTAGATGTGAATTTAGTTTGGTTTATTTGAACCCAGCTAGCTACACTTGTCAGTCTACAACGAAACCAACTTCGTTAGCCATTATCCATACATGTAGCGAGCGGTTCCAGCAACTACATAATGTTAGCTACACAGCTAGCGAATTTTTCACTTAGACTAATACCTATGAAAATACTTCGTTTACTTTTTTAGCCAAGTTTGATTCCTTAAATGAGCTACATAACTAGTTAAGTAAGTAACGAGGTAATTATGTAAGCAGTCGTTAGCTAGCATGTAGCATAGCTGTGCTAGCTAAGTCAGTTTAACATTAAACTGACTAACGAACGTTGTTAAGTGTTCGTACCTGTAAGGCCAAAGCATTCTTCTTTCCAGTATTTAGACTCGTAAATGCGCGTTCGTATAATTTTCTCCACAAGGTATTGGGGATTGGTCCCATGTATGCTGTTTGCATCTTTAACTGTTCTATTTGCCATCGCACAAAAATACAGATGAATGAAAGTCGTTCATGCGATCGTGTGAGAAACAAAGTAACACTTCCAGGTTGCAAAACAGTCACTTCCTAGGGTCAAGGGGCGGGGAAACGAACAGTTGTCCAATGGTGTCGATATGCAATCGGTTTTTACGCGCCAAAGAAGTTATGGAGTATACTAGGTTCAACTTAGCAGTAGAATTCAAACTAGTGAGCCATAGGTTGAAATAACGTTATTCATACTTTTTTATGGTGTGTTTTCAGCGAGCTTTTCAAAATATATGTTAAATACTCATATAAACAGTTTGATTCCTGGGGTGTAATATAAATTAAGGTAAGGGGTGGATTTTAAGGTTACAGAGTAATATGTTCTGATTAGTATAAACCGCTTCTGACATGGTGGTACTAGTTAGCCAGCAGCTAACTAGATAACGAGGACGTTGGATAATAAATGCAATAATGTACATTTTTATAATTTCAGCACAATGAGTCGATACCACAGAATGTTACGTGTGCGGCGATTTTACAGCTGGAAAGGAAATCCTATAAATGAAGACAGAAAGCTGGGGAGACAGTTTTACAAGTAAGCAGCCACTTGATATGAATGTTGTGTAAAACCAAATAAGTAGCTAGATGACTCGATTAATAACTTGGTTTAATGCGGTTTGATTTGTGTACATTGATGACTCGATTAATAACTTGGTCTAATGCGGTTTGATGGTGTACATTGATGGAATAGCTGTAGTTTTACAAGCAGCTAACGGTTTTTCTTTTTTGTTAATTGTCAAACCCCACAGATATTTGACTATAGCTGTGGGTGAAAGGCAAAACAATTCAGTGGTATCTTTAGGACAGCACATTTTGATTGAAGGAACTGATGACGACAGCCCCTTCGTCGCACAACTTCTAAAGCTTTTCTGGGACGGTAAGACCTTTTGGTTGTTTTGGCCATTTTCACATTTTTTGACCATCAGAAGTCATCTATGTGTTGTCTAATAACGTCCGTGTTCCTAGTTCACGTTAACCAGATGAAGGCAGTGGTGCACTGGTTTGTGCGTGTGCATGAAATACCTCAGAAAAAGCGAAAGCTTCTGGGCAGGGAACCGCATCCCCAGGAAGTCTTTTACTACCAGGATGAATCCTGCGATACGGAGGTGGAGGCTGAGACTATTCTAGGAGCAGTTCGGGTATGTGCACATGGAAATCTGACTGAAGTAACACAGGGTACTCGTATACCCACAGACAGGGAGATTGGTCTGCTCAGGTGCTACTGTTAAGACGAAAGTTTTCAGCAGTGTTGTGCTACAGCCAGTTAGTGGGACTAGGTGAGGAGATAACATTGCAGAATAATGCTGTAACCAGAAGGGGGCAGTAATTCCTCCTGGTTGCCGGAGATGATGATGATGATGATGATGATGATGATGGCGAATGCAGTTTTTAGAAAAATGGGCAGCTGGGTATTCAAATCATCAGCCCAGAGCAACATGAACATTTACTCTAAACACTTCTGTAATGTCAGATTTGTGTAGGTTTTTGATAATAGCCCGACTTAAGCAAACATGATGATTTATTTCTACTGTTATGCTGCACCTGTTATTGATGAAACTGCTTTTAAAATAATAATAAATGAGTACTAAAATGTCAGTACAATAATGAGTACATTAATAGGAAATGGTAATAAATTATTGGTGATTATTTGTGATTCTTTTATTTATTAAGCTACTCTGTTCTGGGTGGTTGGTTTTCTCTGAGTGACGTATAGGTAAAGCATATTCCTGCTGCAGATCCTTTCCCAGATGATGAGAGCAAGGATACTCTGTTTGTTAAACTCATATGGGACACTAAGGTTTTTCGAGTGATGGACCCAGAGCTAATTCTGCCTCCTCGGAGCCCCAGCACTCCCCCGCTGTTGCCGGCAGGGAGGCGAGCTCGCGCTCTCCCCACCCCAGACCCCGCTGTCATGAAGCGGGCTGTGGCCGGCGTGCACCCACGCGGCTGCGCCAGCACCGGCAAGGTGGGCACCGCGGAAGCCGAGTCGGCCCACTCGGCCTCCAAACTCTCCGCTGCTAAAATCCTGAATGTGAAGAGGAGGAACAGGGTCTCTTCCAACCCTGGTATTCGCAAGAAGTTGGATCTTTCCAGTGAGTGCTTGTGTGCTTCCTTGGGTCCAGTGGTTTCAGATGTTGACCACATTTGTGCATCGGCTACATTTACTGTTGTCCTCTACAGTTACTTTCCATATGTGCGTTCAAATGCAGACAGTTCATGTCATGTTAGCAGAGTTATTGATGTGGTAGTGAGATCGGAAAACATTACACCAACGTTACACCTGCGATGATGCCTGTTTTGCATTCCAAGGTCCAGCAAAGAATTTTACTACAGATGACGTTCTTGGTGCAATATTGGATGAAGACCAGGAGACGCAGGGGGTCTTGGCTACCAAACTGGGCAGTTCTCCTACTCGTAGCATCTCCAGCTCTCTCAACCTGACCCCTCTCTCAACCCCTCAGAAACCTGCCACCAAAGAGGGAAGGTTCTCACTCCGGCCTGTGTACAGACCTTGCGAAACCCTAGTGGACAGATGCGGTTCTGGCAGGTAACATCTTTTAGGTGCTGCGTATGAAATTGACCTTGTACCAAAATAATGGAAAACTGGACTGGATGTAAATTTAGGTAATGTGTTAGTAAGGAAAAGCTCTCACTGACATTTTGTGGAAAAGCCTTTTGAGTGCAGTCTTCCCACTGTCCTTCTAGGGACTTACTTAGTGTCCAGGCCCTGGAAGATGAGGTGTTTAGGCTAGAGCCAGCAGTCATCAGCAGAAACAAAACGCCTCGTAGGAGAGAGGCCACTCCCAGGAGAGTTGGCCTTAGACAGAAGTGAGTTTCACTCCCCAATTACGTGGTCTCTTGGTTATAGGTGTGGTATCTTACTCTTGGTGATGGAGGTCAGGGCGTGTTTTGCTAACTCAACACTTACTTAACTTTTTCATCACAACTGTTTTCTTCCACCTGAATGGGTGTTTTTATAAATAAATTATACTTTTACACTAAAGCACTTTTAAATTGTGGGCCGAGGGATTTGGTGCCCTTCGTAACCCCCACTCCAGTTAGGGATGTAATCCCCTAATGTGCTTCTTTAAAATGGATGTGCATTTTATTTTGGGTGATTAGATCAATAACCTCCCTCTACCTTGTCCATTGTTGGTTCCAGGACCCTGTCCGAGAGAAGAGATGCTGCTGCGGTCCGAGAGCCAGCTCTGGCTGTGCTGTGAGTATCCACACAGCTCTGGCTGTGCTGTGAGTATCCACACAGCTCTGGCTGTGCTGTGAGTATCCACACTTCTCCTGATGCGGCTTTATGCCCGTCCTAAGAAATGTTTCTTTTTTTGGTTGTCATCCTTTCTTCTGTTGCTCCAAACATTTTACCTCTGTATGTTTTTGTCCTGGCAAATTCTGCTACATGTTGTGCAAACCAGAGCCAGGAGTCTAGATCTTCTTATTCTTGACTTCAGTCCAGCAAGGGAATGTATCAGGAACCACCTAGACATCCTGGTTACCCTCACAGTAGTCTTGCTGTAAGTGGTGGAACGGACAGTGGAGAACTACTGTTTTCCAGGAGGACCTCTTTATCTAAGGTGTAGTGGTCGAATCTAAAGAGGGTTGTGTTTATGTAGCACAGTTTTGTGAAATTGCTTTTGCCTGCTCCACCAGGGCTCCAACTTGGGGCTCCACCAGAAGTGTGAAAACTGCTGTCATTTCATCCACTTCTTTGTGGCTTACTGAGTGCATTTGAGTTGCCAGGCAACGAAGTATTGATGAGTGAAAGACTCCGTCCTTTAGTGTCTCCTGCACACTAACAACCCGTTCCACATGCAACATGATGAGATACGGGACCCCCTGACCCCCATGAAGACTCTCAAAAGTCCAAACGCTAATGCAGAGACGTGGACTGTTTTGTTAAAAAAACTGCTGCCTGTGCCTGGTGGTCAACGATCAGATTCACATCAGTGTCGCTGCTCTGCGTGTTTTCGCACTCAGTGTCGCACTGCCTCAGTGTCCTTGACTGGAGGTAGACAAAGGCTGAGAAGCTGTTGACACGAAGTCAGCTGCAGCGTAGGTGTTTCTTGCTGCCACCACTTCCTTCTCTGCTTTCAGTAGGGCCTTGACCTTGCTGACCTTTGCATCTGCTTCCTGTCTCCCTCCCTGCTGTTTGGGCAGTGAGACTGACTGCTCACGTGCGCCTCTTTGCAACTGTGTCTACAGCTCGTCTGTCTTGGCTTTGGTTTGAATCTCTTGTCGACAAAAATCTCAAATTACTTAATTTTATCCTTAGTGTTTCTTTACTTTGTCATAAGATTTTGTCACCTTTTCCAGTCAATATTTGATTTTACTTTTGAATTGAAGTGAATTATTTTTAACAGACACCATAACTTTACCAGAGCTTGAGCTATTCGTGTGTGTGTGTGCGTGCGTTGCTTTTGGATAGTAACATGTATAATGTGTAACAGTGTTACAGATACAGGATGCAACAAAGTTATAGGGCAAAAACTTTTATATTTATATTACTGGTACATTTAAATACATGGGGATACAACAGGGGTGCATTACAACTTGTTTTAAGAAGGATCACACATGCACAGTGCACTTGAGATGTCATCAAAAAGACTGGCCCTCTAAATTTGGTCTGTTGGGTGTAGATGTATTCGTGATTCCAGGTTGTTAACCCTTCATTACTTGTCTTGGTTCTGTTTGTAGGACTGAGGAGGAGTGTGAGTTCTCGCCTGGGCACAGCACCGATGCGACTGCCTCCAAGAAGAGATCAGAACGCATCCAAAAAAAGCTGCTGTATGTTCTCAGATTGGTCTTAATGGTTAACAGTTACATGCACAGTCTTTGGGTTTGTCTCTTAAGTGTGTTTGGTACGGGAGGAGTAAAGTAAGTGTTGGTGAACTGCACTGTAGGAACCAGCCGAGTGTCCGTGGTGAGCTGCAGTCAGATGACGAAGATGCAGAAGTTGATGGCTCCTTTGAGCCTGCTGATGTTGACCTGGAAAGCAGCAGCGATGAAGAAGAGGAGAGCGTAATGGACAGCGAAGATGAGCTCATCACAAAGAGGAGCAGGCATGGGTCGGGCAGGAGAACGACTCGCTCGAACGTAAAGAGCAGGGCGTCGTCTAGAACCCCACGCAAAACGCCCAGCAAGAAGGTACAGGATGGTGTAGCGGTTAGGAGAGCTGGAATATGCATCTGAGAAGCTTTGCCATGTCCTCTCCCCCCTGTATCAGTGGGACCGTCGTAGCACACGGGAGAACACTACTGCTTTTATGTTTTACTGTGGCTAACGAGGTGTGAAATGTTGTTACATTTTTAATGAAGAGTAAACCCCGTCAGCCACGCACTCGGTGTACTGTTATTAATTATGGTGGTGTTGTTACTGCAGTGTGCTCCTCCCACTCCCCGGACACCTCGTTGTGCCATCCCTAGCATTCCTAACAGGAGCCAGCCAGCCAGGAAGCCTGGGAATGTGCTGGAAGAAGCACGCACAAGGTCAGTAAATGCCAAAACCAGAAATACTAGTTTCAAACCTCCCTTACACTTTACCCTTAACTGACATAAGCTAAGCTAAATTGAATCTAATTAAATTAAAGTCTGGTAGGAATGATTCTTACCTTTTTGTGTGTGTGTAAGTAAGATACATTCCTGCTTTGGATCTGGTGTGAGTTCTGTGCACAAATAAAGGCACTGTTGTTGGGGAAGGTCCTGCTGGTTGTTGGGGAAGTCCTGCTGGGTGGTGCTAAAGAGGACTATCTGACATTACTCACAATGTTCCATATCCGTGCTCTCGGTCCACTAGCGCTGATTCCTGTCACTTCCACTGAAAACAGAGCTGACTTTCCAAAGCACAGGATGAATTACTTCAATATAGCCTTCAGTTAGGAGGCAGAATATTTTTGTCATTCATGCTTTTTTTTTTTTTCAGTTTTTGTTCCTCATAAAATGTTCTTTTAAACCAACAGGTTGCATGTGTCCTCTGTTCCTGAGTCCTTGCCATGCCGAGAGCAGGAGTTTCAAGACATCTACAGCTTTGTGGAGAGTAAGATTACAGATGGCACAGGAGGGTGAGTGCAGCTCTGGTGCACGGAGACCTACAAGCTCCTGCTCATCGAGTCCAAACGCGCTGATTGACGGCTTGGTGTTTTTTTTTGGGGGGGGGGGTGTGTTTCTGCAGGTGTATGTACATCTCAGGCGTACCTGGCACAGGTAAGACTGCCACGGTGCACGAGGTGATCCGCTCTCTCCAGCAGGCGGTGGAGCAGGAGGAGATGCCTCCCTTTCGCTTCATAGAGATCAATGGCATGAAGATGACTGACCCACACCAGGCATATGTCCAGATACTACAGGTGCATGCTTCTTCTGCCTCTCACCCCTGTTTAAGCTCTCCGGTGTTCCCGCCTTGTTCCTGTCTTAACTTATCTTGGCTCTGGTGCTTTGTTGTAGAAACTGACGAACCAGAAAGCGACAGCAGACCACGCGGCCGCCCTGCTTGATAAACGGTTCAGTACACCTGCGCCAAAAAAAGACACCACAGTACTGCTGGTGGACGAGGTGAGCTCCACCAGTACTGATGCAGTTCTTAAGGTTTTTGTTCATACGGTGATTAATAGTGTGGCCTACTTTTCCCAGCTGGACCTTTTGTGGACCAGGAAACAGAACGTCATGTATAATTTGTTTGACTGGCCAACAAGAAGACATGCTCGCCTGGTGGTGCTAACCATTGCCAACACGATGGACCTGCCTGAGAGGATCATGATCAACCGGGTGGCCAGTCGCCTGGTAAGGTTCACGAGAATTACAGACGGTGCTCAAACATTGGGGAATTGTGATGGATTCATTTTCCTTGCAGTGTTTTGTATGGTTTTAGTACTTCAGTTGTTGATCCATGAATCTTCGCATGCTTGCATGTGTCTGCAGGGGCTGACGCGCATGTCCTTCCAGCCATACACGTTTAAACAGCTGCAGCAGATCATCACATCCCGGCTGAACAGGGTGAAGGCGTTTGAGGAAGATGCTCTTCAGCTGGTCTCAAGAAAGGTACAGTCAGCAAGACTCTGTCAGTCATGTATACAGTAACACACTTCATAGTAATTCACTCGGTTCTGGGGATGCAGATTTAATTTTCCCTCTTTGCTGGTTTAAAAAATAAATAAAAATCCATACTGTCATCTTGTTTGTGTTCTCATCAGGTAGCAGCCTTGTCAGGTGATGCACGCCGCTGCCTGGATATCTGCCGGCGCGCCACTGAGATCTGTGAACATGAGGGTGGAACCGGATTGGTCGGGATGAGTCATGTGATGGAAGCCTTAGACGAGATGTTCTCTTCCTCCTATATTGCTGCCATCAGGTTTGGAGATGTGTGCATCCTTGTGGGTGTTATTGCGTCCACCCCTCTTCCAGATCCTCAGTTCTGGACGTTTTCTATTACAGGTGTGCATCCCTGCAGGAACAGCTCTTCTTGAGAGCAGTGATTGCAGAATTTCGACGGCTAGGACTTGAAGAAGCTACATTTCAGCAGGTGGTTCCTCCGACTATGGACTCGGTGCATAGATGAACATGTCGCTCATAATAAAAACCTCGTCATACATGTAGAATATGAATTATTCTCACTTTAGTTCTGTTTCTCCCTCTCCCTGTTCACGCTCTTCCTGAACAGGTGTTTGTACAGCACCAGGCTCTGTGCCGCGTGGAGGGCCTGGCACCACCGAGCGTGTCCGACAGCCTGGCGGTGTGTCAGAGGCTGGGAGCCTGCCGCTTGCTGCTTGTGGAGCCCAGCCACCTGGACCTGCTGCTCCGTGTGCGTCTCAATGTGAGCCAGGACGATGTTCTGTACGCCCTGAAGGCTGAGTGATCCACTCTGTGCAGCTCTGTCCCAGCTGGACATGAGAACCTCAGTGCCTCTCTGCTGGGCGTAGGCTTCTCCTGTGCTCGTAAAAGACTGTTCTGCTAGACTTAAGTGATTGGTAAAGTCTGACTGAGGAGTTGAATCTGTTACTCTTTTTGGAATGGAGAGATTTTCAGTTAATGCACACAAGAACAGCACAGTGCAGTTACAGGAAATCTAAAATTGGATTGTATTTGTACCTTTCGTAAGCACTTAAGGCTGTATGTGGAAAGGACAACATTTGTATTTGTACCTGTAATTATGTTTTTGGGTAACTCAAGGGTCATTGGTATTGAGCATAAAATAAACTAGTTTAAAGAAAACATTTTTATTTTTAACATTGGAGAGCCAGCCTCCCCCAATCATTGTTCACCAACTGTCTACCTTCTCATATATGGTCTGTGTCAATGTGTGGGTATAACCGTCATGTTTTTGTGGGTCAGATCATTTATGACCTTGTAATTTCTTGAACTCAATAAAGCCATTAAAGAGAGTGGTCATGATTTAGATTTGTATATGACTGAATGGAGAAATTAGGTCTTACTTAAATAAGAAATGTGATATTCACTACAGTACTAGTTTGGTTACATACAAGCTGTTTTCAAGAACATTACAAAGGCCCTTCATGTCACATAACAGTAAATATAAACCCAATATTATCTACATCATCAGATTTTACTGTAACTGTAAATGTACATTTATAAAATAAAAGCACTGAATTGTACAGAAATTAATTTTTAATCTAATTGGTGTTTATATACAAAAAATGAGAAACAAAAACATTTAGAAAATAGAGACAAAAAAGAAAATAGAATGGTTCTAATTGTTATAACAAGCAATTTGCAAAATGTTTATTCATACAGGGAATATATTTGGAAATTCTTGTATTCCAGAAAACAAAAAATGTTCATGCAAGCATGCATGGTCTTGTATTTACGTCTCAAGTTCATGTATTTGAAGATGCTGGTATTTATTGATTCTACTTGGGATTAATGCCACAGTAATGGTAAACTCTTACACTATTGCAGACTTTTATACTATGACATAGAACCATCTCAAAGATTATAGATTTTTTATCTGCATTTGAATGTAGATTACATTTGATTTTGATTCTCTTATTTTGATTTTGATTTTTTCAGGAAGTAACTTGGAGCAACTGTTTTTGTGTGGTTATTGTTTTGTTTGTTTTTAAAATGCTGAAATTTCTACAAGCAGCATAATAAGCACTTTGAGAAGAATTAATTTTGAAACATGAAGAATCTTTCTCCTCTGTAACACACCAGCAAATTACCCTGTGCTCAGAGAAGCAGAGGAACTCTGAGCTGTAAGGATCACCTGCTTTTGATTGTCTTCCAGTCTGATAACATTTTAAAAATCATAGTTGAGGTATGAACTGTTGCCAACATCAAAAGTCAGTGCAGTATAAATTATGACCTGATTGATCATGTTTGCTGATCAAATCTGTGATAAAGTTCCATGGATTGATTAGAATTGGTACAAATCCAGCCAATAAGGCACCTGTAATATTTTCTTTTTAAATGCATTATATATGAAAACCACATTCAGAAGAGTCAGTATTTTGAGCAACAACCAAACATACTGCTGTGTATAAGCAGGTACCAATCACTCACTTCATAGGACACGACTGTCACACAAGAACACGGAAACCATGCTTCTCGTCAAGCCAACAACAGTGTTTTCTTATTTTAAGGCTAGACTTTGAGGTGAAGTTATATAATTACTTGTAGGCAATTTTTGAATTGTAAAAAAAAAAAAAAAATCGGGGATGATCAGTTTCAGCTGAAAGGGGGTGGAGGTTTAAGTAGAATCTCTGAATCTGAACTGACAGCTACACACAATGAACCAGTATAGTGGAGGAATGCTAAGACTGCTTTGTGGTGTGGTGCAAAACAAACCATCTACAGCTGAACATCACCAAAACCAAGGAGATGTGTATAGACTTTAGAAGGTCCAGGCCTTCTCAGCAACCAATCTCCATTGATGGGGTCGATGTGGAGATGGTTAAGTCCTACAAGTACCTTGGTGTGCACCTGGATGAAAGGCTGGACTGGTCAGCGAACACCGACTCCCTCTACAAGAAAGGACAGAGCCGGCTATACTTCCTCAGGAGGCTTGCGTCCTTCAGGATCTGCCAGAAACTCCTGCTGATGTTCTACCACTCTGTGGTAGCCAGCGTCCT
>JAOYMR010000017.1:5192091-5214382 GCA_025802075.1 Tenebrosternarchus preto
TTAAAGGCCTTTGCAGGTGTTTTGAGTTAATTAGCTGATTAGAGTGTGGCACCAGGTGTCTTCAATATTGATCCTTTCCACAATATTCTAATTTTCTGAGATACTGAATTTGGGATTTGCATTAGTTGTCAGTTATAATCATCAAAATTAAAAGAAATAAACATTTGAAATGTTTCAGTTTAAATATTTTCACAAAACACTGTGAAATACTTCGAAAATGCAACCTCTTCAACGAGATGTGACAGATGGCTCAGGAGTGCAATACTGGCCGTGCACTTACTGCTGCTGTTCATGTAGACCATGTCCATGTAAAAGGTTCGGCTGAGAGGCTCCAAACCACTTCTGAGATAAACCTGAAAGATGGTAGATCGATCTCCATACAGAACACACTGAATGGTAGAGATATTGGACTTGTCACAAATCTTCCAGTCGTCCCATGTACTTCTGAAAAATATGACATAAGCATCACACTCAACCAATAGGTTTTATTTAGTATAAATTAGAAAGACTAAATATATATTGTAGAGAATTAAAAGTCCCCTGTGCAACCTGTTTGTCTGCCTGTGATACAGTCTGTAACTGCCACTATCATACAGTTCCGCATTCCATTTACACTGGATTTGATTCAAGTCAGGGGTGTGGCACTGTAGTTCAATGCTTTCTGTAATAAAAATAATAAAATATTTTATTTGTAAGTGTCTTTCAAGATACCAAAGGTCATTGTATATACAATAAAGGTGAACATTAATAATATGAAAATATTAATAATAGCAATACACAGTAATATAAAAATAAATATAAGAAAAAGTAATATAAAAGTAAATGCACAATTAGATTAAAAATAAGACAAAATGTAAGTTGAAACGAATGTTTTTTCAGGTGCTTTTCAAAAGTTGGGTGTGGAGTACAGGCGTGCAGGCGTATCTTTGTTCAGTTAAGGAACGTTGTTTAATAATGATACAATTATTGTATATAATTACATCTATAATGTAATGCCTTCATATTGCAGTTTGTATAGACCCATCGTTTAATACTGTATTTTCCCATGGTCCTGGGCAGCGTCCTGCTTTGACGAGGACTGTCTCACCCGCCGCCTGAGGGACCATGGTTGTAACGGAAGGCGACCAGGCACTCCAGTGTCCTCGGAAGCTGCTGTAATTACTGGGCCTATTCCTCATCTGGACAGTGTACTTCTCTCCTGGACCCAGGGAGAGCAATTTATAGGCACAGCTGGATCTGGAGCAGTACACCTAGAGAGAGGTAATAATAACAACATTACTGTCAGTATACAGTATAAAGGTCTTATAAGAATGCCATACAGTTTATGCCTCTAACTCACCCTTGTAACCATGTCTGGTGAGGTCCTACAGGAGTAGTGTATCTCATACTCCATTATATTATTTAACTCTTCTGGTTCTTTTGGGGGTGACCACATAACCAGAACTTGCCCCACCTCCCCAGTAAGGTGGAGAGATATATTTGATGGAGGTTTTAGTAGAACTGTAGAGATGGAATATGTCAATCACACTTGAGTAGAAATTCTAAAAAATTTGTAAAAACAGATTTTACATATAAAACAAAACAATATTATATAAAACAAAACTCATTCTAAGACTCTTACTTTTTAATGTTCACTTACCGTGTTCCTCTATACTGATGGAGCGGTCATGGATGGTTGTGTTGGTGTCTGTGTCAATTACTTTGACATGTGTGAAGGTGAATAAATACACATCGCTGGGTAGGAAGGAACAAACATGGAGGACTTTGCCCTCCTCACTGTCCTGCTTATTTATGTCACACCGTCTCTCTCCACTGCAACAAAGAGAAACTTCCTCACCCAACCTGAACAAGCTGTTTGATATTGTTGCATTTTACATGGTAGTGATATCAATACTTAGAAAAGACTCTGGTTTTAAGAATGTTTACTGCTGTATGCAATAAATGCTATCTTGTATTATGCTGTATATAGAGATATGCAGTATTATGCTGCATATCTCTTCATGTAGTTAGTTTGTGAAAACTACAGAAACTGGATTCTCAGTTTTTGAGATACAGAGTAACAACAGCAAGAAGATGTGGCTCGCCGCAGGAACAGAAGCGTTAACGTTTTCTCATGCATACCCTTGAACACAAACAGAACTCTTGTGTTCAAGGGTATAGTTTTGTATCAGAAATAAAATTAAAATTGTGTGACATTTCATACACTGATGCAAAGAAGATATGAAGGGATGAGTGGGTGTCAGTTGTGAGTTGGTGGATCATAGGCTGATTGAAGAGTGGATGTGACACTATGACAGCTATAAAAATGGTTAGAATTCTGTTTCTATTTTTCTGATTTTGACAACTAGATAAACCCTACTCTTTATAAGTATCCATTATAGCCCAACGAAAATGCCTACCCCACTGTTTACAACAGTATCTCTTCCAAAATACCTATACAATGACTATACTGAGAATAAGGCATTGCTGTATGTGATACTCACTCATCTGTTATATAGATAAAGTCATAAGATTTTCCCACAAGCCCCTCCCAGAAGCAGGTGAAGTCATCTAAATCTCTGGTGAAGCACTTGGGATCATCATCAGCAGAGAGCAGAGCTTGATCTGCACAGAGAGACATGGAAAGGATGTAGTGATCCCAGTATGAGACAACCCTGAGATGCTACAGGTCATGTCATATCTGAGAAGCTGTCATTCTTCTCTGTAAGAGGTACACTGTACCTTCTGCTCATTGCAGACGGGATATAGTCAGTATACTCAAATCTGGTGAGTCTACACAGCCCATAGTGGGAACCATTACATTCTTTTCTAGTTCTTCTTTCAATTAACTCACTCATTGTTGTTTAAACTCATATATATATACTGGAGATCAAAATTAGAGAACAACACACAATTTCCGAAGCGTCAAGGTCATTGTGTCGTCCTAATTATTCAAACAGGAGTGAAATAGCAGTATTTTAAGATTATTCATAAATTGTATATATTCTAAAGCACAGCATAAAAAAAACAATATAATGATAAAAAACGATATAATTATAGATAGGTATCTATAACACTTTCAGATACCTGCAAGTTATTGGTGTTTGGCACCTGGTGCTAATTTCCTTAATTATCTGACAAACCCTATTTAACTCGCAACCTAACTTTCCAGTTTTCACTGACTTTGCAAAAATGGTGAGCCGTTCCAAAGTGACTGAAACCCTGCGGCACCAGGTTGTCCAGATCAAGGACAAAGGAGTGAAACTATCAGCCATAGCAAGAGAAGCTGGTCGTTCCAAGTCTGTGATTTCTAGAATATTCTAGAATACATCTTTACAACATCACAAAATCATTCAAGTCACTGTCACACAGCAAAATGGGTAAAAAAAAAAAAAAAAAGCAGTTCCTTGAAACTGAAAACACTGAAACGATTAAATGACCAGCCCAGAGTACTGATCTAAACCCAATAGAAAACCTCTGAAAAATCCTTAGCGACAAAGTTATGGCCAAGAAACCCACAACAGTCACAGAACTGTGGAAGAGACTGGAAGAAGAGTGGATCAAAATCACACCAGAGTGGTGTGAGAGACTAGTGATGTCCTGTGGCCGCAAATGTGCTGAAGTCATTCAAAGCAAAGGCCTTTACACTTCCTACTGATTACTGACTGTTGTAACCTTCAGAAAATTTAGTTGAAATCTTTCTCTGTGCTATAGTCATTGCTGTTCTCTAATTATGATCATCACGTTTTTGTAAAATAAAGGTTTCATGTTGATATACTTTGGTTATTTTGTAAAACACTTCTAGGGGCATGGTGTACCCCTTAAAAATCCTTCAAATGTTGATCAATATAGATCACATTATTTTTAGAAAAAACATAAGTGTTCATACATTGTTCTCTAATTTTCTCCATTGTATATGGAGCCTCTCCTTCTTCTACATTACTCTCCCATACAGCCTCTCCTTATGCAATAGTTGAACGATGCACAGTGACATCATCTGCAGCAGGATGATGTTGTAGGTCTTTGGAGCTGGTCTGTGGGTCGACTACGACTGTTCTCACCATCCTTCTCCTCTGACTCTCTATTTTTCTTGGCCTGCCACTTCGGGCTTTAACTAGAACTGTGCCTGTGGGCTTCCATTTCCTCACTATGTTCCTCACAGTGGAAACTGACAGCTGAAAACTCTGAGATAACTTTTTGTATCCTTTCCCTAAACCATGATGTTGAACAATCTTTGCTTTCAGGTCGTTAGTGTTGTTTTGAGGCTCCCATATTGCCACTCATCAGAGAAGATACAAAGAAGAGAAAAACTTGCAGTTGACCATCTTAACCTTCTCATAATTGGATTCACCTATGTATGTAGGTCAAGGGACAATGAGTTTACAAAACAAATTGTGTGTTCCAATAATCAGTGCTAAAGGTATTCAAATCAATAAAACGACAAAGGTGCCCAAATTTATGCACCTGCATAATTTTGTTTAAATAATTATTGCACACTTTCTGTAAATCCTATAAACTTCATTTGACTTCTCAAATATCACTGTGTTCATCTGCTATATGATATATTTAACTGAAATTGCTGATCCTGGTTGATTGTTCACATTGACCATTCGTCTGCGGATTATATCTGGAGGACACCTAGTTGACTGCAATTCCCAAGTGCTCTAAGAAAGCAGACCAGGTTTGTGAGATAAACTAAGGTCTCTTCAGGTATTCCAAAAGGATGAAACGCCTGATGAAACAGCATTTCTGCTGTCTCAAGGCAGTTGGAAGGCCTGAGAATGGTATAAAGCGAATGCTAGACTGATAAGCGATAATCTGATAGCGAGTAGTTCTCAGTCCACTATTCCACAGTTCCGTTCGGCAGCAGACATCTTGTGGGAATAAAAGGCCATGAGTGTAACTTTTGGGATTCCCTTGGTGCTGTGAAAGGACAGCCCCAACTCCAAGTTGGGGTGTTTCAGAATAGGTGCTGTGGTAAAAGGTTCCTTTAAGGCACCTGGGGATTCCAGACAATTTTCTGTGGGGACTTTTTTAACAGAGTATAGTGAAGGGAGCTGTTGTGCTGCTCTAATGAAATGCATGTAGAGATTAACAAACCACAAAAGCACTGCAGGTATGATGGAGTTGGAGAAGGATGAAGGAGTTGGTCATTTCCTGATGGTGCCAATCTTAATTTTGGCCATTAATATCTCTTGGCGTTTAAGGACCAAATGGACATGGGAGATATTAGTTTTGAGATCTGTGGAATAGACCAGCAGGTCATCCATGTAAACTATGAGGAATTTGACCAACATGTAATGAAGGACATCATTAAGGAAGGCCTGGAATGTTGCAGGTGCGTTATAGAGGCCGTAAGTCATGACCATGTACTCATAATGACATTAGTCATGCTGAAAGCTATCTTCCGCTCATCTCCCTGTTTATTAGATTGTTTTACAAGATTGTTTTAGTTACTAATGTTTTTATTTTATTTGTTAAATTCCATGTCTATTTTATTATTTTAATTTAATTTAATTTTTTTAAGCTTTTCTTTTATTTTTACCTTTTCTTTGACTATTTGTAAACCACTTTGTAAACTATGTTTATGAAAGTTATTAATGAATGGGAAATATAGAGGTTAAGATGAGATCTGGAAGATTAAGAAAATTAAGAGAAAACTTCATATTCTAGCAAGAAAGGCAAATCAAAACCCTGTATTGCTGCCAAGAACATGTAGGAAGGTTTAGAGTCATGGTTCCACTGTCCAAAGCGCAAACATAATCTTCATGGAAGAGTCATAAAAAAGAAACTTTACCTCAGTGTTTAAAGTTTTCTACAGAACAAGACAAACTAGATGAGCTTTGGAGACCAAGTGATGTGGACAGATGAAGTCAAAATAAGACATTTTGGTAACAGTCAGCAAAGGTGCATTTGGAGAGCATTTTAATAGCATTTTACGAGAAGAACATGTTGCCAGATGTGAAGCATGGGAGCAGATCTATTATGCTTTGGGTTTGTGTTGCCACCAGTGGCACTGGGAATATTGCACAGGTCGAAGGAAAAATAGATTGCACAAAATATTAGAAAATCCTGGAAGCAAACATCAAACCTTCTGTTAAAAGGTTGAAGCTGAAAAGCAGATGGCTTCGACAACAGGGTAATGATTCAAATCATTCTTCCATATCCACACGGACTACCTCTAGATAGAGAGACTGACGGCTCTCATAGTATCCTGACCTAAACACTATGATTAGAACTTATATTAGAACTATGCATGCAAGATGACCCAAGAATATCTCAGACCTAAAGACCTTCTGCAAAGAAGAGTGGGAGAAACTCTAATTGCATGAATTAAAAGACTTTTAGCAGTCTACAAAGTGTTTGTAAAATGTAATCTCCAAATAATGTGATTACTGCCTCTGTAAGGCGTCGACTTTTATACAAACAAATGATTTTGATTCAATTTTGTTATAAAAGAGAATGAATGTGCACTAGTCTTTGTTGAAAATGTTTTCTGTGTTTCTGTGTAAACAGAGGTAGGGTTAGGGTTAGGGTTAGGGTTAGAATTGAATTACTATAATACTATTCAATTAAAAAAGACATTTGGTTGTTTAGTCAAGGTTGCTCAAACCTTTGCATATAACAGACCTGTAATTTTAAAGCACACATTCATTCAATACTTGTACAAGATGACCCACTTGGAAAGAAATACATTGGGCATTACTGTCCAGGTCAGTGAGGCGGGGGAGATAATATTGTAATATTGGCATTAATCCAATCACATTTACAAATATAAATATAAAAAAATAACCACATAACACTTTTTGGTCCTCAACTGGTCACTCAAGAAAAGGACATGAAAGTTTATTCAACTTTCATACAAAACTCTCTATATAGTTAATCTACTGACACCACTACATACAACAGTTGTGCCAAAATTGTGTGCATTCCAACATATAACAACTGTATCTATGGCAGCATAGTACCCAAAGGGTGAAGGCGCCTCTAATTCTCATATTCCCTACTGTTATAATTGGCAGTATGTTGGCTATATGCTGGTATGCACAGACAGTCACCAAAAACAAAAGTAAAAAAAGTTATGTCACTGCAATGAGGTTTTGCTAATCAATAATTAGCCCAGTTTATAGCAGAGCACCTTTAAATCAACGTACAGAAAAACTACCTTGTTTTGACAGATGAGGATCACAGTTGATCAGCATGCTCAGACAAAAGAGTAACATCGACCAGGTGAGCTTTGGATCCATCCTAAGAGTCGTGTACTCCTTTAACCCATGATAACTGAGATCTGCATATATGTCTCTGAATGTGAGGGTGTTTGGGTCAGCTAACGAATAATTTTTGCTTTGGGTGGTTTGTGTGTGAGTGTGTGTGTGTGTGAGGTGGGGGGTGTGTTGGTGTGGGTGGCTCTATCTGACAGGGTTTCATTGTAGTAGGAAGTGTGTGTACAGTGGATTTAGGAAGACACCCATACTGGGCCTCAGTCTTGTTTTTACCATGCAAACAGGCACAACCTTATAGTGTGGCCAACTTTGCACAAAACTACAACATGGTCAAAAAGGATGGATGCTAAGAATAGGCTAATAGACAGGGTGATGAACATATTCAGTGATTCTCTTTATGTATGATGATGAAGTAATTCTGGAGGATCAGCTGTGGTGAGGAAAGTAGCATATCATTGCTACAGGCTTCGCTTGAAACTAAGGACCTGAACATTTGAGAGTTTGCATGAGGGACAGACAGTTTCATCACACATACAGTCTTGTGAAAAACAGTTTACTGCCTTCCTGATTCTTTTTTATGTTTGTCACACTTAAATGTTTCAGATCACCAAACAAATTATTAATATTATTATTAGTTTATTTAAAAGGGGACAGTGCAATTTAATAGTACACATGATTACACATGGTTAAAAAAGCTAGAATTAGCCAGAAGGCTAGTTTTCATCTGTATCTAAATATTAGACAAAGATAAACACAAGTAATCATAAAATAGAGTTTATAAATGAAGGTTTTTATTATTAAGGGAAAAAGAAATCCAAACATACAGGGTTCAAACTGCGAGACTGTGAGAACCACTACAGAGCAAAAAGAACATAAAGGCTCATATTAGTTTTGCCAGAAAAATTGATGATGCCCAAGACTTTTAAGAGAATATTCTGGACTAAGGAGACAAAAGTTTAACTTTTTGGAAGGTGTATGTTTCATTACATCTGGCGTAGAAGTAACACAGCATTTCAGAAAAGGAACATCATACCAACAGTAAAATATGGTGGTGGTAGTGTGATGATCTGGGGCTGCTTTGCTGCATCAGGACCTGGAAGACTTGCTAAGTTAAATGGAACCATGAATTCTGTTATCTACCAAAAAATCCTAAGGAGAGTGTCAATCTGTTCATGACCTCAAGCTTAAGTGCACTTGGATTCTGCAGCAGGACAATGATCCAAACTACACTAGCAAGTCCACCTCTGAATGGCTTAAGAAAAACAGAATTAAGACTTTGTGGTGGCCAAGCTTGAATGCAGTTGTTGCTCCTAAGGGTGGCCGAACCAGTTATTAGGTTTAGGGGGCAATCACTTTTTCACACAGGGCCCTGTAGGTTTGGATTTATTTTTCCATTAATAAAGACCCTCATTTATAAGTGTATTTTGTTTTTAAGTGTGTTTATCTTTGTCTTATATTTAGATTTGTTTGTTGATCTGAAACATTTAAGTGTGACAAACATGCAAAAGAATTGTGGAAAGGGGCAAAACTTTCACACCACTATCCACTTTCTGTGTAGGTTCAAAACGAAATGTCCTCTGTGTATGTTTGTGCACTCAAGAGTTTGTGAGAGAACATGTAAGCAGGAAGGAAACTTAATGTTTTTTGTTTGACAACTTAGTGTTTTTTGTATGAGCCACAACCTTGTGGCTCACAGAAGGAGGAAGTCTCCTGACAGATCAGTGAGCTGCAGCAGGCAAGACAGCCAACCTCAAGGCTTTTATTGTCAGCCAGAAAGAACGCAAGAACTAAGGCAAAGAACTAAGGTCACAACTTGCTTGGGTAATGAGTCCTTAGTATATAAATGCTTTATTTAATAATTGAAACAATTTCCAGTTCTGTATTTACCTTTAAATGTACATAAGACATATGCAGACAGGTATGCACTACTGCTAGGTTATACATAGATAAGAAGAGTCCTAAAGAAAGCACTGAAGCTGTACACAAAAATAAAATCAAAGTCAAACATATACATGTAGTGGTAAAAAAAAATAACTATATTACACTGAATTTTTTTTCTTTCATCTCAAGTGCTACATAGAATGACTTGCGTCTCTGTTCAATGGAATATCTGGTCATTCTGTCACCATCACGGGGAACAATGACAATGAATCCACTGAGGAGTTCAGATCCCCAGCAGGTACAAGTTCAGATCCCCACAGATCCCAGCAGGTAGAAGTTCAGATCCCCACAGATCCCCAGCAGGTACAAGTTCAGATCTCCACAGATCCCCAGCAGGTACAAGTTCAGATCCCCAGCAGGTACAAGTTCCGATCCCCACAGATCCCAGCACGTACAAGTTCCAATCCCCACAGATCCCAGCAGGTACAAGTTCAGATCCCCACAGATCCCAGCAGGTACAAGTTCAGCAAAAACAAACTACCTTAGGCTCCACTGTTGCCAGGTGTCCGAAGGCCAATGGCTGCCACCAGGCTGACAGATCAACCGCAGTCCAGCCAAGCAGAGAAAAGAGCCCCCCACTGGCCTGTCACTGTCCTCCCTCTAGAGCCATTTGGTCCTGCTTGAGTGTCTCTCTGTGCGCTGAAACTGGGTGGCAGGAGGCTGGCAGTAACGGAGCGGCCTGCTCCAGTGTGCCTCTGCCTGAGTGCTGAACCTGCCGGAATCTGGGGGGGCGGGTAGTCAGGCCTCTTCGGCAGTGGCATCTATTCCAGCATAGGTGAAGTTCTCAAACAGAGCCATGTTCACGTAGGCCTGCATGGATACACACGTGCATGATAAGAGTTGGCTGATGGACAGATGAGCAGGGATGGATGGCAACAGAGAATGCTGGAGAGAGTGGGGTGTAAGGAGCAGAGAGAAAGGGGTGCAGACCATGCATGGAACATGTGGAACGTGCATGGAGTGTGTGTGAAGCGTGCATGGAGTGTGTGTGAAGGGTGCATGGAACAAGTGTGGGGTGTGTGAGAAGCGTGCATGGAGCATGTGTGAAGCGTGCATGGAGCATGTGTGCAGCGTGCATGGAGCGTGTGTGGCCAGACTGACCTTTCTGGCCTCCTGCATCCTGTTGAGCTGGACTGATATTTGAGAAAATGGTGGACGCTCATAAGGTCTGTCTCGCCAACACTGTCTCATCAGCTCATATCTGCACAAAGAATCATTACTTTAAAAAATGATACAACAAAACTAAATAAATCTAACATGGTTGAAAAACAGGAACAGAGATTGTGCCACACTTCTGACCCAGTTGCATGCCTCACTTTACTTGAATATAGTGTAGATAAGATTTTCAGATAAGAGTTTCACCTACTTTAATTCAGGGTAAATCATTTAAACACATTTTTTAAGATATTACTTCATTCTATCAACACATGGGTTCAAACAAACTTTACTGTACATGTGGATGATCTGATGCTCAATACAATGCGATTTTGTACGTAAATAAATGCACCAATTTTCCTGGTCCCTCGTGCTGCACCTTTGCATGATTCCACTCGGTCTTAAACACACTGGGAGATTGATCACTATATTTTAATTACACAGTGATCAATCTCCCATTGTGAAGCTGAACTACAGGAGCAGGCAGTATGGAAGGGTTGTTCTTACACTTCATCATCACAGTTCCTGGGCTTCTCCATCCTGTAGCCCTGAGGAAGCTTCTCGTAGAGTTCAGCACAGGTCATCCCACAGTATGGAGTTCCACCTGCCATACAAGCATTCAGCATGTCCTTATTTCTTAAACAAACACTTAATATACATTAACTTCCTGCAAATCCTGAAAACAACTGACTGTTAATGCTCTAATAGTACCACAAACATCAATAAATTCAGAAAGAGGTCTCCCTCTTCACTTAACATAACAAGTGCTGCTGGAGTAGCTGTGTTGATAATGACAGCTTAGACTCATTTTAATAAGCCTAAAACAACAATCTCAACAATCTCACTATCAGTCAGATGTCATCTAACAATCGTAACCAATCTAATGAACATAAACTTACCTAAGCTTACAATCTCCCACAAAAGTACGCCAAAAGACCAGCTGAGAAAAACAAAAAAATGTTGGTTTTTTTTTTAGTTTTTTAGACTTAATTTAATTGAATAAATGAACTGTGTACATTAACTAGTGCAACTGGAACTTGAGGATTTTCTGTGTATTGTGAGAAAAGAGGTAAAGTCTACGGGTCCATGTGGAGAAGATACAGACCTGCATTAACTACAGAAGTACACGTGTGGAGTGCTGCATTAAATACAGAACTGCACGTGTGGAGACCTACATTAACTACATAACTGCATGTGGCTCACAAGCTCATTACACCCCACGTCCAAAGCTTGTAGAGGAAGCTGTTTTGTATTTTCAAACTGTTCAACACACCAAGTTCCTCAGCCGTGTAAAAATAGTATTTTTTGTCATGGTCGTTGTGGCCCAGAGCTGCTTTAGAGTTTCCTGCCTTGTAATCAGTTCCTCCCTTCTTATTATCAGTTGTCCATTGACCAGTGTGAGAGGGACACACAGGAAGATCCCAGGATGATTTGTTGTTTTGGGTTGAGACTGACGGGCTGCCCGTGCAGTTTATTAACTGATACAGAACAACTTAAAACATGCATTCAAATGTGATACAGAATGGTAGAATGGTACAGAATGTGAAGTATAATATTGTATTTTAAGAGCTTGAACCTCTCGGTTATTAATAATTATGGTGTTTCCTACAAAACAGATGCTGATTTTATATAAAACGCACACACACAAACACACAAGCACATACACACACACATACATACACACACACACACTCATATACACACACACAAACACACAAGCACATACACAAGCACATACACACACAAACACATACACACTCATATACACACACACACAACAGATACACACACACATACACACACACAAGAAAGTAAACTTACACATCACTCTTTGTTGTGTAGACACTGTAGTTTAGTGATTCAATGGCCATCCATCGCACAGGTAGTCTCCCCTGGGAAAAGAACAGTTTAGCTGTTTCCCTGTCAGAATTCCAGACCTCACACAGTCCAGTGGCATGTCTAACTACAGGAGCTCAGTGACTCTCTACTGGACCAGTGCATAGCATTGGTGTAAGATATTATATCCAAGTTGATTTAAGGCCCATGGAACAGAGATGGAAAATCATACAAATTCAATTTCACTCGAAACCGTTGTTCACTAGCCTAATATTAGCCTAATAATAGTAAATATTATATTAGCCTAATAATAGTAAATATTATATTAGCCTAATAATATTAAATATTATATTAGCCTAATAATATTAAATATTATATTAGCCTAATAATAGTAAATATTATATTAGCCTAATAATAGTAAATATTATATTAGCCTAATAATATTAAATATTATATTAGCCTAATAATATTAAATATTATATTAGCCTAATAATAATAAATATTTTACCCACCATTGTCTTTTTTACGTAGACCTCCTCCCCTCGAGAGAGTCCAAAATCTGCAATTTTAGCCATTAGATTTTCTCCAACCAGCACATTTCTGGCTGCCAAATCTCTGTGAATAAACTAGTAGTGAAGAATAGAGACTGGTCATCATCAGCAGCAGATAAAGTACCAGAGAACAGAGATGCAAAAAGTTTATTGCAATAAATATGCTAGGGATCAAATACAAAACTGAATAAAAACGTGAACGTAAACACAGATACAGCTGCCATAATTTCCAGCTGTAGTATGGTGCCAAACCTAATCTTTTGGTACCTGTTTATCGCTAAGGTAATGCATGCCCGTTGCCACATCAACGGCGAACTGCAGGAGCTGCTGGGATGTAAGTGTGGAGGCGGTGCCGTGTTCTTTAGCAAAGGCGGGGTCTGTCTCCAGCACACGGCTCTTCCTCAGGAAGTCCAGGAGATTCCCGTACGGAGCATACTCAATAGCAATGTACAGGTAACCTGTATAAACAAAGAGGAGAAACAAAGTCCAAATTGCACTACATATTCCCTAACAGTAAAGACTTAATCAATTTAATTTAGACTTCAATTTAGACTTATAAAACTTTTTTTTTTTTTTTTTTTGCATAATCTCTCCATTTCAGGGAACACATGCTTAAGTTGAATTAACTTATTTGTAGATAAAAGGGTGTTGGTATTAGGTTAATGGTTAGTAGTAGGTTGAAAATATGCTGGTAACTACCAATGAAGATAATATGGTCAAAATAAAATTAGTATCTATGCACATAAAGGCAATTCAAATACAGTAAAACCCTTTGAACTAATCCTTGGCCTCTCACCAGACTGCCTGCCATCCTCTTTCTCTTCATTACATATTCAGTTTCATAAACTGTTCATTTTGGGTGCCACAACCCATCTGTTCCAGTTCAACACCTACAACCGTCTGTCTATCAAAGCTACTGTCACTGCCATGTTGATGACAGTCTAATACCCAGAACTGGCCCAGCCATTAACAGGGTGGAGGATGTCCATTGATTGTCTGTATACACTTGACTGAAGGGAAAAACTAAACAGTAAACCAATCAGCTGGGGAAAAAACTGATAAAACAGCATGACCAAAAGTAGTTAAGCTTTTTCGTTGAGCAACTTCCAAATAAAATCTTGGTAAAACATAATGAAATGTGAAATGCTTGGTGATTTTTTAAGGACGTTCACTTTTTGTGAGAGGGGGCAGGGGTGGGGGCGATTGGTCCTGGATAATGACCTTGAGATGTTTTTATGACCTTAGATACAAAATGTTGGTAACTGAAACTGCCTGGTTTATGCAACTCATATATATTTTACAAGACACTGGGCATCTGGTACCTAAGAACTTCTGCTTTTAGTCATTTCCTTGGAAAGTGTTCTCAGTGTTGTACCTCTTTGATTGCTTGGCTAGTCACCACTTTCTGGGCCTGCAAAAATTACTAAAAATGACTCTCCTCATTGTCCAGCTGCTATTTGTGTTATTTTCCTAAGTTTTTTAAGCACTTGGTTGGAGCTGCTCCCCGTCACCAGTTCCATTATCAGTACAGACAACCAACCCGGTCCCACTGCCTATCATACATACCAGTGCCAGTGTGTTTCACAGATAAAGTTGTTTTCCTTCAGTTGTGAGCAATTGCCTTTTTCTCCACACTTCCTATCAGGATTCCTAGTTCAGGAACTACATGGTAGATGCGTAACTTGTTCTTTCTGCTTCTTGAGGAGTAGCTTGCATCTTTTATTAAAGCCTCTGTGGTCATGTTGGTGTAATTTTTTTGTAGTCTTTATTATATTTAACAACATCTGGATAATGGTCTTAATCTGTTGAATGTTTTTTTCCCTTTTTTTTCCATTCTGTCCCGGGTATGACTGGGAACATTAGTTGAGCCAAAACTAAGACCAGATGATGATTTTCCAGTCTAGGGTGACTTAAGCTGTGATACAAATAGAGCAAACCCAACCACAGAGATACTTATAATAAGTGCATAAAACGTACACTATGTGCTTTTAATACAATAACAGAAAAAATAGAACAATCAGTAGCCATTAACAACTAATGTTCTTTTCCTATGGGCCGGCCCTTCATCTGAATGGTGGTCCTAAAGCTTGAGCCTGATGAATTCAGCATCAGTACCAGTCCAGAATTCAGCATCAGTACCAGTCCAGAATTCAGCATCAGTACTAATCCACTGACTTTGCTTTGCCTTTGTAAGTGTTGCTCATAAACACTTTGCTTTACTGTGCAGTTTCTGTCCATGTCAGAGGTGTGTACGTTTTAAACACTGTGCTGTGATTTTTTGGGACGCCAAGTAGATTTCAGTAATTAATTGTACCTGCATAGCAAATCCAGATGGTTCGAACAAAATCTTGGGTGGGCGGGACTTTATACTTGCTGCATCCAATCTACTGACCAGGTTATCTGGTTATGTAGCCCATTCAACTATTGCTGCCAAGCATGTATAGGTGACCAGCAGGTGGCGCACTCACCTCTATTTTCACAGGCTCCTAAGAGGTTAATAATATTGGGATGCTGGCCGAGCTTGCATAACACTTCCAGTTCACCAGCGAAGTCCCGGTGGTCATTTTCAGAGGCAAATTCTGAATGACAAATACATAAACACACTTGCATGAAATGGGCCCAAGGCAAAAATGTTGTGATTGCATTTTTAATAATGAGGAATGTGTGCATAGTGTTTTGGACTTTGATCCTCACCTTTAAGCATTTTGATGGCAGCACTTATCTTCATACCATCCTTTTTGATCATGGCTTTAATGACCTGGCCAAAGTTCCCCTCACCAATCACATCCTCAAACTTGATGTCCTCCCAGTCCAGGATTGGGTAAGAGAGGGGCTCGGGGGTAGGCTTGGGTCTCCGAGTTAGTGTGAGGGTCCCTGAGTTGAACTGCAGAATTGTTTCTTCTCCCTTTTTTTGTAGGTATATGTATCACACATCAATGTGTGTGCATTTATGTGTGTGTGTGTGTGTGTGTGTGTGTGGAGGATAACTGAAGTAAGTGAATGGACTGAAAGACCATTCGACGTTTGGTATCCATTTTCAAACAGAAATAACTGGAGTACAATTGAGCAGCTGAGAAAAGATAGAAGACTTTCTCTGTACCCTGTACACTCACCGATCCTGACTGGTAGGTAAACGTGCGTCTGCGTTTCACGATGGATTTGCGGATGTAAAAGAGGGCCAGCAGTGCCAGCAGGATGGTGACACAAGTCACTGCCACTGAGCCAACAACCGCCCAGAGCAGCGGGTGCTCATCCCCCAGAGCCCTGCCCACCCCCAGGGTGGTGGGGCTGAAGCTGATAGAGCCTGATGGACAGATCAGCAGTACAATGACTATACAGGGTCTCATTTCTCCTTTATTACACATAAACATCACATGCTAGTAGCTTCTCTCAACTAATTAAAAACCATCAAGCAACTGTAATATTCTATGCTAATATTCTATGCTAATCACGTGCTGAGCTCTGTTCATCTGTGACAGTAAATAAGATCCTCCTCCTCTACAAGTACTTTTTACATTATTTAGCAATAAAAGGTTCATGCACAAGTGTATTTAGAGTATTGTTGGTTTTGTTGTCCATTAATTTCTTCTACTTTCATACCGTCTTCCTGGGTCCTGGCCTGCACAAACTTGCTCCACTCCCCAGGCACCTTAGAGAAAGCCCGCACCCTGAACTGATACAGGGTGCTTCCGTTCAAGGCTGTCACATCCTTGGTGGTCTTATTTCCGTCGTCAGTATCCACCCACGGGTGCAGGCTGCCCTGGCCAACTGGCTGGTACTCAATGACATATTTGATGATTCCACCGTTGGGGTCTTCAGGAGGCTGCCAGCGAACTTGAACGGTGTTGAAGGATAAAGGATCGGCTTGTACGTCCCGTGGTGAAGAGGGTCCTGGCATGGAGAAGGCTTGGCGTTTAGGCACATAGTTCAATGTGTCTTCTTACAAAACATAACAATATGCTTGGCCTTTCACTTCTGTGAAGACTACTTTAACCAGTAAATATAACCATAATATCAAAGAAGCCTGATGGAGTACAGTCCAGCCAGTGATACCACAATCGCCATTATATTCCTCCCTAATGCTACCATAAACCTCTTCCTCTACACCATGCCCTGTAATAGTCAATATCCTAGCTAGTGCAATCATTCTATGTCCCTCTGATCTTGCTATCCTGCTGGAGCAGGCATGGGACAACACTAGGCAACACCTAGCACTTTCAGCTAGCTTTTACTACCACCTAGTGGCCAGATAGGTATTACCCTGGCTGTTGAGGCGGATGGTATAGGTCTTTGAGGCAGGCCCGAAGCTGCCACAGTTGACCAGCCGGACGACCACCTGGTAGTCGTGGTGGTACTCCAGGTTGTAGAGCTTTGTGGAGAGTACATTGAGCAAGGTGGTTTCTTCCCACAGCTTCTCTTCATGCGGTCCGTAGAGCTGCACTAAGAAACCAGTGGCCCCGCCACGGCCAGCCGGCAGGCGCCATTTCACAGTGGCGTTCCGCCCCTCCTGAGAGCTGAAATCAATCTCCGGCCTGGCCGTGGGCACTAGTGACACAGAACATGCAGTCAGGGCCGATCCACAGCTGGCAGCTCACAGTGCTACTCTCCTATTCCAGCCAGTCTGGATGAACAGCAAACTAACGATGACTAAACCAGAGTCTAGTGGAGATCTGTCTGACAAAAACAGCTAAGTCACCAACCAGACTTGACTCAATCCTGGCAGTCACAAACACCATATGAACTGGTAATGGAGCTAGAGGGAACATCGATGGAGATAGTGCCCCTGCCTGTTCACACGTCCTTAGCCTCTGCCTTTCCTACATGCTCTCCTCATTTCCCGTGCCTGTTCTTCCACATTCTCTTCCCTTAGTGTCTCAGGGAGCACACCTGGGCAATCAGTCTCCATGACAGCCTCTGGACCAACGGGCCCCTCCCCTCCATCTCCAGGTCGAGTGAGCTGTACCCGGACCTGATATTTGGTCATGGGCTTGAGGTTCACTAGGGTGATGAGTTCACTCCCATACACTGTAACACAAAAGCAGGAAAAGACTATTATACTGCATGTGCAGTAGCATCCAAAAAGTCTGTGTCCATTGCCAAGATTTTCTTTTAGTTCATAACTTATGAAAAGCTAATGCAAAAACACCCTCAAACGACTGTCCAAGCACACACTTTATATCAAAACCTTTATATCACACTTTATATCAAAACCTTTATATCACACTTTATTTCAAGACCTTTATATCACACTTTATTTCAAAACCTTTATGTCACACTTTATATCAAAACCTTGCCTGTTTGAGACACATAGATGAAAGGCCTCTGAATACCCTGGTTGCTCAACATTTACTTAGTTAAAAAAGTCTGTGACATCTGATATGATAATGACATATAAATGACAACACATTTCAACAGTGAATTAACTGTGGTTAAACTACTAACACTCGATACTGACCTATGCTACGGTCCTCTAAATGTTATCATCACTATAAGCAGTGCTTTAATTTTGAAGAAAGCCATCTGTAGAAAATATTTTTTGGCTCTTCATAACAATTTCAAAGGATCTTAGTGAAACAGTTTGAAACCAAATTGTTCTCTCATGTACAATTTTATCATCTTAAAATATAACAACAATGATAATGCAATTTAACATATAAAATAATAAAAAAATTTAAAATAATTATAAATATTAAGTGTAAGTTCAAGAGTCCATGGATATGGAATTATTCGACATAAGTTTGATTGAGAAACTAAAAAAAAGCTGCTTGACAAAATGACCTTTTCTCACCTATAATGGAGGACCAGGAGTCTTCTGTCTCCAGGGGCTTATAGAGTAGCTTAGTGGACACAATGGGGCCATCGCCCCTGTAACTTTCCATTGGCTTCACAATGAATTGTTTACTTGTCTTCTCTATCAGTTTGGGAGCAGTAGTTGGACAAGGAGGCTCTGTTTGAAGATTTGTGGAATTAGGAGTGTCTCACTTAGTGATGCCATGCCTTTTATAGGTAATGAGAAGCTGGATAAAAACACTTCACCTTTAACAGTTAGGCTGAACTTGGATAAAAACACTTCACCTTTAACAGTTAGGCTGAACTTGGATAAAAACACTTCACCTTTAACAGTTAGGCTGAACTTGCGGGAGTCCTGCCCTCCGTTAGTTGAGACCCGACATTCCCACAGACCCTCATAATCGATAGTCAGGCACGGGATTTCAAACTGGGCTGTGCTTTTGTTTGAGTCCATGGTGGTTCGGGAGGCCTGTTTGGACAAAACACCACATTCTAGAGTCCATGAAGCAGACGCTATGCACTGTGGTTACAGAGGTCACAGAACACGTCACCTCTGTCACTGTAAGTTGGCCAAAAATTTACATTTGTATTTGATTGTACCCTACAATTACATAGTGGCTTTTTGGTAAGTGCGCTGTTGGCAGAGTAACACTGTTCCTCACCTTGAGCAGAGTACTGTCTAGCTTTCTCAGCTCAATGCTGCCGTGGCTGGGGAGAGGATGACCTGTTGCTGAGCACAGGATCTTTGGGCTGGAGTTCAGGTTCCACTCGAGGTTGCTGGCCATGTCTAGGATTTGTGGAACACCATCTGGGGGCCAAAAGGCAAAACAGTTAAACAGCCACATTAAGAGAGACAGATGCCAGATGATGATAGCAGGTTACAGGTAGAGTGCTAACACACATGCTAACCTAATTTCTCACAGTTTTGTCCTCTCCAGCCAGAAAGACACTGGCACCCACTGAAGCGATTACACTTCCCCTTGTTTTTACAGTTGCAGGTCAGAAGACAGCCAGCTCCATACATTCCCTCAGGGCAGGCTAGAAAAGAGGCACATCAGGAAGAGTGAGGGCAGAGGTGCTAATAGGTCTGTGCTATCAGTGTCTGTGTTTTCACTGTGTTATTTTAAGTATTCCTCAGTTTTGTTTCATATTATGTTTTTGTTTCATTGAGCTTTTATATTATTTAACAGTAGTAGTATTATAACTAATAAAATACAAATACAAATTTAGTAAAATTACAATGTAATATAGTAGTAGTAGTAGTAGTAGTAGTATGTTTATTTTATATATTTAATGTAATATAGTAGTAGCAGTAGTAGTATGTTTATTTTTATATATTTGCACATTATTCAGTGAATCCACCTAAAGTAAATATGCTGTTGATAATCAACTGCCTAATTTTCAACTGTAGTACGCAGGGTGAGATGGGACCAGCTGTTAGAGCCCACAACTTAAGTACAAATCCAGTTTTAAAAACAGATGAAGGCAAAGGCAGAGAATGGAGACATGCTTCCCCCATTTATCAGACAAGAGAAAAACTTGGTTAACAGAATAGAAAATGGTGACATTTGAATTTGGCCACTCAACGCTTGTTTCTGTTGTTCCTGGCAGATTTCAGTTACACCTGTGCAAACCTTCAAGGTTTAATGCCATTTTAGTGGTGCCCTGAACATGGTCTTTATCATCTTCACAGAACACAATACTAACTAATACAAATCCTACTTTAGACATTTAAGTTCTATTAAGCAGTCAGGCTTACGTTTGTTACAGTGATCTCCATGCCAACCACTTGCACAAGAACAGCCATATGGGTCCACGAGGCAGACAGTCAGTCCTTGGCAGCTGCTCTCGGCCTTGCATGACTCCTTGCAGTTTCGACCAAACATTCCCTCTCGACAGGCTGGAAGCAGCCACACCAAAACACACAGCATTTATTACATTCTAACAGGAAGCTTCAACCTGGCAGACAAACCATTTCCTTTTATGTTTTTTTTTTTTTTTGCAGCTGAATGAAATCAGTGAAGCTTGTTGTTTACATGTCAAGTTCATGAGGCCCATTTTTCATTCCAAATAAACAAGAATTGCTGCTTAAATAATTGATTGTCGTCTTGCCTAAAAACAGCCGACTGCTCAAACTGAGCGACCAAGCAGGTTGATGTGAGCATAGTGTGTGTTTGTACGGAAGGGCTCCACTCACCTGTCTCACAGCGTGTTCCCATGAAGCCTGGAGGACACACACAGTCGCCCTCTCGGTCATGACACACGCCCCCGTTGAGACACTCAGGACACTCTTTGTTACAGTCTGTGCCCCATTTGTTCTTTGGACAAGCTTGTAAACCAGCATTAAAAAACAATGTAAGGTCTAAGAAAATATAAAACATCACACTGCTGTCATCAGAAAACCTTATATTTCCCAGAATAGAATTACATGAGAAGGGGGGGGGGGGTCTTAAAATCTGCCAAAGGACCTGCAAGATTTTATTTTAGACCATTTCTATTGGATAACTCATCATGTCATCACAATGTAAAGGGCAACTGACACTTTCAAATGGTGTTTAAAAATAAACATGGACAATAATGTCATTATGAGATCTTGGAAATAGCAACACAGAATGATGTGAATGCTGTACCACGGACTATCAGACGCATCCAGGCTCCGTACAGGGGGCTGTCCCCCACGTAGCTCGCACTGTAAATCCCCTCGTGGTTTTGGTCCAGGTTATCAATGGTGAGAAGTGCAATGTGGTTGGGGTAGTCTCCCCAGTGCGTCATATAGAAATAATTACCTACGACATGCAATAACATTGAATCATTCACTCAATATTGAATAATTAATTTGGAGGTTATCTTGCAATTATCTGCTGATGTTATTTCTTTTACCAACTACTATACATGATTCTTCAAAGCATTTGCAGTCAGATAATTATTTAATTAGTAACTTAATTAATGAGTTATTACTGCATTCACATTATGCTCATGGTTCTTAGTTTTGAAGAATGAACCAGATCTCAAGTATATAGACTTAAAATACCACATCAATGTGCAAATGCATCCAAGAACATGTTTTTGTCATCAAATGTTTTACCATTGAATTTCCATGTGATGTCTCGTTTTTCTGAGCCCAGAACCTCCATGGCCAGGTGCACTGTGTCTCCTTTATTAGCCGTTAGAGAGAGCCTCTGTGGTCTAAATTGACCTTAGAACAAAATACACATGTATTCTAGACAACAGTCATATATGACATTCTTTTTTGTAAGCCTCCAGAAAAGAAAGTTCTCTCAAGTCAGTTTTAAAAATGACAACTTCTTTATTGCATTAGATGCTATATATATATATATATATATATATATATATAAAAGCTTTCATAAATAAGTTACCTTTCATAAATCAAAATCTATTATGCATCTGAAGTGTCAAGATTTTTGTTGTCCTTCACCTTGGTTATAGTTGCTGATGAGTATGATGCTGGTTTGTTGACTGGAGCCCTGCTGTGCATTGCAGTGGAAGATGCCTCTGTGTTCCAACCTGCTGAAGCCAGAAGCTTCTATTTCCGTAGTGTGCGGCCTGTGCACAGTGAAGTGAGGAGCACTGGGCAGGATGATGATGCTGTTGTTCTTCTTAATGCTCAGCTCTACTCCTTCTGTGTTACGCTCTCCACTCTTGCAAGACAGGAAGAAGTGCTGGGCAGAACTTGCCAGATTTGATGTCATGGTGAGATCCATAACACCGTCTAGGAGAGAATATATATATATATATATATATATATATATATGTGTGTGTGTGTGTGTGTGTGTGTGTGTGTGTGTGTGTGTGTGT
>JAOYMR010000017.1:5253883-5271613 GCA_025802075.1 Tenebrosternarchus preto
TCATGATGTGTGTGTTCACCTTCAGGCTCCTCACTCCTCCTTCAGCCATCTCTCACAGCACAGACACAGCTCGTGCATCTCTCACAGCACAGACACAGTTCGTGCATCTCTCACAGCACAGACACAGTTCGTGCATCTCAGTGTTTGCATCCTCCTCTGTTTCTTTATCTCCTCAAATTGCCTCACCGGGGTGTGAGACTCCTCCTGATAGTGTGTGTGGGTGTGTGCGTGTGATAAAAAGAGAAAGGGAGGTGTAGGGCGGGGGGCGTGAGAGTGTGTAGAGGTGCCTCCATTGCTCTAAAGGGGTCCAGTAAGTCTATTAACTGTGTGCACCAAGGACGAGAAGAAATGTGGAGAAGAAATGTGAGCTAGTCGTTCTGAGGAGAAGGAAAACGCTACCAGGGTAATAAAAAGATAAAGAACAGACGTGTTAGACGTGAGAAAACATACAGAGGTAAGATGGAATGATGGAAAAGAGAGAAAGGGAAAATAATTGGCCAGTCCATCTTGAAAGGTCAAACTAAAAACTCTTAGCTTTCCATTTAAATCATCCTTTTTTATCCCTAAAGTGGCCTTCTCCATCCAGGGTTGCCACACTGGCATGTTGGCCTAAAAAGATGAATTTAGTAGGGGATAGAGAGTGAAATAAGTGTGATTATGCAGATCCCTTCATTGCTGTCTCTCCCGCTGTTCCAGACTGATGGAAGCCCACGTCAGGGGTTCCTTCACGACAGCAGCAGTGTCCTCGGCTGAACGCCACCATCCCCTTGATTAATCTGTCTTCTCTCTTCCAATCAGTGTCGCAGCGGGAGAGTGCAGCCATGTGTTTTAAACACACTGTCTTCATGCCCTGATTCAGGCTGCTTTATGAGTCAGGTGTCCCATGAACACAGTGACACACACGTATGCACACGCTGACCCTTTCTGTCTCTCTCTGCTATATGCTGTGTGCTGTAAGCCATTAGCTATAGTTTTACATAGAATAAACCACAGTCCTGCTTCTCCATAATCCCACTGACGTGGCCCTGAGACAGATGCACATGCTCAGTGATCTGCTCCAGTACTGGATTCTTCTCCTGTAAAAGAGTGTGAGCTCCTCCAGGGCGGCAGTCTTCCACTCCTCAATGCCCTGGGATGCCTTCTTGTACTCCACCTGCCCCTGGTGGCCGTTGGGCTGTAGCTCCCGCTGGTGCTTGTGTGCCATCATCAGCCCCATGTCATGGATGGGGGTGGGGGATGTGTTCAGGGGGTGATGGAGGTGCGTGATGGGAGGAGAATACTGGAGCTTCTGAATAAAGCAGCTACAGATTTTTGCTCCCTCCCCACTCCCCAGGCAATCGAGAAGACAAATTAAACGTGTGTCTAGTAAAATTCCACAGATTTGCAGAACTGCCGGTGTATTTGATGCTTCTCATTTAGCCTCACCCAAATCATGCGGCTCTTTGCTGTGTTTTTTCAAGGGTCCCATGCGGACTTCCTGATAGGATGTTGGAGGAGTGGACTCTGCTCAGGGCCTGACGGTGTGGAACGAAAAGGAGGACGATGCTTTGTATTCCGAGTTTTACATTTACATTATACACACAGGACCGTGATTAATAATTGCACACACATCTAAGTTTGAACTTCCACTGCCTGCTGGTATTCACTCCCCATCTTTAATTTGTCCACCCTCATTTTCAGCTCCACAATGATCTCATTCTCATTCTGCTCTCATGAAGTTGGTAGTAAATAAACCAAGATTCAGTCACAGCCAAAGAAGCAGTTTGTACATTTACAGTCATACATTTAGAGTCGTACCTTTCTAAATGGTCAGACTCGGTGATGATGATCTCCTTCAGTATAGTAGATCTCTCTATCCATTTTCAACTCTCTTCCATATGAGCAGATATCCATGCTCAAACGCTGCCAGCAAATACTAGCCATAAAAATTCATTGCCATCCAAAGACAGGGGTATAATAACTTTTTTAATGTCTCCAGGGCTCAGGTGAACAAGAAATGCATATCTGAAGGAACAAACTGTGGTTTAATTTGCTGCAGCAAAACACAGTCTGTGGCTCCAATTGTCTATGGAAGCATAATGTTCAGCAATCATATTCACACGTGTGGGACGATGTGTCTGCAAGTTTATGCCTTGAAAACTGTACGGAGAGATCAAAGGAACAAACTGACTAACAAAAAATATCAGGTGGAGTAAAATAAATGCTTTTCTTATCACTACTTTGCAGTGTAAAAACAGTTTTTTTTCTGAGACAGTGACTGGTCTGTTTTAAGACCTTGGTTTACAGTGAAGGCACCTGTAAGGTGGTGAGCTGGTTCACCTGGTATTTGATTGACTGCACAGTGATAGTGTGTTTTTATAGGCTGGTGAAGAGGCAGAAGAAGAACATTACCATCTACTCCTTACCAGAATCGCATCTATTCGGTGTGAGAAGAGGTATTTTAAGTGGTGAATATTTGTCAGCCTTTACCTTTAGCTGCTGTTTGTTCCAGACCTATTGGTATTGCTTTGATTGAAATGTGACCTTCAGTGATCTGGTTTTCTAGTTTTCTTCAGTGATCTGGTTTTCCAGGCCACTGATGACAGAGCAGAGAAGCTGCACCCAAAGTGCTTTTGGGAGGGCAGGAGGCTCAATATTGTGATTAGTGCTTAAGTCTTAAAAACTCATGCCAATGGTGTGAATGACCTTTGCTTATATTGACTCAACAATTAGATTCAGCCCAACTGCAGAAGAGCGCATGGGACAAAAACTTTATCAAGCTCTTTTTTTTCCTCTCCAAGTCTTGAAGTGTAGTCTGTCCTCACAGGAGAGACAGCCTTGGAGGCGGGTAGGTGGGATAAGTGGGAGAGGTGGAGGCCACTGGACTCAAACACTCTCACTCTGTCCTGCGTGGTTGTTCCATTCATACACAGTCTGGGCCAGACCTCACCACACCAGCTGCCTGTCACCAGCCCACCAGCCCAGGCTACGCGGGCCCCAGGCTACGCGGGCCCCAGGCTACATGGGCCCCAGGCTATGCGGGCCCAAGCTACGTGGTGCATCTACATCCACGCAAACGCAGAACAGCATCCTAAATTTGTCACCTTTTTATTTTCCAGTACATATGCACATGTCCATTGTAATGTTTGAATCTGACCTGTAAAACATTTTAATTTGCTGCATGTTTTATGAACATGTTCTTGTTCTCGCCTCTCCGCTATGACCCTTAAAGTTCTGGAAGTTCTCAAAGCTGATGGTAGAGTAAATCTGTTCCACTGACTACAGCAAGTATCTGCCCTTCATGACTGAAAGCACTCCATATACACACACAGACACTCCATTAAAAGCAATGGATGGTTTTAACAAACAAATCCCTTATTACACATTGTTACAATGGGACAATGGGAAATGTAGCAGCCTCTGTTAAATGTGTTCAGTTCAGCTCCCTCTTCAGTTCACATCACACACATATTTAGTTCTTTGTGGGGAAAAGCAGTTTGATTTTGTCTTCAAATGTTTTATTCATTTTCACAGTCACGTTGCAATATGAACAAATCTCAGCTCTGCCTGTTGATGCTGTTTATCATAAATGAATATTTTCATTGCATGAATAATAATTCACATCCAGTCATCACAGAACAGTTAAAAAAGGATGACCAATAATGCATTAAATCGGTATCAGGCAGATGAATATTTAACAGATGAATATTTAACAGCTCTGTTTTAGTCTTTGCTATTGGACTAATCTTCCTACAGAAGGTGGACTTGTTGACGCTTCTGATGTCATTGATGAGACGCATGACGTTTATGATGTACAGTTTATCAGAGAACCACACCAACGGAAGCACCAACAGAAACGCCAACAGAAGCCTGGTGGACTGAAGCCAGTGCTGAGTGCCTCCACCCAAAGCTCATTGTAAAGCTACAGTACACAATCAGAACAACAAAAGATACTGAATTTAGGGGTTGGGTTTTGATAACCATCTCAGTTATGGTTAGTCATGGAAGACCTGCACATGAATTGTGTTGAATCTCTATGACTGTCTGCTAGTCTGGCAATGGATCATTACCTCAATGTCTCAGACAAGCACAGGGCTTGCAGAGCATGGGTGAATCCTGGGGTAACTGAGGTAGGTTCCACACCTCTTCATCCTCTGTCACACTAAATGATCTCCCAGGACAGTGATCCATTAGCAACATTTTCTTTTTAATGCAAGAGCATTAAAATCAATGCTACCCTGTTTCATAAATGCCAGCTTGGTGTATGTTTGGGTTTTTATCCAGTGTTGGTCTACACTTTTAACACGCCGGCCTCAACCGTCACTTGTGCCTCTCACCGAAGGTCACCTGACTCGAACACGAGCGTTTTCCCAGAGAGTGCTGTGGCTTCATGGTGTTCTCAGTGTAGGGAGCAGCTTCAAGACCTCATCCCAGATCTGTGCAAAATCCAGCAGAACCAAGGAATGGACCTACCCATGTAATTGGTCACTACTTTGATGTTGCAAACTCCTGGATAAGTCTGACAGCAGTCCTGAACTGACCTGCTAAAGACACTCAACAGTACTTGGACTTCAAGTTGCGTCTGACTGAACAGCTGGGGAATAATTCACCTTTGACTGAAGAACTGGTGAATAATATGCATCTGGGCAACAGTTCAAGTGAAGAGCGTGAATAAGAGTAATGACCCACAAATGAAAAAAGATTCCACAACAACCAGAGTCATCTGTGAATACAGAGCCATGCAGAGATGGTGCTTACAAACAGGCAGAAACATGGCCTACAAAAATGAGACATAGATGAGCTGCACCAAACGCAAAATGTTTCTGTGCATCAACAAAAAGAGAAATTGCTTCTGGGATTATCATCACTAAAAATTTAACCCAAGAAGTAACAACATACAAAAAATGATGTTATGTTTACTAAACAAATAATGTTCCACAGAATTCAAAATCAAAGCAACACAAAAGCAATTAAAGATCATGTAGTTTTTCACAGATTAAAAAGGAAACTTTTAAAGAAACAAATGAAACATTTGCTCAGTTGAGACAAGTCAAAGTTGGAAAGTTCAAGATGCACCTGGTTTACTATTACTGTACAGCTGAAAGATTGTTTACTATTACTGTACAGCTGAAAGATTGTTTACTATTAATGTACAGCTGAAAGATTGTTTACTATTACTGTACAGCTGAAAGATTCTTTACTATTAATGTACAGTTGAAAGATTTTTCCCATTGAAATCATCCTGACAACCTGTACATATTATAAATTTACAAATAAAAAAGTTTTGAAAAATTTGTTGAATGTTTTCTTACTTTAAAGAGACAGAAAATCAAAATTGGCTGATTTAGTTTCACTGGGTTTCATGAGGTTAGACAGTTGGTTAAAGCTCACATGGTAAAAGCTCACGTGGTAAAAGCTCACGTGCAGAGAGGCGTCATTCTCATTCTCTCAGGTATGACGTGGGATAGACACTAGGGATGAAATCCAGCAAATCCTTGTGCTGCTAACGCTACCTGCCCAGGAACCAAAAATGACTTTTTCCATTTATTTTCCTTTAAACCATTATGGTACTTCAGTACCAGCTTGGGTTACTTGCCTCACTTGCAACTCCGTTTTCTAGAGCTGCCATTCCTCAGTGTCCAACACTCTCTGCTGTTGGCCAGTATCTCCCACATACAGTAAAACAGGATCCAACCTGAGGCTCCTGACTGCCCAACCAAATGGTTGAAATCAGGCTTGAAAGCCACAGAGATGAACATCTGGATATGAACATCATCTCCACCACTCGGCACCTTCTTCTCCCAAAAAGGTTTTTTATGCCGAGGCCTGGCGTACTTTGGTTCTTTTCTTCATCTGTGGAGAGGATATGAACTACAGAAGTGTTGTAATCACTGGAATCACTCCTGAGTTTGTGGAAAACTGAAAACAGGAACTCACCTGTGCCTGGAATAATCCAATGCTATTATGTACATTTCTGCATGAGTAGATAATTGTCTCTGGTAATGGTAGCAGACATTGCTGGCAACCCTTATGCCTGGCAAAACTGTAGTGACACTGCAGTTTTGTAGCCGACACTGGTCAGGGCATGGACCGTTCTCCCCAAGTGTGCAAAATTGCCCTAGTCGACTGATTAATATCTGGTGAGGGTGAGGGAAAGAAAGCCTTTGAAACAGGTTTTTAAACATTGTGGTTAGCACACTGTAATTCCAAACTGAAATCTTTAAGTGCTTATTGAGCTGCTGGGCTGTGAAAGCAGGGTTAGAGTCCAGATATTGTTTCTAGATTTAAAAGATTGCTTCAGGTTTTTACATTTTCTGGCTGCCATTATAATGAATGTAGATAATGACATTTAGACTTGCTTTTACACTAAAGGACCCTTTAACGTCTCACTGACTTGGCAGTTTGTGTGTTGTAAAGCTTATGAAAAAAAAAAAAATATTAAAGGTATTCTGTCTCTAGAAGATGTGATTATTCACCAGGTGTTGAAATTCAAATATAATTATTAACATACAGTATCAATTTAATGTGAACAAACAAATAAAAATACATTGCATAAAAATAGTATAAAAATGTTGATTATTGATTGAAACCATTAGACTGAAATTCCATGACACAAAAAGAGCAACAAAAAACCCCCTCCAGAAAAAACAGAAAAAGAAATTAATTACACAGACCATACAAGTGAATATTCTTAAAGAAATGAATGTAATAAAGTTAGACAGAGCATGAAACCATAACTTTTTCTTTAAAGATACTTTTTTGCATTTTATAGTATTGCATCTTATAGTACTTCACTAGACAAATGTGCATAAGAATGAGTCAACATTTGTTGGCATATACTGATTGTAATTTTTGTGGTGAATTTCCAGCGTGACCTTATTTCTCATTCGGTATGATCACTGTTAAATGGTTAATGCAGCAAAGCAGATCAAAGCCTGAATTCGGTCTACTCAGAGTTTCCTCAAAAATATTCCACAATAATAGTTTAAATCATTCATGCCTGGAAAACTGTATGACTACATGCTTAATCACATGGTAATGAGGTTTAATAATATACTATCTGACGAGTTCTTCGTTAGAACTGCTCCATGTTTGAGGACTCCAGGGAAAAGTATTGCATTTCCAGAGCAGATGCAGTCATGTGGCTTTCACCCAAGATTCTGCGTCTGCTCCTTTAGACGCCAAGCAGCAGCCATGTATTTGGTGATTTCCGAGTTCTGACGTGGAAAGTTCAGTCTTCGGTCCGTGCGATCTGAAATGATCTGAAACATAAAAGCATTGTTGGATCATCATCATAATGCAAAAAGATCACATAATAATCTGCGGCTTTACCTCAGTGGAGAAAGATGGTGAAATAAACTACCTCATATTGTTATTTACATAATAATAAAGCAATAAGTTTAAGTATTTTTAAATCTACTAGTCTTGATGCCTTTTTTATTCGAGCAGTCTTTCTATTTATGCAACTAGATGGGTATCAAACTCAATTCAGTTTTATTTATTCATCTTATTCCTAGACTACCAGTGGAGTGGAGATCCAGCCGACTTCCTGAGCCTCAGTCATGGGGTGAGTGTACTTCTTTGTTGGCTCTAAATGAGCTCTATGAATGGTCTTTAGGAAACCAGCTGGTGAGGAAAAAGAATGAATTACCCAAAATACCATAGGAAAATGAACTGAGGAAAGTAACATATAAATTATCTCAAGGAAATTAACTTATCAGAATTTTAATACATTCTCCCATTTCTATTAAAAAAAACATGGTCCTTGGATGGTTGGATGGTGGGGTCTCTGGTCCCTTGAAGGTCCAAGGAACCAGTAATATGTTGAGAATTCCAAAGATCATGATGCAAGAGCAGTGGCAGAGGTGTAACTTTGGCCATAACAGGTTCCAGTGCTGTCGTAACCCATGATAGAAATACGGCAGTTCTAATATTACTCGTCTCCGTCAGTGCATCTCTGCGGTAGACACGTCTAAGCAGCAATGAGAAGATAATTCCATGGAAGCAGCAGGATTTCAACAGCTACGTTTAGAGTACTGTTTAATCTGAGATTGCTCCTTTTCCTGGTGTTTTTTTTTTAATGAAGCTCTTTCATAGGATCACCAAATAACTCTCCTTCAGAAACAAACAGAAGAGTCCTCTCAAAAGTCCCCAACCTCAGACTTTCTTTTGAGAGCATATCAATTAAATTGTAGTTGTTACAAATGTATGAATCAATTTACTTAAAAATTCAGTTAAAAGAAATTAATTGCATTCTTTCACTTATTTCAGCAAATAACAACAAAAAAGAAGAAGAAAAGTTTTGATTTCAACATTTAAACAGAACCCAGTGGTTCATTAAGGTTTTCTATCATTACCCTTATCCTGGTTGGGAGTCACTAAATGAACTGCTTATAGATGACCTGATACTGCTATGTGAATTCCCTTAAAAGTACTTACGATCATCCTCTACTTCTTCTTGTGTTTTCCTTGACATGGGTTTATCAGTCAAAACATGCACTAAAAGATGTGTAAAGCATATTACTATTAGTAATCATTCACATTTTGCAAGCTGCGCCTGCCTTAAGAATATGCGTTTAATCAGGTGCTTTACTTTAATCAGTGACTTGCCTATGCAGGTTCATTTACATTCTCATCACTGACTGATGGGTTTAAAGGTCTACTGTTTGGAAATCTTTAGCCCGTGGTACTAGTCAAAACTGCCCTTTGTACTTTAGTTCCCCACTGGTGCAAGTTGGCAAAACTGGTCAGTTCACCCGTGCTCATTCCTGTTGTGAGGGAAAGGTCTAAATTCCTAAATGAACCTGAAGATAAATACTAATTATTGATTACTGAAGTTCAACTTAAGTTCAACCAAACACTAGGCTATTTAAAATGCAATTATGTAGCTAATTTAATTAACTGAGAGACGATACTCACACTTTTTGAAAGGATTTATGCTGAACTCGGTGTACAGTTTCTGCCTCCTCTGTTCCTTCTTTACCGTCTCCACATGGATTGCGTTTTGGTGAACGATATCCACGGGCTCTTTTTCTTTGATTTTACCTGAAGTTGTCATAGCTGCCGCAATTTTGGTGATGGTAAAATGTAGAAGGCTATCTGTCTAAAACACGCAGCTAGTTATCTCGTCTACATGGTCTTTTATTTGAACAAGCACCTAAAGTATTTAGCGATCTTTGGTAGTTCTGCGCCCCCTCTTTCGTTGCCAGGCAACGGTAAACAAAAGACCGTTTATGTTATTTTTTTCTTCTCCACACGAGGGCGATCAAAGCTCATTTTTCAAACTCACGTTTTCCGGTAATGGTAAGAACGTAGTTCTCTGTGAATTTATTTACAGTAACAGCATTTCAGAATCTTTAATTTTTTAATCGAACAAAACATATATAGTTTAATACTGTTCAAATGAAGCATTTTTTCCTGAAGTGTAAACATAAAAAATCTCTAATTATTCCACCTACTGGCTGGCGCTTTGTGTGTCCCTCTCGCTGCCGCTTCAAAGCAGTTATTTGGTTGTCCCAAGATCCCAAGAGCTATTATAGACGGGGTAATGCATCATCTGTTTGTGAATGAAAAACACATTTTCTCTGGGCAGCACATGCTAATAGGAGGCAAGTATTTCCCAAAGTTGATTTAGCATACAAAATGAGTTAATGTTCCAAAAGGATCACATGTGCCTTCACAGAGCAAATGTGTGTGAAGTCAGACTGCAGTGTCGGTCCAGAGCTCTTCAGGCTGTATTCATGTTGGTGATCCAGCAAACCCTGCAACATCACTTAGGCGGGATGGGAAGCAGCAAGTGTGAGGAAGTTTCTCCAGAAAAGCTCCATAATTACATACGGAAAGATTGAAGAAACTGGCAGGCAAAGCAATATGGGACCTCACCATGTTAATCAGACAATAGGCAACAAATCTCAGAACATTGTAGAAATTAAGCCCAAAACAGCAATAAACTTGGCTTAGTGATGTTAAAGAATCTGTTTCCCAGGTAATATACTTCTTTGACGGAAGTCGTTTCTTGCCTTCAAAAGTTCATCAACTAGGAACTGACACAAATGATCAGGAGTTGCCAGGATACAGATGGTGTGGGCCAATCAGAGCACAGGAGTCAGGAGCAGGCTCTGCCCTAGGACAGAGGGCTCTGCCCCAAGACTACAGTGTCTAGTCATGTTAGACCCACAGCTCTTTCTTCTGGGTGCGTTTGAGTTGAGTTTGTTTGTTTGTTTGGAGGTTATTTTGTGCACTGTATTACACGTAAGTTTATCCTCAAAGGGCTGCATTCACCATCTGAAGTTATTTAGGCCAATCTGTTTTTTTATTATGTATCAAAGAGAGAGCTAGAATTACAGATATCTTACTTTTAAGATATAATACATATTTTGCTTGTTTTGATTTCAGTGGAAATGTATGTGAACAAATGAATCTTTGATAATTGGTAATGTACTGTAACACCCCATCAGTTACATGGTAAGCTTAAATATTAAGATTTTACAATGCTTCAAGTGATATTTTCCCCTCATTGAGACATTTCTTGAATATTTAAATGTACTTATTATGCTACATGTAGTTGTGAAGTAAAGCCACAGAATAGATAGCTTGTAACAAAGATTTGTAGTTATTAGATTAATCATTGATTAAGTTAAAAGTTTTTATTTAAAGACCTTATATTAAAGGCTAATATAAAATTTGTTACCATGGTAGTGAGAAAAGGTAGATATTTCCCATAAACCACAATTAGTTTCATGTTTTGGACATTAAGGTTAAGTGCCTATTTTATTATTGAATAAACAAGCAATATATTTGGTCTTTATAACAATGTAATGGCAACTAAAATTAGACAAACCTACTGTCATTATTTATTTTAAAGGTTGTGTTCAATTAAAGGTTGTAAATATAAATAGAATAAGATGGCAATGTCCTTTGTCAAACCATTAAAGCTTCACATAATGTCCAGTCTACTCACTTCATACCAGAACCAGAACATCACAAGCTGCTCACAGGGGTCAGCAGGTAAGCACTTCCCTTGAATCATGCCCACGAAACCTCCAGAAGGCTCAGCAGTGAGGTCTGCTGTTCTAGCACCACCCCTATCAATGCCAATTTGAATATGTAAATAAGGTTAACTCTTGTAAATATTTACAATGCAAATAATCCTTCTGAGTTCTGAGACTATAAGAAAGTATTTAACAAGTTGAACATGGAAGCACCAGAGTGTCTGTGTCAAGCAGTCATCCATAACCACAATCTGTGCTCACATATAAACATACACTGCCTGTTGACCCATTGTCTCTACAAGCGTGATGATTCACATCTCATACACAAAGGGGCTGTGTTTATGTATGTATGTGTGTATGTGAGTGCGCTGTGTTTGTGCATGTGTGTTTGCGTGTTCAGAAAATACCCCTGTTATCAAATATACAGGATTTATCCACTTTGAGGGTAATTCTACCATTGTGCCATTCCCCCAAACACAGTGTCAAGGGGCGACTTCAAAATCCCTATCTGGTAGATAAACCTTGGTGGCACACTGATGCTGCTGATAACGGTGACTGTGTTCCTCAAGGCACAGGCCCGGCACTGACGCCACCTGTTCATGGGAGAGTAGCCTTGAGGAAAGGCCTCTACTCGTCCAGCAGCCTGAAGCATGGGCAGATTTATCAGTCTGCCCCTTATCCATAGTGAATAAGGTGCAGCAGCTCGTCCTACAGCGGCCCTGATAGAGCAGTGTACTCAGGATCTCACGCTGGTGCTCCAGCACGCTTAGTCTAGCCTAAATCTGTGTTTTGTCTTTGTGCTGATGCTGGGTGTTCTCAGTAGCCTCCCAGTCTGCTGCTTGGTTTGACTTTGTTCCCATGTGGCCTATTAACTTGCCTAAGCAACATGTAAACTCATGACTGTGGGTGTTTTATGGATTTGCCCCATGATAGCTTCTCTAATCAGTCCTTGTACAAGGGAAAGAGTGGATTTTCATCTAGGATTGTGTGAAATGGAAGGTTTTATACCAACTATATATTTATATACAATATTCATCTATAGTATTCATCTAACATCCATCTGTTGCATTCCATGTATTATGAATTCCTATTAAAAATCCAACCCCACAGACAGGATAGAGCCACTAGAGGTCAGCGTTCAGCACACCACACCTCTACACACCCAACCTCTCTCTGATATTGTGAAGTAATGTGGGTCTAACTAATTCTCATAGAATCGGGGCACACTTGTGTTCATTATGCTTCTGATTAAGTGAATGTACAGATGATAATCTCACTAGCACCACAGCATGGATCATTAAGGAAATGTCTGTGTGGGGCAATGAAACGAGGTGCCCTTATGGTTCGAGCACCCGCCTGGGTCACCAAACACCACGTCTGTTAATGCCGCACGGCTGACAGTGACAGAACGACACTCCCTTCTCTCCGAGTTTGTCTTCTTTCCCTCCGACACGCCCATGATCGCTGAACACGTTCCAGTACTACAGCTATACGAGTATCGTTTTTTCCCACAATCGTGTCACCTTGCTCACTTATTGTCATGTGGGTAATGATGATACACTTTTACAATCTACGAGTGTGATTTCACGTAACAACCTGACCACTCCGCACTGTTCATTAAAGCCAGAACACTCTACCGCACCCTCAGGTTTTACGAGCCCTTTTAATTGTTATAGGTCTCCATATCCCTGAAGCTACACATTAGACAGTGAGAGACAGGGACATTGGAAGCATTGTTCTTGTCCTATAAGAGGTTTCATTTTCAATAAACACGAGTTCTGAGGTTTGTCAAACTATTAATTTGTTTAGTGATGTATTAACCATGTGAATTCACATTTGGAGTGAATTTGGCTAACACTTGCCACCTAAGGCAAACTGGAAGTGACTCTTATTTTATGCACTCCATCACTGAGGTTGTTAACCTGAGAACTATATTGATGCAACATGAAGCAATCTCTTTTGACTTTGTTTCAAATCACTTTTATGTGTAAATTTCCATCGGACTGTTATCACTCTGAGCTGCCAAGAGAAAGCTTTGCCCAGATATCAAATACCTTTCTTTAGTATTCTCTTTCATTTCCTCGTGTTCACATGAGATATGCCCTCCATTAGTAGTGGATGTGCCAGTGTTAAGCAATGCATAGATCACACTGTGCTCACCCAAATATTCTCTAGAAGAACTGATGTCTTGCTTGGAGTGCAGTAAGGCTAACTGTTAATAATGCTAACTGTTAATAAAGCTGCCTTATATAAGCCATATAAAGGAGTGTTTATACTGTAGACCCTGCAGTAACACCTCAGTCATAGTTGATCAAGAGCACAACACTTTCAAATCACAAGTGTCATTAATTTTGGGCAATTCTGTATTGTTGCACCAAACATAATGTCATATGAAGTATGCTAGAAATGTTCTTGTAAAATGATCCTTTTCAGTTATTGGTTTGACATTTGTGAAGGTATGTTCCCATCGCTTTGGCGCTCATCTTCATCCGTTTATCTGATTGGCTTAAAACATCGTCTGCACCTTACAGACTTATCCAGTGTCTGCTGTTCGTGTTTCTCTTCATCACATTGCTATCAATCAATCACTAAACAACAAATCAACTAAATGCTTACAGGAGTTTCATACAAATTCAAAAACTGGAGTGCAAGAGGTGGTATCTCACAAATGACTGCCTTTCTTCTTATCCAAGAATTGAATTATAGCATCATCAGCCTTTGAGCTGAAGTGGAATCTGTAACGGGAGAGAAAAGGTTCACTGCTTATGTCACATTCCTCTCTGAAGTGGCTTTTGTTTGGGGATGGGAATCGACCACAGTGAGAAAAGATACAGGAGGTGAGAGTCACTGAAAGTGAAAGAAGGCCGAGCCGCTCCCCACAGACACTCGTCTCTGGTGTCCAGCATGGCACATCCAGAGCTCCTTCATTAATGCTGCTTATCAGATTAGCTTCACCTTACTGCCTTTTTGATGAGGTGGTAAATGTCAGCGGATACAATAGATGCACAATCCTGAACACCATATGATGCTGCTCCATTTGTTTCCTTTGACCCAGAACTGCGTTAATTATGCATCAATCTGTTCCTGATCAGACACTCAGGTTTGTTCTGTATACCTGTGTACAGGACTCTTTACAAATACTGATGGTGCACTGACACATAAGGGTTCTTCAGGCATATGTCAAAAGAAAACACTGGCAATTGTCAGTTCTGATTTCAGCATCAGGACTGAGACAGTCGTTGATTTTAATCTTTTAAAAGCTCTTTCCTGTGTGATTTAAAAGCTGGCCATATTAAGTAAACAGCCTAATTTCTTTCAAATTGTGGCTGAGAAAATAAGCAGGCAGGCCCTCCCTGACCAACTGATGAGCCAGATAAATGTCACATCTGTCCTCAGCTACCACTTACGCTCAACGACAAAAGAAGGATTGTGTTACCGCTGAGAAGCCCAGCAATGTTTGCAGAGTATCATTTGTGACTTGGACTTGCTTGGGCCTTGTTCCAGGAGGCAGGCTGGGAGGAACATGGGTTTGGGTGTGTTGAGAGCATGACAGAAAAAGAAGTGGGAGAACTTGATGTCAAAAGACCTCTCTAGAAGAACACTTCAGTCTTCTGCTTTAACTACACAATTAGACATCCAGCCAACATCTGATCTCTAATCTGTTTACATTGTCTTTTTTACAGTGTAATTTCAAGCCTTTGTTTTTGTTTCAACTTGCTGTTTTACTAAAGTTTACAAAAGTAAACTTCTTTGAAACCTATAGGGCCAGAGAAGTAGATATTATTAGAATGTGTTTACTACATGCAGAGAAACCACAGTTGAATGGTAAAATGGCTGCCATGGGACCATCAGACTGAGAATTATGGGGTCATTAAGTTCAAAGAGAATCAAAGATTAAACCTTTACTCTGAGCTGTTCACCTCAAAGATGGTCCATTAAACCTTAACTCTGAGCTGTTCACCTCAAAAGTCTTCTGTGGGATAGTTAAGTGTAGCTTGTCCATCAAACCACTTCAGATAAAACATGCTTCTCTTCTCTTCATCGTGTTCTAAGGAGAGCATGGAATATACGCTCTCGTTGTCCTGCTGTTTGTGTAGCTTTAGTTAGTTCATCAGTCAGAGTGAAGGCTGTTTGACGGAAGGGGCTGATCTGAAAGTCGGAAGAATGGGTCGTCTCCTCTGTGCTGTCGGTCACATTTGGCCTGTTGAGTTTTACAGGGAAGCCCCATCATGACATGATACTTTGTACTTACTTTTTAGCATGGGTTGTGATGTCAGAGCCACTGAGCGCTGACACATGCCCGCCCTCTCCACGGCTAAAGCAAGCCGTCCTGGGGGAATCCCCCCTAGGGTAATGTTGTTGATGTCTGAAACAAAGTAGTTGAATAATGTATAGCACATCTGTGAAGCTGGAACTGATGGGGAGCAAGCATGCAGCTAGCGCTGTTCAAGCAAAGAGTGACTGTGGGCTGATGGCTTCCAGCTGGAAACCACAGAAACGCAGGCAGATGCCCAGTGTTCTTATGAGTGTTTAATCACACACGCTTCTTATAGCACTGCTTCTGTCAGACACTGATTTACATCTATTAATATGAAGAAAATTAATGCTAAATACTTGTTTGCAATGAGACTATTTTTAAATGAAATCTTTTAAGCATTTTCTACATTGACTGATGCAAGAGGACTCTTGGCTTCAAGAGCCAGTGTTCACTGAAATGAACAAATATGAATTTGCTTTGAAGTACTTAATTTTTCTATAAAGGAATTCTAGATAATATTTTCATCTATAGTGCTCGTCAAGAGCATATAATATGTATGAGTTCATGTACTTTTTAAATAACTATAGGAAGAGCAAGATAGATATAAACAAAACTATTATTATTTATTAAAGCCCAGCAGGTAATCTGAAATATCTCTCCACATCTTTCCAACTCTTTCCCATGACGTCCCTGTTCTAGTTCAGACTCATACATGTCCAAGCGTGAGAGACATGATGTACGTGTCAGTTATGGTTTCAGCGGTGCCCACTGTTATTGTTAAAGCTCTTAGAGGGAGGTGAGAGAGAGACACAGCTAGACAGATGCCAAACGTGGCTGGCGAGTCCTCAGATAAGCACAGACAGGCCCTCTCATTCCCCTTATCCAGTGGTAGAGCAGCCGCGTCTGCTGGGGGAGAGAACGATGCCAATCACTGGCTTGTCACTCCTACAGAGCGTAGGTTGTGATCAGGTTACACCAGCTGAGACCCCCTCTTAGAGAAACAGTTAGTTTAAGAGACTCTCTTTGTTCTGACATGCTGTCTCTGTGCTGACTACACACCCTAGGGTGGACAGCCTTGGCCTGTCTGACGTGAGCCGTACCTGAATCACACCAGCACAGCATTCAGTGTTATATGAATAAACAGACTCGACAACTGACTGGAGCAAATTTGATCCTGTGTGTTGGTTAATCAACATTATCTACAGCCAATTTTTAGTAATTTCCTTTCAGTCTATTCTCAGAGTTCCAAATACACCTTCAAAAATAAGGACCCGTGTCAGAAAAGACCATATCTGGGGCTGTTTGGAACCTCAAACAGAAGACTTTCCCACTTACCCTCAACAGCTGTAGGTTGATGAGGAAGACAAACACATGCTAATCAAGTCTTTATTATGTGCAGGGGCCATTACATGTGTTTATGGACAGAAGTGAGCTGTTCTGTTAGTAACGCACTCTTACAATATGACTTATTAAATTGTTTTTAAAGAGAATATGCGGTTTTGAAGAGAATGAGGAAGTATTTCAACACAAGATAGTCCTAATTTAAACACACTGAAATTCAAACAAACTACATTGGCGTAGCATGTATCATGTATCATGCACATAGAGACGATGCCACAGCTTCAAATCATGATGCACCGTGAGGAATGCAGGCTCAGAAATCTTGGGCATGTGTCAGAATCTGGCCATTCAGCTTTTCAGTGATGTGAGTCATGGTGAAAGGATGAGACACAATAAAGGGTCCAGTTTTGTGGTTCCTAATAGAATCCACAATTGCTGGGTAGTATCTCTTCTATGTAGCTCAGTCCAGTTCTGTGAATAGTGTGGATGCTGCCGTCCTCTCTCTCACTGCAAACCTGCTCTTTCCATCAAAATTTTTGCACTTGGCCACAAAAATGAAAATTTGTGCATGTATAAGAGACGTGAGGAAGAGAGAGAGCATGTGTGTGTGTGTGTGTGTGTGTGAGAGAGAGAGAGAGAGAGAGAGAGAGATGCATACACAGAGAGTGATAAATATATTTTTTTATTTGATAATATCATACAAATTCGTAATGACAGTTTATGTCAAACTGAGTTGTTTAAAGCCAGTCACTGTATATGATGCATAAATTGCTTCAGTATGTTCTCATTTACTAGCTGTTACTCACACCAGTGTCCCAGATTTAAATTCAACATTTTGATGGTATATGGGAGTCCACAAACAACCTTCCTGTACTGTTCTTCCCTAGGGTTAGTTTAACCCTAAACCCTAACCCTAAACCCTAACTCTAAACCCTAACCCTAGCCCTGCCCTGAGTGCTTTACATTCACATGCATACATTTATAATAATAATAATAATAATAGAATTTAATTTCTAAGCGCCTTTCAGGACACACAAGGACACTTTACAAAGAAGATAAAACATTAAAGAAGAAAAAAGCAAGTGATAAAAGAAACATATACATATATATACATACACACACTCACATACATACAAACACATACACAAATAAATGAACCTA
>JAOYMR010000017.1:5287019-5301177 GCA_025802075.1 Tenebrosternarchus preto
ATGACAGTATACACTGCTGTTATATTTCAGGTATATATTGGTATGACAGTATACACTGCTGTTATATTTCAGGTATATATTGGTATGACAGTATACACTGCTGTTATATTTCAGGTATAATTGGTCACATTTACTTGGAAGTGGTGGTTGTGGCCCATATAACACAGTGAGAACTGAGCCGAGCACAGTGGACACACTGATGTGCAGTAGAGGAGAAATCTACTGCTTCCACTCCTTTAGAAGTGTTAGCTGTAAACTGCAGGTAACAGAGTCACGCGACCTCTACCCTGCTAGTACTGCACTTGAACCCAATGATACACATATATACTGCAAAACAGAATCACCGGTGTGTTGTTTAACGCACTGCAAATGGAATGATATTGGAGTAATTATTACCGGACCTCTCCTGGGAAATCTGTTTGCCATCTCAATAGAAGTATTTCATCATTCTCACAGTCACTCCTGCTGCAACATTGAAGGGTTTGTGTGTTTGGAAGACAGAGAGAGAGAGACAGGCAGAGAGAGACAGAGACCATGCTCCAAAAATCCACACTTGAGAATGGCTGCTTTGTGTATCAGCAGGACTACTGTTTCCTGGCAAATTTGCTACAGGTTAATGAGATCTGCTAAATAATGCAGAGACAGCACTGCCCCCATGTGCCTCACATGAGAACACTGCTGTTGGTCCTCACATGAGAACACTGCCGTTGGTCCTCACATAAGAACACTGCTGTTGGTCCTCACATAAGAACACTGCCGTTGGTCCTCACATAAGAACACTGCTGTTGGTCTTGATCTCCAGTCACTGATGGCTTCATTTTAGGAATAAAAGGAATTATTGAAGAATTTCAAGAAGAAGAATTTTCTCAGTGTTTCTTTCGATAGTCCCTGTTCTTGCCTGAATGGTGACTCACACAGTAATAATGGTAATAATAATCATTTAAATAATAATAGAAAATAAAACACTAAATGTTCAGTTTTCATTTCAGGAGCTCACATCTCCTACTGCTCGGGTGCCACATGAGTGCCAGTGTGGGAGTCCTTCTCTCCAGTGTGGGAGTCCTTCTCTCCAGTGTGGGAGTCCTTCTCTCCAGCCTCCTGGCTGGTGGGACTGTGAGGAGTGCATGAGTGTTTTGCATTGCAAAACACATCATTATTGCCAAGCATGATTATTCAAAAGGATTGGATTGGGGTGACTGAATTAAACAGCTTTAATGCAATTTTATTCAAACCAGATGCATAAACAAAAACTGATAAAGATAATTGCTGTTGCACATCCTAAACATTCAGTGATTCTCCAGAATGTCAAATATGTTCCTTGAGAGCTTTTTGATATCATTCATCAGACGTTTTAAGACACAGAAGTAGACAATTAGCAGATAAATGAATATTTATGCATTTTATCCAGGGAGGTGTTAAATATAGACCTGGGAGACCATGTATGATGAACACATGTATGATGAACACATGCTAACTGTTGCTTCCTTTTCCCCTGCTGTCTCTTTCCTTGTTTCTTTCTCCGTCTCATTCTGTGTTTCAAACATCCTTGAGGAGCACTTACTGTTTTTGACAGCAGGGCAAAACTTATGGAAAACATATAATAAATGCTCTTCCACATCAGTGTTTCCACATTAAATCTACTTATGAATCAAATTAACTTTCCTTTCCTTTCTCTATGGTGTATGTCTTGCAAAAATAGAACTGGCTCTATAATATAATGTGTAATTGGATTCATATATGCACACTGAATATTTACACAATTATCACAAATTTAAGCATAAATTTTAGCAGAGAGGTATAACCTTAACTGGGATACTGTTTCTGAAAGGTTAGTTTACCGTGTAATTAAAGCACCTTCCATTAACATGTGTTAAAACAATAATGAACAATATTCTCTCCGATTTATTTTCCTTTCTATATATAAAATTAACTTATTTGCAATATTCATGACACTCTGGAACTCTGACAGCCCATTGCCCCTTTATTGGTTTGCCAGTGTTATTTGCCGTAATAACACTGTTATCTGAATTTAGCTCCATCAAAATAAAATGAGAGAAATCTGGCGGATAAAGAAAATGGGTTTTCCATCTGTCATATGCTTCCACCCAGTGCATGTTCTGAAAGAGACATGAGTCATGTTGTTAGATCCTGACCTCTCTTCATACAGTGTTATTTCCTGTTGGACACCTGAGTGCCCCATAGGCTCTCTCTTTACTTCGGGAGCTGTAGAACTGCCCTACAGGGTCAATGACCAGTCAGCCTGCTGTAATCTGCAGAACTCTGACAGGCTATTAATGTTTTTAAAATCTTTAATAGGACTTAGTGACTGAGCTCCCGGAGCTTCCATATCTATGTGGTAAGGACGAGAGTGTCAACTTGACTTTTTCAGAGATATTTTCTTTAAAAGGTCTAAAATTCTGTCTTGCAAGGAACTGTATCCAAAGGTTTGTTTTTAAATCTTTTTGATGCACAGTAGTTAGAACTGTTCACAATACTTCACATGTGGAGTTCATACTTTTTTTGGTATTCAAGCCCATCTGATCATAAAAGCAGCTGTGGTAAAGGATGGAGATGATCGTTGGGCTTTAAACCCTTACTGCTACATCTTTTTCATCCACCTTCACTGTCTACCTTTATATGTTTCACCCTGTCTTGGATCACCTCTTCATTCCCTTTTGCAAGTTTAAGTTTATATATTGTTTTAATAACCAGTTCACATTTAACTGTCCCTGTCCACTGTTATCTATGTTTACATTTCTGTGATGTTACTGAGTAAAAGGTAAGAAGAATTAACATTTTAATAGGCAAAAAACCCAAATACTTAATAGTGATGTGATTACTAGTTGTTGACATACTGTCTTTCATTGCCATTTTAACTTTTTGACCCTTAACCAGTCACAAACAGTTCTCCAGGTTGAATAATTGAATGAACATATTACTAATGAATGTCCTGATCCGATCTTAGGGTAGTATCGGGACTGATCGAGGCCAAGAAGATTCCAGCTAAAAAACTCATACACATGATTTAAGGATGTGTTCAGCACACTAGTCAAGTTTATCACCATCTCCTACGATGAGGTTCAGTCCTAGCCAGGTTTATCACCATCTCCTACGATGAGATTCAGTCCTAGCCAGGTTTATCACCATCTCCTACGATGAGATTCAGTCCTAGCCAGGTTCTCGGGAGTGTCACACTGTACAAGCTCAAATCACAGTGTAATTTGGTATCAATATTTTTGGAAGTAGATTGCCAGCTGTACAGCCTCAGTCCCACATAATTCTGTACTGATGATATGCTCATATTTATGCTCTTACCCTGCTATGCCACAGCTGTCTGGTATGTGTCACATGGCCTTAAAACCACTTTTCTGAAGCAGATGTCTTTTCACTACACATTGGTTTCACTGTACCGTGAGACACATATGACGTAATATTCCTGTCTTCACTCCTAGCAGAACTGGAACATTTCTGCCCTCGTTTTCTGTCTGTCTGTCTGTCTGTCTGCCTAGGTGCCTGTCTGTCTGTCTATCTATCTATCTATCTATCTATCTATCTATCTATCTATCTATCTGTCTGTCTATGCTGATTGTATGCCTTGGCACAAGTTTCTTCCAGGCTCTTCATTATATGTCCTCTGTAAGCTGGAGCATCTATGATGTAATATTTTTCCCCATGAAAATATCTTCCTGTCAAAAAGTCTCCTTTCTCACAAACACACAAGCACACACACCCACACACATGCAAATTCACACATACATGCACATGCACATATATATGCATACAGACACACAGTAGCTATTTTCAGTTTCCCAGTTCGAGAGAACAGTGTTCACATTTTGAACCAAATGATGAAGACCTAGTTCATATGTTTGCCAACAAAATACTTTTTTAACATAAACTACAGTATGCAGATGAGTGCTATCCACACAGTATGTAGGTACCTGTAGTACTGTAAATATACTGTTCACTGATAGTCTGTCTGCATTCCTCAGCTTAAAGTAGTGTTAAAGATGTCCGAAGGTCTGCTGAGCCCTTGGGAGAAGCTGTCCAGTGTGATTAGAAGCTACACACTGATGCCTGTCTTCTGTTGTGATTGTTTTTCAATTTAAACCCACTGAGAGAATCGACTTCAGATTCAGGTAGTAGGATACATTACACTGTCATTCTGAGCCTAACGTGTGTGACACCCAGTCAAAAGTACCGTTAGCCAACATCAGGACACCAGGGTTAATTGCTAGTTAGAAACATTGTCAGTCAGTGGATCTGTGGCAAAGGCTGCTGCAGTTCTGCCAGGGGTGCATGTAATAGACTCCATTCATGCTAGACAGGAGTCCATGCTACCATGCTATTACATGACCAATCAGGAGGCTATGCCTAACATCACATGACTCATTCAAAATCATGGCACAGTTTACAGCACAACCTTGTGGTCAGTAGTGCCTGATGAGTTCATCTTATGCATTGTAGGTCTTGTTAGTAAAGGAGAGCCCATCTCTAATAACAACTGGCTACCAGCATCCTCAGATTTCATTGAGCCAGTCAGTTGTGGGAGGTGAATGTGGCATCAGGGACATGAACAGGAGGAGAAGGATGGTGATTGGGTGGAGGGGCGTGTGGGCAAGGATGGTGATTGGGTGGAGGGGTGTGTGGGCAAGGATGGTGACTGGGTGGAGGGGTATGTGGGCAAGGTGGACGCTGCGCACAAAGCAGAAGCAGATGAACCTGATCAGGTGCAAAAGCTGTGGAAAAGTCATTCACCTGCATACTTGTTGGAGTGCAATGCCATGACCAGCTCCAGTGCCTCATAGGAAAGACACCCATTAATCCTGCTGGATGCTGATCTGCCCCAATGAGGGAGCACTGGAGCATAGATAAGTTTGCCCTGTAATGGAGGTGCTATGGATATTGTGCTAAATGTCAGAGGAGGAGTAGTGAACTATGGAAATGATAGCCTCATCCTCTACCTCATAGCCAAATCAGCAGTGAATAGTATTAACATATATGAACATATTTCCAGGCTATGTGAAGCATGAATGGGCAAAGCTCATTTCCCAGCACCAGTGCTGATTCACTTCCCCTGAGGAACTTAGCGACAGCCATTTGGCTTTCGAGACACTGGCACGGGAACAGTTAAACGAACACTCCAACAGCGATACTGACATAGACAAAGACGGACAACGACACACACTTCACATATACACACACGCTTCACATATACACACACACTTATATACACACACGCTTCACATATACACAAACGCTTATATACACACACGCTTCACATATACACACACACTTATATACACACACGCTTCACATATACACACACGCATGACTCACCACAGGTGCTACAGATAAAGATAACTAAACTAACATTCACAGCCACGCCCACAACACACACGGACGTACACGCAAACACACACACCTAACAGACACGCCCACACATCTTCACACAGACACGCCCACACAGACACGAACAAGGGAGGATGTTTGGTCCAATGTGGGAATGTTGATTAAATCTCAGTAAATCTCTAAACCTTTTCATGTCTGATCTGTGAGTTGTGCTTTTACGCTTTTGTTCGTGTAAAAGTTTGGAGGGTCACATTCCCACTAATTCAGGCAGTGTCCCAGGAGAGAATGTCTGTCTTAATGAGAGGGGTGACCAGAGACGTTTATCACCACTTATTTAAGGGAGTGTAAAGCTCTGTATCTTGCCCTGTTGGCTTTAGTGCAGAAGCCCTTATGCCTACATTAGGGTGAGAAGGTTGAACATGTCATACTGTGAATGACCTCCAACAGCTACAGCAGCGCTTCTGTTTTTATCTTCATGTTTATCTTACTTAAATGCCAACGAATTAAGGGCAGAACAGTGTGTGTGATGTGTGTGTGTTGGCCTGCCTCCATCACCATTCACATCAGACAGAAGTAGCACACGTAAACTGAACACATATACACACACGCATGCATACAAACAAACACACACCCACACACATGCATACACACAAACACACACATACCCACAAACATCTTAGAGATAGTCCAAGGAGATCAGTGTTTCAGTCATTACACTGTATGAGTGAGTATTTACATGTTCAAGTTATACGCAAGCATGATCCACAGTGTCAAACCAACTTCCATATCCATGTAGGTTTATGTCTCTACAATCTGAGTTTATGTCCGTTGACCACACTTGTGACAAAAATAAGGTGGGACTCGCTAAGAAAAACTGTTAAACCTGTGCTGAGGAAGACGGGAGAGTTGCAGTTCATCCTCGTCCAAGTAAACAGCAGGTCTAGGTGCTGATAACAAATATCCTCAGGCATATCACATCTCACAGTGACAAAGTCATTGGCTTTTGCCCATTGATCACAGTCGAAGACAATCTATTGCTCTGTGCTGAAATAATAGATTTCTTTAAAGGGACCCATCCCTCACTGCATGTGTAATTGAACTCTCTTTCTTTATTTGTCTTTGAGAGTGTTTAAGCCTCGTCTTTGCTCACAGCATTTCCCTCTCCCCTTACCGACTCTACAGAAGTCCAGCTGATACAAAATCATTTTTACTCATTCATTGCTTATTGACAGTCTGGGTATCAAAAGAATTATAATAGAATTGTAATATAATAATAATAGAATAATATTAGTTTGAAAGTTAATGGTTCAATACATGAGTGTAATTCATTATTTTTGTAAGATTTTCTTTTTTCCTTGGTGTTTACCTTTTTTCCCTCTTTCTCACTTCTCTTGTTCTTTCCTTCACTCCCCTCCATCCACACTGTTAAACACACACCATCCAGCACTTAAAGAATGATTTTTTCTTCTTTGTGCATCTTTTCTGCCTGTGAATGCAGAAAACACACGAGGAAGCTCTGCAGGCCTTCATCATATCTGCTCCGTGATTGGACGACGAGGGCGGAAGGCTCCCTGGGCTCGCCCATTTTTTCAAGGCTCTGGCGCTTGCCGGTCGTTAGTAGCCCATTACCGAGCCGTGCAGCAGAGGATGAGCCTCTCTTACACCAGCTTTTCTTTTTACAGCAGCATCTGTGCTTGAACCATATTTTTGCTTTTTTCTAAACACTTTTTAACTCCTCTCTGCCAACTGATGCATGTTCATCTGTGTGTGCCAGTGGGCCAGATGGTGGGAGATGAGCAGAAACACAATTGTGAGGCTGGTGATTCTGTTAATGACAACATGCTGAGTGCAGAAGGGAATATGGTTCTCTCCAGAACAGACTCGGCATTTATAAACACTTTTTTTTAATCACATGTACTGAACCAAGCAAGCTCAAAGGAGAACTGTGAGTGCCTGTATGATTGTGATTAGCTGATATTGCTAGAAGAGGTTATTTCATTGCAGTTATATATACTTTGTATTATTCAGATAAGGTGTGATATTTTTTTCCCCAAAGACCAATCAGGCTTGATACAGATGTCACTCCGAAGCAGAGTTCACCTACATTTTTGATCTGGTCAGCAACAAATGCACACAGAGATGATTACAGAGCAGAACTATTGACTTTTACATTTCAGTTCTACTGCTAAGAGTAAAGCAGAATGAGAAAGTGGGCTTTCCCTTGAAAAAAATACTGAAACAGCCGACACGCTGAAACAAACCTTCCACTTTTGGACTTGGAAAGGAATCCCCAACCAGGTATTGTATTCAAGCAAATGGTGGAAGAAGAAGGGCTCGAGTCTAAATGAGCCTGAAGGCAAAGGGTCCTTTAGATGTACTGCATAAATACTGCTTCACATGATCAGATGGATTCTGCTTGAATCTCTTACAACAGGAGCTGGAATAGATCCCACGTTTCATTAAAGCAGGAATCAAGCAGGATAAGCTAATCATACTCTCCTACACTGCCACTCCTCCTGGGGACGTCGGCTGTGCTTGGCTCCATGGGTTCCCAGACTGTGGTTAACGGACATCACAATGATAACCTGTCAAGCCATGTGTATACATCTCTTCAGCACACAAAAATGACAATCATATTCTGTCTTCATCTGAGCTCATCTTTATCTTATATATACTTATTCTGACATACGCTGCACGTTTATCAAAAAGTGATCCAGATCAAGAGTGCTTTAATGATCGGAACTTTATTTAAATGCAACTGGGTCTGACATATAGGAACAGAAATGAAAGTAGACTACATTCTACAAAGACTTTCCCTATTGCTTGAGTTCTGTGCTGATTTCTGTGCTGTAGTGTTGATTTCTGACTGATGAAAGTATTCAGGTTAAATAAAAATCATGACAGGACTTTAGCATTGCTGCAAGACAACACAGGAACTGGGAGATTCTATACACTGTTATTAACTGACCCTGAAAAATGTTTTTGTGATACACCGTTTTACCAAAACTGAACAGTACTTTCACATCGTTTGTTTTCCACACTGAAGCAGCACCTCAGTGTTTGCTTCCTTCAGGCATTAAACACTGTGAAAGTTCTTTCAAGGAGAAAGCTAAACAGTCAACTTGTCATAGTCGCAGAAAGCAATGCTGGGGTTTTTGGCCCTGCAAACAGAAATTCACTGATATATAAGGACTACAGGAAATATGATCACAAGGTTTTCTGGAGGGCATGGTGATGTTTTGTTTGGGGTGGGAGCAAGATAAAGTGTGTGTGTGTGTGTGTGTGTGTGTGTGTGTGAAAGAAATGGAGGGGATTGTTATTGTCTATGTATGTGCTGTCACAAAGGTGTGTGAGAGCAGATAAATGTCATGTTATCCTTTGTGACAGTCATTTTGATGTAACACAAGAGCTTTGTATTTGTGTGTGTGTGTGTGTGTGTGTGTGTGTATCATTTGCTGAAAATTCCATCTGAAAATAAAAACTTTGTGAAATTGCAGAGCTTGAATCCCAGTACTCATGAGTTTGTGGTGGGTGCTTGGTACATTAGTTTCCCAGCAATCTCACATCAGACTCGGCTTGTCTGCTGTCTGTGAATGTCTTTAAGAGTAGAAATCTATACTCTACATTTCTCATTAATATGTTCAATATGGGTGTTACATCCATCTGCAGCCACCCAGTAGATGGAGCAAATATCTCCTCCTTCCCGTGACAGGAATAAGAAAAAGGGGCTTTCAGTTCTGAGCATTTTTTGTTGTTGTTCATGGCTGTTGCGATCAGGGAAGGAAGGCAAGTTTGTGTATGTGTGTCTAAGAGCCACATCAGGTTTGATGTCTGATCCAGACAAAACCACAGCAGGGAAGCCATGAAGCTGTAAGTCACTGGTGTTCCTGCACTGCTCGTCTGGTGCCTTCATCCATCTCCCCTGACATGCACACATCCACAGACCCCAGACTTCTACCCACAATAATTAAGATATTACACAGGTTTACACAAGTAACGTACAAAAGCAAAAATATGCAATTGAGTAGACGACTTTCCTACAGCACATATATAATAATATAGTAATATTTGCTTCATTTGTTGGATACCAAAAATATCCCTTGGGCAAATAGCACAGACCATTGATAAAAGATTTGGGTAGTTTCTCCCATTCTTTACTGATAAAAGATATGGGTAATTTCTCTCATTCTTCATGGTAGATCCTCATTCTTCATGGTAGATCCTCATTCTTCGTGGTAGATCCTCATTCTTTATGGAAGATCCTCATTCTTCATGGTAGATCCTCATTCTTCATGGTAGATCCTCATTCTTCGTGGTAGAAGCTCCACAGAGTATAACTCTCCCCACCAGAGTATAACTCTTTCATGACTGTGGCTGTATTAGCCAGGTGATGTGTGGTACCTGTGCAGTACTTGTTTTGTACCACACATATGCTTGCTGTAGTGCCAAAATCTCATCACAACAGAGAATCTTTTTCCACATGTTGCAAACTCCAATTGGGCAGTCATTTGTTTTTTTTATTCAATGGTCACTTCCATATTACCACTCTGCTATAAAGAATAGTATAAATATATATATGTGTGTGTGTGTGTGTGTGTGTGTGTGTGTGTGTGTACGTGTGTGTACTGTATATATAATATTCCAGATGAACTAGGACAGTAAAGATATTTCTTTGGAAACCTTGTGTAGTGTGTAGAATATTTTTAAATATCTCTACTAGATAGATAGATAGATAGATAGATAGATAGACAGATAGATAGATAGATAGTATATGTGTTATATAATACCTACAGCTGTTAGAGGTAGAAGACATGAGTCAGGTAGAGTCTCAGAACATGTCAGTGCTCACTGGGCAGATCGCTGGCCTGTGTTGCTTAATGGCTGTACTATTTAATGAATTTCTTCCAGCTCACTTTGTCTCTCTCTTTCTCTCTTTCTTTCTCTAGCAAGCATTGTTTCACCTGCAGGATCTATTGTGGGGTGATTAAAGTGAGGATATTGTGGTCACTCATGGCCTCATGGCATGTTGTGTTCTGTTTAAACTCAGCACGTTTGTCATCTTGATCGCTGGCTTGATCGTGAGTGTGGTAAGTGAAGGATTACTTATTCATGAGTGTGTTAAGTGAAGGATTGTGGTAAGTGAAGGATTACATATTCATGAGTGTGGTAAGTGAAGGATTACTTATACATGAGTATGGTAAGTGAAGGATTACTTATTCATGACTATGGTAAGTGAAGGATTACTTATTCATAAATGTGGTAAATTAAGGATTACGTATTCATGAGTATGGTAAGTGAAGGATTACTTATTCATGACTATGGTAAGCGAAGGATTACTTATTCATGAGTGCAAAGAAAGTCTTGCTTAAGTTTTGCTTTTGTTGGAATCTTTTACAGATTTTTTAAGGGTCATTTGTTTTGAGAAGGTCATTAAACCAGTGCCCTTTGAGTCATAATGTAACATCTACAACTCAAAGGGCATTCTTTGTGACTCCCCATGGAAAAAATGAGATATACTTTTCAACTCTTTGTAACTTCAGGAAAAGGTCGTGTTATGCTGAAAGGTTGAGAAGTCGTGACTTATCTCATTATGTTACTCATGGTGCAGTGCCAGCAGGACTCCCCCATTATCCACTCAATGTTATGCAAATGTAACGTGAAGGTGGAACTTCCCACAGTATTCGCCCCATTGCTCCTCGCAGCAGCAACGCCTGCCTCGACCTCCACCTGCCTCGACCGCCACCTGCCTCGACCTCCACCTGCCTCGACCTCCACCTGCCTCGACCGCCACCTGCATCATCACGTGCTCATGAGCACAACATTCCAGGGTAAAGCCCCTCTTTCAAATGGAAATGGACCCTTATAAAAATGCCCAGCAGCTGTGCATGGGGCAGTCCAGAAGGTGGCCCCACCTGCTGGAACCCTGCTGGTCAAGACCTCAGAACATGGAGTAATGGGTGGAGAAAACCAGCCACAGTAGCTCTGATTAACGCTTTCTTCTAACGTCCAGTTTATTCTTATGCGCTTTAAAGATACTGAAACTATTAGAAATACACATTATTAAACAGGTATCAAACATAATCTACTACAGTACTATTGATAATCAGTTCAGCCTATATTGTTGTAGATTAAAGAGTAGAGAGGAACAATATTGTTTGTCCTAGTTTCTCTAAAAGGCTTTATCACAGTGTGAAATATGCACATTTAAAAAGATCATATACTCTGAGCCAGTGCTCAAGATAAGTTAGCACAGGTATAAACCACTTTCAGCTACCAGGATCCTCTTTAACATTCATTCAACTGTGTTCTCGAATACAGTTTGTACCTGTATATACTGTATGTAACTGCACCCCTGAATACTGTATGTACCATTCCTAGAGTTGTATCCCATCAAGGAAGGGAGTGGGGTTTTACAGTCGTTAGTAACTCACCAGCCTCCACATAGAGCAGACAGGGAAGAGTGAGGTGAAGAGGAGCTGTGAGAGAACTAAACGATTGGTCGTCCCTCCCAGAAGAGTCTGGGGGAACCACCCACTGCTTCTCACAGTGTTTACAGCGAGTCACTCTGCTTATGAGCTCACGCACATGCTAACAATTACACACAAACACACACACTCCATAAATATTCATTATAAGCAGCCGTATAGTTTTATGTCTCTACTTAAACCAAAAGCATCTAGAATATTTCATCCTGGGTCGATTTGAGCATGTGGCTGTAAGTTCGTTTCCCTTAGTCTGATCCTTCATGGCTAATATTGAATCTGGCTACTGTGTAAGGGGTGAGAAGATTATATTTTGGCAGAATGTGTTAAATGTCCCTTTTCTGTCTAGTTGGAATCAGTTACTGTAACAGTTACTCACTTCTGCTTGAAGATGTTTCCATTTCTACTGATGGGGCTTCAGTGAACATCCTAAAATGTTCTTGTTTGTGAATCCAATGTGATTTGCATAACAGGCACCAGGGCTTCCCCAGCTTGTTAGCCCAGAGAGCAGGTATTTGGATCCATTAGCAAAAGGGCAAAGATGAATCATTCTTCATCAGCCCCCTGTGAAAGGGCAGTGGTGTTCTACCATCTTATCTGCTCCTTTCAACTCCTTTCCAAGCATCACTTTGACTCATTTGACTCGTTTCACCTGTGTCTCGTTAGGGTGAGTGTATGTAAGCGTGTGCATGTCACTGAGTATTTGTCAGTCTTTGTCGATGTGTGATGTCATTGACGTGGTAAACGGTTTATTAACGTTGGCGCTTGGGAGCAGTGGGTTCATCCCTTTGCTCCTCAGCTTCCATTTCCAACCGTCCATCACTGCAGCCATTATTTGTTTGACCGGAAGCAGTTGAATTGTAGTTTGGACCCGTTGAGTTCTTTTTGAGTTCTTTTTGAGTTCTTTTTGATCTCTTTTTGCTCCTCCTAGCTTTGGACAATGACATGCTTTTTCAAGAGAAAATGGTTTGAATATTAGCGTATACATTTATCTTAGCTTGAACATTCTTCTCAATGAAATGCCAGACCACTGCTAAGAACCTAGTTCATAAGACAGTTATAATTGTAATTGTCAATTATATTATGTAATTATAATTATAATTGTCATGAATATTATATGTACCTCTCTGTCCCACTCTCTCCTTCTCTCTGTCCCACTCTCCTTCTCTCTGTCCCACTCTCTCCTTCTCTCTGTCCCACTCTCCTTCTCTCCCTCTACGTCTCCTTCTCTCTATCCCACTCTCTCCTTTTCTCTGTCCCACTCTCCTTCTCTCTATCCCGCTCTCTCCTTCTCTCTATCCCCTTCCTTCTCTCTCTCCCTCTCTCCCACTCTCTCGTTCTCTCTCTCCCTCTCTCTTTGAGCAAGTGAACAAGTGAGGAATGTTTACTGCATCTTTGTGCAGTATGTCAGGAAGGAGTGATAAAGGATATCTGACTGATGGATGCATGAGTGAACACAGCATGTTTTTTATAGCATGTGGTTTTAAGAATGTCTCACAATGTTTGTTTACTTTCTGGACCAGATCTGCAAACAAAATGTGGATCCACACCGATATTAAAATTCTAATGTTTCTAAATTGCAATTTTCCAAGAAGAATATTTTATATGAACATGAAAGCATCAAATAACCTGCCCTTGAGTCATTTTAATTCATACGTTTTGTATTCATGAATAGTATGCTAGCAGACAGCTATGTATTCATGAATAATATGTTATCAAGATGAGTCTTGTATGAATGCACAGATCAAAGTTGCTCTCCCAGTTGCTAAGCTACATTTGACACTTGTGCAGGTGTACTTTACTTTTGAATTGGAAGTGAAGTGAACTGTTCAAATCATACACATAAACTATGGTCATTTTCTTAATATTCTGCTGTGATTTGCCAGAACTAACACATCTAACACAAGCAGTAAAAGTGTTTTGTCCAAAAATATTCTATTGGCTGAGTGTCTGTGTGAAGAATAACCTGTGCTTTTACTCCTTGGTCATAAACAAAGGAATACAAATTAAAATAAATTTGATATGAAAAAATTATTTGAAATAAGTTCTGCAGGCCTGGAGCTCCATCATACCATCAAAACCATCAAACCATCTCTCCACCATACCATCAAACCATCTCTCCACCATACCATCAAACCATCTCTCCACCATACCATCAAACCATCAAACCATCTCTTGATGTCTGCTGCCATGGATTTAGTAGTATGGGCAGAAGCTGAGGCACATGCAGACCAAGGAGAAGGAAAGGCAGATGAGGATGAGAAGCAAAGAAAGGAGATGTTGCTGGGTGTGGTTCAACACGGGTGTGTATGAACACATCCATA
>JAOYMR010000017.1:5353406-5367815 GCA_025802075.1 Tenebrosternarchus preto
TTGTTCATTCTTTTTTTTTTTTTTTTTTAATTTTCATATAAAAATCTGTAATTGTGCCCGGTTTCTTTGTACATTACACAAACCACCTTAATCACAACCCCCCCCCCCCCCCCCCCGGTGCGCATCACTGACTGGTTTTGCTAACACAGCAGTGAGTCGTGAAATGAGATTTCTGTGCTGTTATTGTTCAAGCCCAGCCATCTTCCTGGCCTAAAAAATTATGCCTTTTCCAAGTATCTGCTGTCACCATTTCTAACCAACAGAAGGGTGTATCAATAGGATGGAGATGTATCACAGTTTCCAAGTGAAGATGCTGGAAAAATGATTCCAGTGCAATTAAAAATGGGTCATCAGTGCTACAAAATGGATGAGAATTTAACTAAATGTAGCAAAGTATGATTAGCTCAGTCAAATCGTGTTTACAAAGGTTTGCTTGGAAACTTTTGATCTTGAAATGTTCTCGGAAGAGCAAAAGAGCATAATAGGGTTATATTTATTTGTAGTGATTCACAGTTTGGGGAACATCTGAGACCTGCTCAAATATGAGGCTTATTCGAAGCTTCTGTAGATCAATTAGGTTCCATCAAACAGTAATTCAGATGCTATAGCAGGATCTCCTATCTCTTTGATTCCAGTGTCCATTCATTCCAGTGATTCTTGTGTCTACAGATGAATTAATAACCAGTCTTTCTGATGAAGTGTAAAAAATGACATTAATCTAATTAGCCTTCAGAAAATCTTGGACGGACGGTTATTATCGTATGTATTTGTGTTTTTGTTGCCAGTGAGTGGCAGATGGTGCTGAGGGTTACTTTCCTTCTCTATTTCCACTCTTTCGAGCGGTTTACATATGTAGCTCTTTTATTCACAAAAGTATGGATAAAAAATGTGCTTTCTCTGTTTGTTTCCCCCTTCCCTTTGGTATTGTAATTTGAGTTCAGCCCTTGAGCTTGTAGTCACACTTGGTTGTTTGCCATGCTGGTCGGTATGGTGGTTGTTCTTCTGCAGGGTCAGTGCTGGTCGGTATGGTGGTTGTTCTTCTGCAGGGTCAGTGCTGGTCGGTATGGTGGTTGTTCTTCTGCAGGGTCAGTGCTGGTCGGTATGGTGGTTGTTCTTCTGCAGGGTCACTGCTGGTCGGTATCATGTATGCTGTACGTGAGGTTAGGCTGAAAAATCTCCCACCTCTCTCTCCTTTAACCTTCTCAGTCCTGCTTTTGTCATGAACACTACACTAAAGTTCCTCGTGAAAATATTTGTACATGCAGCTTAAAATGGCTTTTAGAATTAAGCAAAATCTTCTGCATATTAATGTTATTAGCATTAAACCATTTTTAGCACGGAGTAGCTGTTTTTATCTGCCTTTTTAAATATACCCGATATCACTTAGTGTTCTGCTGGAACAATTCGGAATCATTTCCATGATGACTGATGATCTGTTTCCTGTTCAGTACAGGAGGTATAACACAGGAGTGGCTTCTCTGTTTGAGAACATGCTGTATGTGTGTGGTTGAAACGCCACGTGATGACCATGTGGTGGGTCCTGAGCAGGACAGCAGTACGGGACCTGCATGGTAAACCAGTGCACGGCTGCTCCAGGTGCTGCTTTTGTCTGGGAATGCAGATCAACACGTCCCATTGTTCAGTGCTCCCAAAGGCATAGCATGCTTAAATAGATCGTAGAAAACAATTAACAGTGCATAATGTAAGGTGTGTCTAAGAGAACGGTGTGCATCTTCACGTGTGCCAGGCAAATGTGGTTGTCCATGCACACCCTAAAGAGAAGGTGCCCATGGAGGGCTCCATGCCAGCCTGCTGGATGACCAACAGTCAATAAATATTAAACTCGCATTGATCAAGCAGAGTACACCATCAAACACAAAAGAACAAAGATGAAAACTGGACTGACATAAATTATACAATAGAAACATCTCAGAATTTTTTTTTCTTTTCTCAGAAAAGTAACCTCTTCAAACACATGCCCCATGGGCTGCTGTGTCTTTTATATGGGCTCGGCTTTGAGGTAGAAGGATGTTCTTTTTCTCTCTTGTTTGCTTTTCAGCTATAGCTCAAGTTCAAAGAGCATCTTAGTTTCTTTGTCTCTAACCATTCAGAGCTAATTGGTGTACCACAGCACTTGAGGTTAGATTTCTGAAGACTGCTAAAGATTCTGCAGGTGTTTCTGGAGACATCACTTCACGGCTTTATTCAGTTAAAAGGTTTTGTTCGGGCAAAAACCAGATGAGGTTGTGATGTATTATAGACACTAAGATTTACATAGCATGACTTTATCCAGGGATCTGATGACCTCAGCATGGTGTGGGTAAATGGGGTGAGTGCTGTGCATGCCAGTGCGTCTGGGTATGGTTGGGTCATTAGAGCTCTGGTGCTGTTCCCACACACAGCGCTCTACTCTCCGATTCAGGCTCCCCACAGCTCCCATATGGCCCTTACAGTCTGGGCCTGCACTGATCTCCAAGTGCAATTATCTGAATAAATCCTGGCCAGGGCTCACGAACCAGGGTCAGCGTTTGCCATCAGACCACAGTGGTTTCAGTGTGTCCTCATGATTATTTTGTCTGTGCCTGAACACAGTATTGAGCTGCATCTTTCATGCATGTACAATTCTTTTGTCCCAGTTATAATTAAAATGCTTAAGTCATGTGGTGATTTATGCAATTTATTCAAGAGTTTTTTCAACATTGTTATATAGAGTGTGTAGAGGTAAACCACAAAATGTGAACCTTGACTTGATACTAACAGTTTACCCTCATTAACTGAAAAGAATCTAGATTTTTCTCCACGTGTGTGCATGATTCCTTGTTCTTACCAGACTACAGGGTGGACATTACAGAAGAAGGTCTTTATTCACTTTCCCTCTGACAGTTCTGAGCAGATGCAGTGTGAAGTGTGTGGTGCATGTTTCCGTGTGTGGTGGTGAGAGGGCTGCTCAGTGACCTCTGACCTCAATATTCTGCTCACTCGCTTCTGTAGTCACCATCATTACCACAGCAACAGAGTTTCCTGCGACTTTGAGGATTGATGCCCCAAGTGAACTGCTCTCTCTCTCTCTCTCTCTCTCTCATATATATATATATATATATAAGAAAGATTGATGTAATTGGTTAAGATATGTTGTTATGGATCTCATTTTTATTTGAGTCCAGTTTTTAAAATTCCAGAATGCAGGGAATGTCTGATGTTGATGAGCAGATGATTTACTGGAGCGATTCAATACAGTCTACTAACACAATTTTCAGTATCTGAAAATGTTGCTGCTTTGTTTGAAATGTTTTCAGGCCAGAGTTTCCCTTTGAGGGTTATGGATATTTTCACTTAATTGACATCCCCATGTTTGTTTTGAAGTGCCATCGTTGTGTCACCCACTCTCAGTTCAGAGACTGATCTGCTGTTGCTAGTGTTAGTGTCTGATCTGATAGGGTTTGTGTCTGATCTGCTGTTGCTAGGGTTAGTGTCTGATCTGCTAGGGTTTGTGTCTGATCTGCTAGGGTTTGTGTCTGATCTGCTAGGGTTTGTGTCTGATCTGCTGTTGCTAGGGTTAGTGTCTGCCACCACTGGCAAACAGATTAAAACCACTATTCACCAGTTTGTATTTTAGATTGTACTGGGAGTCGTTTCCCTCGAAGTGTGTCCCTCTGTTTAGTAATTGCTGCTTTAAATAGCAGCAGCGTCTCTGAGGTTTATGACTGATAGAACACACTTTCAACCATGTGTGTAATAAAGCTCCTGTTGTCCTTGAGAGTACAGGAACTGTGTGAAATACAGAAATGGCCCTCGTCATGCATTAAATTAAACTCCACTCCAGTCCCTTCTGTGTGTAGTTTTAAGCTTTAGGCTCTTGTTCCTCTGGAACTGGCAAATGAAGGTTGAATTTGAATGATTCCTTATCCTTTCTCTTTGTGCTGAGTTTGTTCAGAGATGTGAATAAACCCTTTATGGAGACTGTAGTCTGTGACGTTTAATTGCTGTTGTTATAGTTTTTGCATGCACCGCTGTATCAAGCCCTGCTTCTCATTGCTATGCAGTCATCAGCATTTCAGATCTGGTAGTGGTGGAATGGCCCTGCTTGGCCCTCAGGGAGGGTGTTTGGTGCTTTTAACATACATTTCCCTTCCTCACTAAGACTAATGAGATTATCTGTTTTTCAGAGAAAGGGAAAATGTGCTCTTTACAGGGTTACCTACCCAATGCACTCTTTACAGGGTTACCTACCCAATGCACTCTTTACAGGGTTACCTACCCAATGCAATTCAAAATTTCAAACGTGCTGTGTAGTGCTTTTATTTTGTCAGGGACAGGGTTTTCAAACGAGACATTGGGTGTATTGGTTCAAATGAGAGATTGGGTGTGTATTAGTTCAGGTGTCATGCTTGGTAAGCTCGAAACAAAAGGGTCTCGGAGCTGCGAGCGGGGTGTGCTGAGCTCCTCAGCTCAGGGGGGTGTTGGCATCTCCGCTTGGCTGTTCACACTACATGATGGATTCTGTGGAACAAAATAAACGTTGCTCCGGAGAGATTGATGGCCAACTCATGGGCCGCCATTAGAACTCGAACAGGATCTACTTTAAGAGTTTGAAACTTTGGACTGTTTTCTGTAATGTGAAGGAAACTTTCCTGACATTCCATTTTGGATTTAAGAAGGAAGGAGGAAGAAAAGACTTTTATCACTTAAAAAAGCAAAACTCTTGAGCTTCACAGGCTGCAGGGCCCCAGAAGAGATGATTCGGTCTAAATCTTTCAATCATTAATCAACCGTTTAATGAATTAGGCTCATTACTTGGTCATTGCATAATTCTGATCTCCCAGTAATTAGCAAATATTGTAATACGGAATACATACTAAAAGGAATCAATGCAATACTGTTTTAAAAAACGTGAAATACCGTAAGGGGAACCAGCGCCTCGATGTGAGTGTGGTGCAGGGGTGGACCGAGCTAATGGTGCGGAAAGTTCACCAAACGCCAAAGCCCCACTGTGTTGGGCTGCTCAGTTAAGTGGAGGGGAGGTTCAGACAATGTGTGAGGCGGGTAGAGTCGACTCGAGGAAGAGCATTAATCTGAGTTCCAGCCTTTAGCTGTCTGCCCTAGCTGTGGGAAGAAAGGGATCCTGCACAGTTGGCTTCTGCACAGCGGCACTGTGTTTCCAGGGGACTGAACAAACTCAAAGTTGATCAGTGATCCTACCGGTTTGTTTTTTTTTTGTCCACTCCCATATCCTCTATCGTTGACCGTCTCGGTCATATTAACAGATTTAATTTCTTTTTTTCACAGCTTAGTCTCTACTAATGTATTCATTGCTTTGTACTCTTCCTTACACATTTTTGTAGACTTATGTGCTTTAAAATTCTTCCCAGGAAAAAGGCTTGTCTTTTTTATATCAGAATTTCAGTCAGTTGGCTTTTCTGCCTTTTGTTCTCTTTCTGCTTTATAGTCCATTCGAGTTCTCGATTTGCTTCTCCGAGGCTGTCAGTAATCGCTCGTAGCCTTTGGGGCAGACCTGACCTTGAGATACCCCAGCATATTCAATAAGCACCAACCTCTGAAAGTATTACCTTTCCTGTCTGAGCAAAGGCAGGGCCAGTGTGAGGTCAGTCTCCCCGTCTTACCCTTTACACGTCCCCTTCACAGGCAGCCAGAAACATTAAGGGTTCGAGCCTCAAAGACTTTGGGAATTTGTAAGAATGAGAAAGTGTCGGTTAAAATTTTGGAGGGCACAAGCTATTAATTTTTGTTCTTGTAATCTGAAAAATTCAGTAATGGTCATTTTAGTAATACACTGTTAGAATGATTTGGTGGTTTGATCACATTGGTTTGGTCAGTAGATCTTTTAGTATCTGTGCTTGTAGAGTCTGTTTACACCTTGCATCAAATTGGGTTTAATGTAACCTGTACACTTCTCACTATAATGCGCTCCCAGTATGACCAGATGAGATCTGGTTTGACTCCCATACACCAACACAGGAACGGTTTCCTTTTTCTTCTTACTGTAAACATGGTTAGAGTTTAAAAGCATTTACCTGTTGTCAGCACTCAGCAAAAGTAATTCCATTCACACAATTGTATGTGGATCCACAAAACCCGGTCTGTTTATACTTGTATTAAATGTGGTCAAGATCCGTCTCTGACCGCCTAACGTGATTTGAGCGAGCGGATCGTAATCCAATCGCAGTGTGTCCTGGGGGTGTGTGTATGTCTAGCTTTTCGTGTGGTCAAATGAAATCTGAAGGTGATCTGATCACTGAATACAAATGTTCATGCAAGGTGTAAACAGGCTCACAGAGAACAGATACTGTTGTGTGGGAATGTTTGAAGTAGTTCTGCTGTATTTTTCTCTGCAACTGCTCTCTCTCCCTCCCTCTCTCCCTCCCTCTCTCTCTCTCTCTCTCTCTCTCTCTCTCTCTTCCCTTTGCTCCCCTCCCTCTTCTTTCCAGGTAGTGGGCATGATCCTCTTAGACATGGACTTGCATAATGTTCACTCTTATAGCAAATTATCTCCAGAGTGCTCTGGGATTACACTTCCTTTCATTAAATCAAAATTCCGTTTTCATTCTGCCTTTTTCCACCACTGAACTCCCTCACACACACACACACACACACTCATACACACACACGAGTGCATGCGCATTTTGTACAGATCAGAGTTAATATAATTAAGATCCATAAGCTCTAGGCTTCAGGAAAGGCAGGGATTGTTCTGTGCTTCACTGAGGGTGGTACAAGCAGCTGTTGTTTGTGGCGTTGTGGAGGGGAGGGGAATGTCAGCATGGTGTTGCCCCCTGGAGCTCCGCGCTCCTGCTCCACAAGTCCCTGGAGACTCCTCAGAGATACTCCAGCCTGTACTGCAGGTCCCTCACCATGGCGTCTTAACCCTGACTATCTGATGGCCAGTGGGCATGGTGGACAATATCTGGCTATATATGTAGTTAATTTTTATATATTTAATTGTTTGGTTATATAATTGACTTATTTAATTGCTCATAAAGAGCATGGAATCCTGTGTGATCGAGAAATGATTTTCCACTTGGGGAAGAAGATTCTGTGTTTGTCTCATGCATCACGCCTCACATGTTGTTCTATAAAGAGAAGAATACCAGTGTATGACGGAGGTGACCTGCATGGCTTTGTAACCTCCACTGGTGAGACTTCCAGCAGAAATGCATGTTTTCATTTAGAAGGCAAACTGGTTTAGAGTTTGTTTTATTGTTCAGTTTGACACCAGTGGCCACTGTATTGTCTGGAGCACTGCCTAAACTACTTTGCTTTGTAGTTTCAACATCATACTTTATTAGAAAAGATGACAATAATGCCTCTTTACAGTTTACTGTTACTTTCTCCAATTTCATACAGTGTATTTGAAAGGGCTGTAATAAATTTGGCTGATAGGTTGTTATCTTAAATGTGTTCTAGGTCACAAAGAAAGCATGTAAAATGAATTCATATGGGCACTTTATAGCAATGGGATGTGTAATTGAAGAGAAGAGTGCACCTTAGCTAGAGAAAGTGAGAGAGAGGGAGAGAAAAGAGTGAACCTTAGCTAGAGAAAGTGAGAGAGAGGGAGAGAAAAGAGTGCATCTTAGCTAGAGAGAGAGAGAGAGAGGGAGAGAAAAGAGTGCATCTTAGCTAGAGAAAGTGAGAGAGAGGGAGAGAAAAGAGTGCATCTTAGCTAGAGAGGGAGAGATGGAGAGATGTTTTTGCCTTCTTGAGAAAACGGTGTTAAAGGTCCATCTCAACACTGGCTCATTCAAGGCTCACCTGAAACATGACCTGTCTGAAGCTAAATTGTACATCTTTATTTCCACAGAGAAAAAGATCCTTGAATGCTAATACCTTTAATTCCTCTTATGTCTCTTCTGGATGCGTTTCCTTTTCAGAAGGTTTGAATTCAGCCCTGTTGGCTGGCTGAGGTCTCCAGCGATGGTTTCTCCCTGCGTGGATCAGTGCATGTAGCTTTCCTTTACTGATTAGGATCTTTGCAACAGTGTTCTTGATTGCTGTCTTTTATTGGGATGTGTTTAAAGGAGAACTGTGTTCATTTGTTAACCTGAAGGTGCTGGAAGGCCTAATTGTGCGTGTTAAATTAATCCAGCTGCTCTTGAGATGAGGTCATAGGAAGCGTTAGATATGACTGAGTGTGAGGTGTATCTAACGGAGGCTGTTGGCTGAAACAACGTGAGGTGGATCAGAAGAACTTAGTGGCGGTAGTTTTTCTCTGCTGCCTGCTGGGCTGATGTGTAAAATCGGCCTTTTCTGAAGAATGTTGAGGAAGTGCAGAGTGTCTGAGACGTTCCTCGTGCCTCTGACTCATTATTTGTAACAGCATGTTGGAATGGCTTTCATTAGTCTTACTTGACAGAGTGAAGTTCTCTGATTAGCAGTGCAATTTGATTTCTTGCCTGCCTAATGCCTGGTGTAGTTTTCTCTCTCTCTCTCTGTCTGCACCTATTTCCTTCTCTCTCTCTGTTCTCCCTTTTCTCTTTCTCTCCAAAGTGGTGGTAAGAAGAATTGTTTTTGTTTTTTTCTTTCCCTCTCAAACTATTTCCCCTAATTCAGTTGAGCCCGGGTGCCACAGAGGTTAGTGGTGTATTAGTCCAGATACAAAATCCAGGCCAGTACATAAACAGGGAGTGTAATGTGGTGTGGGATGATTCTCTGCCGGTGGCTCAAACAGGCAGAATCAGTGCTGAAGTTTGAAAAGCAGCCTGTGTGTCCTGAGAGAGCTTGGGGTAGCTGTCAGCTGCCTCGGTGCACTGAGGAGTGAAATGTTATCACCTTCATACACGCGCATACACACACACACACACACACACACACACACACACACACTCCATCAGTGCAACCATTTCTCTTTTATGCCCACTGATCAAACGGTGTGATGTTTTGGTTTGGCCCATATTTATTTCCATGGTAGACTGTGGTTTGAGAGAAACCGTTGGAGGTCCAGTAACTGAGGATCATTTAAGTGTAACATGACTAAGTAAATCCAACAGTACTGTAAAGCCTCTCTGAGCAGGTCCCCCTGCTGCCACCGGGCCTCATCCGCATGGCAGCTGTGTGTCAGTGGGAACGGGGAGAGGCAACTGCGTGGGGATGGGGTTGGGGGTGGAGATGGTGGTGAGGGGTATAGCCCGACACGGTCAGCGTGGAGTTAGCGTGCCTCTGTAGAATCCTAATTCTTGTTCATGGGGTGTTGGATTAGAGGTCATGATCTGTGTCCTGCACGGGTGTTCCAGGAAACGGGGGGGGGAGGGAGTGGTTGCGAGACCTTCATGGGTCTCGTCTTCAGCCTCCACCTTCATGGGTCTCGTCTTCAGCCAGCTGTCGTGCTGCAGTCCTTTCCTTTCAGCCCCAGCACAATTGCTCACGCAGGGTACTGGGCTTCTGTGATCGCCGAGTTCACGGCAAGGACTAAACGCAGAGAGAAGTCGGAATCTGAAGTCATGGACTGTATTCTGTCTGCAATCCCTGGCGTTGGCTTTGTGGAGCTATGAATGGTGCACATTCATACCAGAAGGGTCGGGTTTTGTTTGCCAGCCCCCCTCCTTTTGAAACCCTGCCTGCTTTGTGCTGACCTTGCACTTTGAGGCCAGATGCGGGAATAGTGTTGGCTCAGGAGAATACTAATGAAACCAGACAGATTCTATAGAAACTCCACTGGGAGAACCGTATGCATGCTGCTCTTGGTCGTGGTGGCATGCTGTACGTTTGTTGTGATGCAAGGTCCACAGTGGTTGGCATGGAAACTTATTTTTGGAGATAATACGGTCACATCATTTAAAAGACGGTTTTCACTGTTTTCTAAAGGTGTGTTGGCTGAGCTGTAACCTTCGTGTAAAGCAGTGAGCTCACTTGGGCTTCAGTATGATCATAAAATACACACACGTGGTCCTGAATCATTGATTTGAAAACACACAGGGATTATGACACACAGGGATTATGACACACAGGGATTATGACATCTGCTTCCTTCTGTGCAGGTGGTTTGGTGAAATGCAAGAAAACATTCACTTTGCCCTGTTACTGAACCACAATCATGCAGTGGAAGTTTCAGGTCTGTACTGCTGATGATTTTAGGACTGAAGCTGTTATTATTTATTCATAATATTTTTGAGTATACAAAATAACAATCTTCACACTATTACTAAACTCTACTTGAGTAAGTCATGTAATAGCAGGAAAAGTTTATTGAAAAGTTATTTTCTCAGAACAGTATTGACTCCCTCTTTACTACTTCTGTTAGTGTTTTTTTTTTTTTTTTAATTATAAAGCGAAATGTATATCTAAAATTAATCATGAAACTATGTAGTATTTGGTGAGAAATCTGAGTTTGCAGAGTAGAGCTGCATCCTTGAGTTCAAAGAGCTTGCCTAAACATTCAAAATTGTATGCGTTATTTATTCTAGTCACACAACACCGCCTGCTTTAAGCATCTCTCCGAGTGTTTTAGCAGCTCACTGAGCACAAACAGCAGTTTATCAAATCTCAACAGGGTCCGGTCAGCCTTGAGCTGCCACTGAACAGAGAGGAGGTCAAACGACTGAAATATTAAAGAGGGTTCGCTCACCTGCCACGGGCCCAGGCGCTGATCAGAGAGAATCGTATCCAGAGCTGCATTCCTTTGATGGAATCCCAGCCCAATTTGGCAGGACCCACGCTGGGTGCCTGGGGAACACCATATCAAAAGCCACACAAGCCAGAATGCAAAAGGGAGGGGATAGTGTGGGTACTTGTTTTGAAATTCTATGCATGTTTGCATGTTGTTGTCTGCTATAAGCATGCATGTTTCCAGATTTTGGCAAACTTTACCTAGGATGTGTTAGAAAAGGGAGATGACTCTGCAGGCTTCCATTTCATTATGAGGTTTCGAACTATGAATACTTTTTTGCATCTCCCATCGTGGAGGTATCTTCTGTTCCTGTCAAACCCCGGCCCCTTTTCCCTCACCTCACTGACGGGACACGTCCCGTGGTTCCGTCATGTTAAAGGAGTTTCCTGCTGCTCGCCCTTTCAGACCCACCTACGCAGTTTAACGCTGCCGAACACGCCTCCCCCTGTTCTCCCAGAAAGACGCACATATGGAGTTTTGGAAGTCGTCCTGTCGGGAGCAGCCCACCGCGCCCCAGGACCGCGTCGGCCCACCGCGCCCCAGGACCGTGTCGGCCCCCGTGTCATTCGCCTATGAAATGCACTGAAGAAGAAGTCAATGGGTACAGGAAAGTGTGCGACACTGTGACAGGCACACAGGCTGCATGGGCTTCAGTGGGGCTGTTCATTTGTATTCTAATAGGAGGGGTAGCTGTGGATACGCCTAGGTGACTGGAAAACATTCAGAGGAGAGGAAGTGAACAGACTAGCATTCGAGCAGTGTGGTCATACCCAGGCTGGGGTAGATCGTCTCACACAAAGGGAGGTAACTCCCGGTCATTTCTGTGGACATAGAAAGATGATCTGGACTTTTTTTTTTTAATAGGCAGGCATGGTTCTGTATATTCTCCAAAAGGTTTCTAAACTTGAAATACATGGGAATCGGTCAGTTTTGATGGGAATGAACTTGGTCTCAGGCTCAATAGAGGGTGTTTGTGCAGTGTCCTGTTGGGTAACACCCAGCATGACATCCTTATTCTTCTGAAATGAAGACAGTACTTATTCTATACACAGCCCACCAATGCCCCCAAAGAACCTGACATGCTGGTTTGGAGTTTTGGAAATCTTGAAACGGGACGCCAGGGGAGTTTGAGACTTCAGATGTGAACCTTCCCAAGCTCCCTCCTGAGCGGAGCCCATCCTACCTTTGAGCAAGTACCCCCTTGTGCCCCCTCGTGCCTTTTAATCTCAGCATTACGACCCCAAAGGTAAGAGAAGGTGCGGCGAAGGTCTCGACCGTTCCCCCCGTTACGCTGCTGTGGCTGCTGGGGTCTGTGCCAAAGCTGAGCTCATTGCTGTGTTTGTCTGGTCTGAGGAAGAGTCTGGCACGTTCTAAGAGGCACCTGCTGTGTGATTATGTGACAGTGTAGATGTGCTCAGTCATGTGATCCACAGCCTTCAACTGCACCACTGCCAAAACTTCCAGTATCTACACACATCCAGCCTCTGCTTGAACAACACCTAGGTTGCTTATAACATCAGCTTGGGCTGAACCAACCCAGCTCCCAACATGTGCGCGCACCCACACACACCACACACACACACATGCGCCAGAAGTGACCGACAATAAAGGATAATGGGTTTGGATAAAACTTGCTGTCACTGCAAAAACATTCAAACTGAAACATACACAGAAACTGAATATAGAAAGAAGGAGGATGGAGGGATTGAATAACAGGAAGTGGGAGGTATTTAAAGGCACGGACAGTAATGGAGTCTGACATATTTGTTGATGACATACATTTCAGTCTTAAGCACAGAATCCCAGCAGTGTGCTATTAGCTCGGTCTGAGAGGGAGGAACGAAGCCTCTCCCAGAGCAGGTTGGAGCTGCTGCCTGTTGGACGTATTCTTTCATGGTTTCTTCAGCTTTGGCCTCTAAGCATCTTTCCGTGAAGGTCGTGTGCTGGATGGTTATGGAGAGTCAGCAGGGTGACTTTATTCATGACCTCCACTGGAGATATGCTGCTTTGTCTGGGCTCTCCCTATTACCTCATCTATTCTTCACACACACACACACACACAGGTTTGTATTATTAAAGCCGATGGTTCACACTCTGATGGGAGGATCTGACTGTGAGCTGAAGCAGATCTTCGAGTGGAGAACACACACACACACACACACACAAGCCTCATGCTGAGATCGTATGCAGCTTATCAGCATGCCTTCTCACAGTAGAGATGTTGCTTTATTGCTGTTGTATAAAACCCTGTTGAGCACATCAGTCACTGCAAGTTCATAATCATTTCCAAGTATTGCAAGTCATATGTGAAGCCTGCTTTCCATGCATGAAGCCAGTGTGTGTGACACTTCAGTCAGCCTTGGTCTCGAGTGATGAGGCTCCTCGTGTGAAGGGTTTGTGTGGTGGTGATTTGTTGATGTCAGAGCTTGCAGACGTGGTTGATGGTTAAGTGCTGATGTTTATTTGTTTACTCGAGGCTGTCTGCATCTCAGCAGGTCACTCCACTGTCTTATAATCAGAGTGCGTGTCTCTGTGTGTACGTGTCTGTGTGTGTGTGTCTCTGTGTGTGTGTGTCTCTGTGTGTGTGTGTGTGTGTGTGTGTGTGTGTCTGTCTCTGTGTGTGTCTGTGTGTGTGTGTCCATGTCTTTGTGAGGTGCTTCACGACCATGATGGGTCACACAACTGGGCTTGTGTGAGTTGATGGTCCTACTAAGTCTAGCTCCCTCAGTACTGACTGAGTACTGACTCAGAGTCCACTAACACAAGGGGTATTGGTGGAGCTGAAGTAGTGGATGGTGCATCAGTAGTAAGGGGGACTGATGGAGGGGTCATGACGGGTGGATCAGGAACGTGCACGTGTGTCTCATCTCTACTGAGCAGATAAAGATGTAGATGGGATGGCTGGGGCTTCCTCACAGCCCACAGCAAGGTTACACTGCTCACAAATACCTGCTCCAGAACATTCACATCTCTCCTGAAACATGACACAACAAAGAAGTAAATAACACAAGCAATTGTTGTTTTTCCTCCCAAACTCAGTTTGTCTTGAAGGGAAGATCATGTTGGAGCTCTGGTACCCGGGGGGGAAGTGCCATCAGGGTTCATTGAATCCGAACACATTAAGGGCTGGAATGCCATAGTCGGGTCACCCCGGGTCGCCCCGGGTCACCCGTGACACCGTGAAAAGGAGAAAACCGGCAGTGTGTGTGGACGGAGCGTAGGGCCAGTCGTGCCAGACATGAAAGAGCTTCGTAAGAGGGTGTGTTTGGTCTCCTGTGTTGCTTCTTTGTTGGTCTCTTCTGCGGTGGTCTCAGTTCAGGATACTGCTGCACTAAAGTGCTCCAGCGCTCAGTCCAGCTGCCCAATTACTGGTTCATGCTGCTCCTAGAGGGGCACTGCTGGATAAGGTGTACACACACACACACACACACACACACACACACACACACACACACACACACACACACGTGCTCAAACGTTCTTGTACTCTTGATTGTGAGACTGGAATAGGTCATTGCCAAGATGGTTTCCCAATCCCTCTGGGCGTTACATAACTTCAGATTTCTACGTGTTTCCTTATGGGAAGCCCAGACCTTTTGATATATTATTCTGTGTGCATGTGCGTGCGTGTGTGTGTGTGTGTGTGTACCTGTGCATGTGTGCGTGTGTGTGTGTGTGTGTGTGTGTGTGTGTGTGGTCAGGTTGCCTCAGCAACTCTCATCCTCACATTTGAACACTTTTTAGTTCATTGGCAAGACAGCAACCAAACCAACCATCCACACGCAAACATA
>JAOYMR010000017.1:5424474-5436389 GCA_025802075.1 Tenebrosternarchus preto
AAGCTAACAGTCTATGCTAGGTGTAAGCTAACAGTCTATGCTAGGTGTAAGCTAACAGTCTATGCTAGGTGTAAGCTAACAGTCTATGCTAGGTGTAAGCTTGCTAAAAAGTGTGTTATTTAGTACTCTCAACATGTGACCTTGGGCTGGCTTACGAATACATTAAGGCTATTGTGGACTGATGGATGTACATGGTTTTGACCTATTGTGGCACACTGGGAAATTTTATGAGTGCACTAAATATTCTTCGCTCCGCATTTCAGGCATGACTGCAAAATGGCAGACTCAGAAAATTGTGCTATGTAGTAAATAGGGTGTGGTTTTAAACATTGTAACAGTTTTTCATATTGACAGTCACTCCTAAAGCACGATGAGAAGAACTGTGCTCATTTAGTGAGTGCAGTTCAGGGTTTTATCCTGCTCAGCACATTAGATGGACCTTTAGTGTTGCACAGCCATTTTCTGCTCTCTTGACTGGAGCTGGGGACAGCCAGCCCCCCACTCAAAACAAAAATATGGTCTCTTGGATGCTTTAGTGCCATCAGAAGGTGCTTTTTTTAGATGAGAGCTGTGGAGCGCAGCGCTGAGTGATGAAGGCTTTAGGGACACCTACTCCTTCCCTTTGTCCCTGTGACTCCTCCCCAACATCTCTAAACATTCCTCCACCTCCATTCCAAGGGCAGCCGGTCCGAGAGAGAGGCATGAGGGCGCAGAGGATGGAGAGAACCCCTGAACCAAGGGTGGGGCACGAGGGGGGAATGGGGGGTGTGGTTTGTGTCTACCACACGCTGATCAGACGCTCACCGTTAACAGTGCTGCAGCACAGCTTCAGCTGCTGTAAGTGTGTGCTGTTACCCCACGACTGAGGCTGTAGGAAGCACCACATCGAACTGACATTTATTCAGAGCCGTATTAAAATGATTCCTGCATGAAAGATTGGTGTGATAATTCAAATAACCTCCATAAGGTTCTCCCATCATTGTTCTAAGTGTTCTTCTCGTAATCTCTTCTATACTTTGAATATTGCTGGATGTTTTACAGAGGAAGCTTTTTATTATGCAAAGCACTTCGTATTAGAACAGGCTCTGCCTGTGTGCCTCTGTCGTCCCTCTAGCTCTCTTAATCTCTCGGCTCAGACTCCATTATCAGACACTAATTGTGCTTTAGCTAATGGTGGCTCAGTATGTTAATTGTGAGACTGAGGCTGGATGTTATTTTCTGGGAATGGTTGTGAAGTAACCTTAAGAGATGGCAATATGAACAAAATATAGGGGTGTGTGTGTGTGTGTGTGTGTGTGTGTGTGTGTGTGTGTGTTTGTGTGTTTGAGAGTAAACAGGATCTTGTGTTTCTGTAAAATTGAGATTTTGGTACTTTGCCGATGTGCTGCTCTGCTCTGTGGAGACAAATTCAGATTTCACACAGAGCAGCCTCATAGAGCAGTTAAAGAGAGCAGCCTTCTCTACCCTCAGCCTCTCAATGGCTCTACTTTGTCCTGCCACTGTTGTTAATGTGCCGTTCTGTTTTCACTCAGATAAATGTAAAGTCATATTTTTGTGTCACAGCCATTTGAGGTGCACTGCAGTGCTTTACACATACATTCAGAGTTATGGCTCAATTAAGCTACAGAAAATGACTGTTCTGGTGAATTAGAAGATAATGACATGATTGTTAGTGCTGAGCTCATCCTTGCCCCTGCACTAACACACACACACACACACACACACACACACTCTCTCTCTCTCTCTCTCTCTCTCTCTCTCTCTCTTTCTCTCTACAGCTGCGAGTGATCGATTTCTCCTCAGTAATAACATCACCGTGGCTGTTCTGGGCATCGTCATCCCGATAGGTGAGTACGCACTGAGCTCTTCAGCCTGTCTGACCCCTGCTTTTGGCCTTCAGCTCTGTGTGCTTTGGTAACCACTAACTCAACAGGGTCTTAAGTAGCCAATCCTATAAAAGAATTGTCTGTACTGCTCGTATATAATTTTTTTTCACAGTTGGCTACGTCTGACTGAAGGTCACGAGTGTTGGACGTGTTTCTGATGTGTTTCATTTCCCATTGTAATGTCCTTCGTTTATGGGCGAGATGCCACTTTAGTTTATGCTACAACTCAGATTTTAATTTTTTGCTCTGGAGTTGTATTCTGGTATGAGGGTGCAGCTCTCTCAGCTGGAGAATATTACAGTGTATCTACGGAAAGTTCCAGAAAGAAGTTTCGGTGTGTCCTGAGCCACTAATGCCCTCTGCTGTAGGACAAGTCTAGCTGTCGTCATGGGAACACAGCCTCATCTTTGCACATGTGCATAACTGAGGCCAATAAAAATGAAACATCACTCTTCTATAAACCAATTTTAGAGGCTGTTGTTGTGGTTTTGCTTCTCTCACATCCCTCTCATCTCTGATGGTGCCTGTTAGAGCACTTTAGTAAAGACCCAGCCGGAGGGCCGTTCACTGAGTGTCACGCAGGACTGCATCGATGGGAGAAGGAGACAAACAAGATGAGGGTCTCTGGTGAAGCTCCGGCAAAGCGGCAATTAAGAGGAGCTTCCAGGGGAGCATCACATCTGCTGCTGATCTTTTAAATGAGAAGAGGGTTAGCAGTCAGCTATTAGAGAGGCCAAGCTAGTCTCCCCTCAGCACACACACACACACAGGCCACAGGTAGTGATCAGATCTTTGTGCATGCATCCCTTGCTGTGGTGACTGTGTGATTCTGTAAGGCAGCACTGCTTTCTAAAACTTGCACTTAATCATATAAAGGAATTTTCCATCTTGGATGCATTTAAATGCCAAGCTGTAGCCGTCACTTATTTTCATAGTTTCGCAAATGTTTCTTTTTTTGGAACCATCTGAGCTCGGCGTGCCAAGCAGACGCCTGGGTCCGTGAGTGTGTGTGTGAGTGTGTGTGTGTGTGTGTGTGTGTGTGAGTGTGTCTCCTATCCTCCAGCTGTGATGGCGCCTATACTGCCTCTCTGTCATCTGTGTGTTAAACGCATGCAGTTCCTCTCATTCCCACAGTGGTGGCGGTCCTGCTGTGTACCGGAGGCTGCCTGCTCTGGCGAAACTGGCACAGTCGCAACACCAAGAGCATGAACTTCGACAACCCCGTGTACCGCAAGACCACGGAGGACGAGGACGAGGACGAGATCCACATCGGCCGCGGCGAGCGGATCGGCCACGTCTACCCAGCCGTGAGTGGCAGCGCCCGCCAGCCGTTCCTCGCCCTTCCGCTAGGGGGCGCCATCCCTGACCCGGCCGCCCACTGGTACTCGGGGGCCCCCATGTTGTCGAGCACGAAGTGACGGAGGCGGAGTTGTGCGGGTGAACAGAGACCAGGGGCCCGACTGGACTCCGCCCTCGCGCTGGGGTTAGGAGGACAGGCAAAGCTGGAACACCAAACACACACACACACACACACTCATGCATGTGCACATGCTGGATCTGTCCTTCATCACCATGGTTTCTGTTCACAATTCACTGCGTGTAGAGTTTCATTCATGCATCATTCGGTAACCGGAGTCTCTGTTTCCGTGTGTTAAGGTTTAGATTTCTTGATATTTAAAACTGTCTCACTGTTCTTCAGTGGGTGTGTTTATGGCTGATGAAGGGATGAGTAATGAGCACCTTAGATGGCTGGACAATCGTTTTGAGAACATGTATTTCTTTGTGTAGATATTATTGTGTATATATATTTGGGTGTTATGATTGATTCATTCATTCATTACTAATATCTTAGTAATCACAAGCCCAACTTGAACCTGGTGAGTCTGAAGAATAAGCAGACAGAGGGGCTCCAAGCTGGTGTTTTGAGTGCAGGTCCTAATGATTCATTCAGGACAACAGATCCCTCTGAATATTCATAGGATCATTGCTGGTGCACCTATACGACAGGCTGGCGTGAGCCGCATATGAGCTACTCGCTCGTATGTAGTGCTGCCTTCTGATACAGAGTCCAGCTGGTAGAGGCTGCGAGATGAATGAGGAGACGTTTATCTCCGCTCCTGGGACGCCGCTCAGATCATTGGACCCCTGCGAGACGCGGCTGAATTCGGTCCAGTTGGCACGACAGCGTCTCTTTGCTACTACGGTGGTGAGTTGGGCAGGGCTCCAGTGGCCCGTTGCCCTCTCGAGCTGCATTCGCGCGGGCCGTCTGCAGATGCCCAGCATGGAGAGAGGAATCCGGGCAGAGTCTGAGCTACGTGGAGCTTGTTTCTGTTCTTTATTCACATGATGGCTCAGAGCCTGGATAGAGCTGTCAGTGGCTCTGGGCTGAACGATGCTGTCCCAGGTAGATCTGCTCCAGGCTTCTGCTCTGCTGGAGGGAGATCTGCATATTGGGTATTTCTGTCCCTGACTTGTCTTCTCACTGGTTTGTCCTAACGTGTGCGCACACACACACACTCTCTCTCTCTCTCTCTCTCTCTCTCTCTTTTCCTCTTTTTTTTGTTCTTTCTCTCCAGCATCCTCTCTGCAGCAGTTTGTAACAGTGTGGGGTTTTTGTTTCTTTCTTTGTTCTCTGCAGCGCGTGGCGCTCAGTATGGAGGATGATGGATCCCTCTGAGGTCGCAGAGAGAGAGCAGAGGACACATGCACGCACACACACTCGCTCTCCACACCTGAGTGCTACCTGATAAACTGAGTTTGTCCTTTAGTGTCTGTGTAAGCCCATATCTTTTCCTTTAAAATGAGCTATTCCAGACTAACCGTAACTACGACTTACTTCCTGCTGCTTACAGCACTTCCTACTGCATCTCCGTAGGAACAGTAGGATTCGATGCTGCTTAACAATGACTAACCTTATAGACACGTGAGGTTGAACGCAGTGCTTCTGAAAGCACTTTGTCTCATGAAGATGATGATAATGCTGGATCATTTTCTGGCACCATAAGCGTGCCAAAGGCACCGGGTGGGCACCGTGAAGCAGCGGCACACGGCTCAGCAGAGCGGGGCAGATAGCCACTCCGTTAGCATGGCCCAGTCACCCAACTGAATGGAGATGGAAGACTCAGAATTCACACATCCTTCATGCGAAGCTGAGTTAAATGCTGCTGTGTGTACAGTCCATTATACATTACAGACTGATGAGAAGTTGCATGTCGTTTATGACGGGACCAAGTACAGATGTGCATTTCACATTATTTCTTCTTTAATCTTCCAGTACTTCTCTAACTTTATTTAAACGTCTTCCATACGAAGCAGGTCCCGGCATTAACCCTTTACGGTTGTGCAACATGGTGTAACTGGAAGGGGAGACAGTCTTTCCATGATTGTACCCATGTTTTTATAGCACACCAGCGCTGGGTCTTCCATGTCACAGAGCTTATCTTCGAGCTCTTCTCCAGCGTCCTCACCAGCAGGGAGGCTGGTGCCGTCCATCTCACTGCAACGCTGTAGGTTTATATAGGGCTTATATAGGGTTATAACACTTAAATTCTGTGTACAGTTGTTTTTTCTTTTCACCTCAGCAGAATTGATCATGCACTGCTGTGTTCTGCTCTTATGAACACATGAAGAACTAAAGAAGAATTGACTGTGGCTTTGTTGAAACCGTGCTGTTTACCACATCATTACTGTACCAACCAGCGAGTGAACCCTAGATGACTGCTCATGCTGAGTATTTATGAAATTTGAATATATCGGCACATATCTGGGTTCCAGTCTATAAGACGAATGAGTGAATGAGCTTTTATCTCCGTCACTGCGTCCCAGGAACAATGATTGATTTCTCTGTAAGACCCAGGCTAGAATGGCAGTTGACAGCATAACGGAGCCCCTGTCCTGGAGAGAACGGAGCTGACGTAGCGTTTCGGCGCATGGAAGCCGTTGGAGGTGCCGTCGCTGCACACTGCAGCTCTGCTGCTGCACTAAAGCCCAGGCATAGAGGGGAGTCCCACCCAAAAACTACCTGTGGCTTCACTCGTGTGTCTGAGAGAAGCATGCACTCACCTGCAGAAGGGTTCGAAGATTTTTCAGATACATTTTGTAATTTTAGACTGGAAAAAATGGGTGCCTGTCCATTGTGTGTGTGTGTGTGTGTATTCACACACGTGCTGCGCTGCATGTGGGTGGCCTTCTCAGTGTCTCCTTCATGACGTTGACAAGAATCCCAACAAGCTGCTGTGTGTTTGTTCATAATGGGGGAAAAAGGAAGAGAGTGTGTAGGGCTGAGCCTGTCAGGGTTCTTTAGTGTGAAATGTTGGAGATGTGGGTGATGGATGGACTTTAGCCTCTGTGTGCACCTGTGTCTTCTGCTTAAGTTGATCTCCTCTGCTGGTCATGTTCCCCAGCTCAAGTTGATGATCTCTGCTGGTCATGTTCCTCAGCTTCCAACTCTCCTGTCTGTGAATGGCAGCGGTGAGACACCTGTCCTGTTTCGCGCCACTCAGTCAGTCTTCACCTTTAGTTTTTGTAAGTAACTCTTGTTTACACTGATTCTTCAGCTTCACTGTTGTAACATCCCCAGCTTGTCGTGCTTCTCCAAACCGTACCGAAATTCCACCTGAACTGAAATTCAACCTCATTTGGAATTCTAAACACATGTTCCTCATCACCGTTTCCACCAAACTGCACTCTAATAGCCTAGAATATTCTATTAATCATTACTAGGCCTTCCATGTTACCAACCATCCTTCCTTATTGTCTTTGCAGTAGTTTTGTTATTGGTGGTTGTTCTTGTTTAAATGTTTATCGTTTCCTTTTGAAGTAACTGATCTTTTATTGCATTCACTGAACTTTCTTGCACACTTGGTCCTTCAAACCTTTGTCTCCACAATCTTCCCTTATGTGACAAATATGTGTATGTTACATAACTCATAGTTCAGATACTTCTTTGACACCAGGTCTAATAATGTGAACCATATCGGTCTCAGATTCGTGAGAATTCATGAGACGAGCAATACAGGGTAATAATAATATTTGTCTTTGTCCAGACTATGTCTGGGTATGTGTGGATTTTGTATGTGTACATAAATATTCATGATTCATTGATAAAGGTCTTGCTTTTCAAGATCAGACATCTTTTTCCATGTAGACGAGACTCCATAACTTCACTGTTTTTCATCAGATGCTGCTCTGTAGTTCACTCATCTCCCAACACTTATTTTAAAGGGATGTTATAATTCTTTGAACTCTCTAGTTACCAACATTTTTGAGGACTATTTGAGTTCAATAGGTACGAGACAGGCAAATACAGTGAGCATGATTTTTGCGTGGTTCTATGAAGTTGTAGAAGGAGCTTTTAGAGAGTGTGTCGTCTGGCTTAACATCTCTGTAGATGACTAGCAGTCCCTCGTGAATCTGTCCTCATTCTTACTCTATGCATATCTAATGGTAATCCCTGCCTTCCTGAGGCTGCAGTACCGCACTGCATCCTGACGCTTCCTCATCTGACCCCTCATGCCACTAACATCAGCTCCTAACCCATCATCAGCTCCTAACCATCTCACTCTGCCCCAGGAAGTATAATGTTTTTGAAAGGGCTATCTTTTGCTCCACGCGGAAAACACGCAGCACTGAACTGGAAGAACGAGCCGGAAGCTTACCTGGAAGTGCCCTGCGTTCCGTCGTCCTCGGGGGCGGGAGCACGGAGCTCAGCCCCTCCCCCACCTGTGTGATTTTCGAGAGAAATGGTGTCTCGTCTGTAACCTCGGCCCCTTCCACCGCCGACACGGGCGGGTCGCTGCGTGAGCTGTGAATATTATGACCTCCATTTTGATTTCCCTTGTGAGATCGTGTACTACTTGAAGAAATGGTCAGGCTTTTTTTTGTTGTTGTTGATGTACAGTAACAGGAAAAATGGGGCATTTTTCATTTTCATTCAGAATAACTGTCCTCTCATTCCAGTCATTTTCAAAGACATTTTCTACACTGTTTGTTGCACAAACTTTTCGAGAAGAATAATCCTTCTGCACTGTGTAAATGATTCCATGGGGGGGGGGGGTGACGGTAGCTGTCCACCGGATCTGAATCATGATTTGTAAATATGTTTTCATACAGCAAAACTTTTGATAATGTTTTAAACATTTCTGTAAAAAGATGTCTATATTAGTCTGCTGAAAAAGAAGAAAGAGTGGAGACCATATATGAATTTATTTGTACACGAGAGAACTGGATTTGTTTACTACTTGATTGTAACTAAAAATTAATCTGCCAAAGTGTTATTTTATTTTTGTCTGATTTTAATTCGCTTTTTAACAGTAAATCATTACAGAACTAGGTATTCATGTTGTATTTAATTATATTTAATAGGTTCTGTTCTGTGTTGAAGAGAGAATGATCAGTTTAATTTATTGGTGCCTTGTTTGTAAATTTTACGATAATGTTTTGTGGTTTGGTTTGGTTTTCCCTCTTGTGTCTGTGTAGGGCTGGTTGGGGTTGGTGATGGAGTGCTTAACTTAGCGACACTGTACTTACATGGAATATCTGTATGCCAAATGGTCTCACTCATGTTTCTATGAAAATTGAGCTGTTGATAAATATCTCTATATATTGATATATTAAATTGATTTTAAAAAAATCAGCGTTTTTGTCCTAGGTTATTTTTTGGAAGGTTTTTGACAGAATTACAGTCGCACTTGGATTAGTCATGTGGGCTTGCATTTGTGTTTACGTTGCTATCTTGAGTTGTTTAAGTAACTGGTGTTTTTTCTGGGCAGTCTGCCGTGCACGTGTGCTGCAGTCTGGCAGAATCTCCCCCCCTGCATGTTGTGTCTGGCTGCACAGAGTTGATGGCGGCTCTATTGTCTGGGATTGGCAGGAGCCCATACACACCCCCCCGCTCTCTAATTTGGGTAATATCAGTGTTCAGCTTTAGCCTGTGCCGAGTGAACTGAAGCCCCCAATGGCCTCCCTCACTGACAGCAGCCGAGACGTTTTAGGGGTGTGATATTCATAGGGTTGCTATGGTATCTAGGAGGGGGTGTGGCTCCATTGTTGTCAAGGTTCTTGCTTCTGTTTGACATCACCATGTCGAGCACATGATGAGACAAGGTCATTTAGCTCCGTGTTACTCTGGCCTGTCGTTGTTTTAAAAAGGAAATGATAATCCCCTCTTGATCTTGGAAGTCACAATGACATCTTTTATAATACATGACTTTTTTTCTGCCTGTCATATACAAAATGATGGCATAAACCTTGTTCCATTTGACTGATTTCTAAACATTCTTGTATTTGTTTTTTGTCTATGAATTTTACAAGTGTCTTTAAACCTAAAAAAAAAAAAGCAAGTTAAAATGTTCATTTTACTGTTGGTATTCTACATGTAAGGCCCAGTACAAACCCTCCCCCTCCCCTACACACACACTGACTGACCTGCGTCTGTACAACCTTTTACAGCCACCAGGGGGCCTTGATTCCTGTCATACAGCAACAACGGCTAATTCACCAAAGAATTTTTCCTTTGTTTTCAAGGTCTGATCAGTGCTACATCTGAGTGTGACGGATTTTGTGTCTGTGATTTTTCTTTTGTAATTCCTTAATGTCAGCAGAGTGGGTGAAATTTAGTATCCCACCCCACTCTTCCATCCCCTCCGGGGCATCTCGCCAATTATCACATGGCCTTCACGGGTGCAGGTGGCAGGGGCCAGTAGAGAGGGGGATCTCACGGGTGTGAGCTGTGAGCCGCGGGGAAAAGCTATTAAGAGTCCATTGCTGGAGAATCCTTTCTGGCAACAGGGAGAACTCCTACCGTGGACAGTGCTGAGGAGTGGCTGATGAGGAACGAGAACACAGAGGGTGACCTCAACCTCCTCCACACTTTCACCTCCCCCTTCCCTCTCTCTCTCTCTCTCTCTCTCTCTCTCTCTCTCTCTCTCTCTCTCTCTCTCTCTCTCAGTTTAGCTCCTCACCACTGTGTGGTAATTAGGATGATGGCCTGACAGGTAATAATCCAACTCTTCTTTACCTCACAATCCTGCACTTTACCTGTAGGCATTAGATGTTTTCTGATTCAGTTCTTCACTAGTCTGTACAACAGACTGCCTGTCATTTAGCCTCCTATTTTTCGCATGTATTGGAAATGAATTTACATTATGTATTTCCTGCCCTTTCTTTTGGGCAGTACTCGTTATAAGTCTCTGTGGTGGGTGCATGTGTGACATTTCACGTGTGTGCGCATGTGTGTGCGCATGTGTGTGTGTGCGCATGTGTGTGTGTGCGCGTGTGTGTGTGTGCGCGTGTGTGTGTGTGCGCGTGTGTGTGTGTGCGCGTGTGTGTGTGCGCGCGTGTGTGTGTGCGCGCGTGTGTGTGTGCGCGCGCGTGTGTGCGTGTGTGTGTGTGTGTGTGTGTGTGTGTGAAATCAAGTTAGTTTCAGTGTTGTTTTTGTGTCTGCTAGCTAATGTAGCTTTGTGCATATTAGTGATACATAGAGAGAAACGTACCCTGGTCTGTGAGTGTATGTTCATGCCAAGTGTATTCAAGTGTACGGTGTGTGTGTGTGTGTGTGTGTGTGTGTGTGTGTGTGTGTGTGTCCGTCCATGTGTGTTTGAGCTGTATGTGTAGTCAGTTCCTGTAGAGTAAGAGTGTAGTGATGTGGAAGAGCTTCTCTAAAGTGACTGTCTGTTCCTGTAGGATAAGACCAGTGCTCTGAGCCTCAGCAACGTCGCTGGTGTCTTCTACATCCTGATTGGTGGCCTGGGTCTGGCTATGCTCGTCGCCCTGGTGGAGTTCTGCTACAAATCCAGGACTGAGTCTCGCAGGATGAAGGTGCCTGCACGTCCTGCACGTCCTGCACGTCCTGCTCCTGCGCTCCACAGTGCCGCCCTAGAGGCCACATACACTGAGCTGCAGAGTTACAGCCTCTACAGTGGTCATGCGATTAAGATATAAAAATGTCCCGGGGTGGTGGGCCAGCTAAAATATCCCGTCATCTAACCTGCCCCCTCCAGCAGGGGGTGCTGGGCTCAGCCGTTAGGTGCCCCTAGAGCAGACTCTCACCGCGTCTTCCCTCAGTGACTCTCCTCGTACCGTGTCTCCCAGTCCAGCTCCTCCCTGCCTCCCTTTCTCCCTGGCTCCCCCTCCCTCTCTCTCTCTTTTTCTCTCCCAGTCTATGGCTTTGTGAAACTCTCTGTCCTCCCCTTGTCTGTGTGTTCGTTTGTTGCCTGCCCACTACCCCAGGCAAGGCAACGGTGGTGCCCCCTGGTGGCTGCCGCCATGAAGCGGCCCGTCCTGCCCTGACTGACTGTTGCACACGTCCGCGTACAACCCCGCTAACGGCAGGCTAAACCCAGTTACCGCTCATGAGAAACATCCCTTCTGTCCAGATCCAACCTGCCATTATTCAGGCGTCTATTTACGATGCGCTTTGCCTTAATTGAGCTTAACGTAAGATCTTAATAAATCAAACGCCTCTGCAAAGCTTTCGTCCGCGCTCGCGGCCGGGCTGCTCGCGCACTCGGCGCTTAACTACGGACACCTTACCGTGGTCTCAGATCACTACGGCAGGCAATTATCCAAAGCAGCACTGTTAACACAGTTAGGCAGGAATTACACACAGCTGTAACATTAGAATAGAACAGACTTAAGGGCTTTTGCTTCGTAAGTTCGATTGACGGGCGTCACATTTCACGGCTGGATGGTTCTCATGTTAAAAAAAGCAGGCTGACTGGTCTCCAGGCGGGTAACTTAACACCCTGCTACACCTCCTACAATCATATTCAAGTGTGGTGCAATGGAATCAGCTGGAGACTGATCAAGTGCACACATGGATGTGTTTCAGTGGATGTGAGTAGATAGACTGACCAGGGTCTGATGAAGGCGACAAAACACTGATCTTCGCCCTTGGGGTTCCGCTCCACCGTACCAAACTCAGAACGACACACACCCATCAGTAGTGATCAGGTCCACCGTACCAAACTCAGAACGACACACACCCATCAGTAGTGATCAGGTCCACCGTACCAAACTCAGAACGACACA
>JAOYMR010000017.1:5479625-5499099 GCA_025802075.1 Tenebrosternarchus preto
TATCTTCAGTAACAGTAACAGAAGAAGCTTCTTCTCTCTGTACATTTAGTATCTTCAGTAACAGTAACAGAAGAAGCTTCTTCTCTCTGTACATTTCAGATTCATTTCCAAAGGCAGCTTTAACTACTCTGTACTTTTTTACCCAGGAATGCTATAAAACTAATGAATTCAAGACTTTGGGATTTCATACAAACTGATTTCATACAACCCGTGTAATTGAACACTTTATATTTCTATATATGTATTATCTATGTTACATTCAATGCCTTGTAGGCCTTAATTCTAATAATCCTGTTTATACTATAATATGCCTAGAATTTACAAATCAACCTTTAAAAAAATAATAGAATCACTGACACTTTCTCACCGCCCCTCACTGAATTCTGAATTGTCATCAGTATATATTTGCATTCCTTATGGCCTGGTAGCTGTTTTTACTTCTCTAAAAATGAGGCATGTGAAGATACAGAAAGAGTTAAAAGATGCAGAAAAAAATGAAACAATTCATTATTGTTTATACATCTTATTTTATTAACATTTATGCAACAAAGAAGCTGTTTATCAAATGTTATTGTGAGATTTAATTTCTGAATCTGTTATAAAGTGTCCATGCAATTTGATTGGATTAAGGGTTCATTTCAGTACTGTTTTGTTTTTTTGTTTTTTTCATATGTTCTCACTTTGCAGAACCATTTGCCCTCACAAAGCTGTTTATAGACTTCCTGAGAAAGTTTTTACACAATAATGAAGTATGTAAGGAGGTACCAGTTACATTTACTGTATTACTCTTTAGCATTAAAACTCAGTGACTGTTTCACAATAATAAGTTATTAAAGGTTAGTAATAGCTTAGATTAGGTTAGAATGCTACATTATATAACAAAACTTCACATAACAGAAATTATTTAGACTATTTGCCAGTGAGAGCAAAATAGATTGAATAAAATAACTGGGGACAGCTGCACAATAAAATAAGATCAGCAATCACTGATCAGCTTCACTGATCCATACACAAAATACAGAACATTTGCAATGCAATAACCAACTACAAGCAGGATGGTCACAGAGATTTTAATTGTTTCTTGAAATGTTACTTAACAGTGACTACAGGCATGATGTGAAGAACCTTTAAGAGTTAAGGCACAGTTAAGTTCCACTGAAGGTTTTTGGAGAAAAAACAGTTGATAAATCAGAGAGAGTAGTAAATCAAGCACTGGATTCATTTCCAGTGTGCTCTGTTATTACTTTTCAGTAATGCATATATATTACATGAAAATTACATGAAAATATATCGTATATATGTAATTCTAGGTGATAGATAGCATGATCATAGTACAGTAGCCATGTCAGTATTAGATTCAACTTTATTGTCATTACACATGTACGAGTACAAAGCAACGAAATGTAGACAGTATCCATGATTTTGGCATAAAACTTTCCAGTAATGGTAAAATAACGAATCCTTAGTGTCACACAAAACAATTTTTGTGAACCCAGTGGCCACTCAACAAGCTAAAACTCACTCCATAACCATATATTAGGCGACGCTTGTCTTCAACTAAATTCAAACTTTCTCTCCGGTAGATAAGCATGTTGTCACGCTGTGTCTAGCGGTAACTGTACAGAAATTTGAACAGTGTATAAACACAGAAATGTCTCCAGAGCCCTTTAGAAGTTCACTCAGTAAGCTTTACAAAAACATGCTGTGCTTTTGATCAGACTTTACAAGTGTTTAGTGAAGGAACTCAAGTGAAGGAACTGAAACGGTCACCTACACGCGTAATATTCCCGCAGGCTGTTGACGCGTGCGCTTTGCTCCGGAACAATTTTAAGAACGATGCGTATGAAAGAGCAATTAGACTTCAGCTTAAGGTGCTGCGTTTGTAGTAGTCGAAAAATACATTTTCGATTTGCAGTTAACAAAAGAAATCGAGGAGACTGAAAAGTATCGGAAACAAAGATGACTCGAGTAAGTCAATTTAGGCAACCGAATAAAAAGCGGAATGAAAAGGTTTATCGGATCTTGTGTTATCGATAGTATGAATAACGGTGGCACGTTAACTTTTTATTAGAACTGTATCTCAACTAGCATATCGCCTTGAACACTGATTCTTGTTGCTGATGTTTTCTCTTCAGCACGCGGTATGGTAGACGTGGTTGTGTGAAGATCCTTGGAGTGCGCATAGCTGCTGGAGCAAGTGGCAATGCCTACTAATTGCAGATTTTGGTTCTTCCTGATGTTCGAATTGTTTTTTGCTTTTGGTGTACCAGGTAAAAAATACAAAGATTATTCTGTGTTTAATATTGGGCACAGGGTGTGGCTGTGCAAGAAACCGTGGTGAGATGGTGTGGCACAAAGTCCTATGAAGACCTCACTGAAGTCAAACAGTCAAAGTTTTATTTCTGCCATGTTCTGTAACAGTCGCACATGAAAAGGTTGAGCCAGAATGCATCACTGTGTTGCTTTTGCTCTCTGTTTACATGTTTTCTAGAGAAAATATGCATTGTTCATTCAAGAACGGACGTTCATATGGGCTCAAGCTTCAATATCTACTGCATCTTCAAAAAGGATTGCGAGAAATTGATTTATCAAGATGAGGTACCAATAAACTGCAGCAGTGTTAATTCAAGCGTGGCAGTTATAAGCCTTGTGAACCTGAACCGACAAACCACCATCACCTGCAGGTGCAATAATCATCTAGAACCCTGTGGAATCGACATCACTCCAGGGTGTACGTATCCAGCATATAACTTAATATAGTACTTAAAATGCATTTAATATGAGCTTATAACCATACATTTTAATATCTGCCACTGTTTTTGGTCATTTGTACTGTATTTGAGAGTCTCGTAGCTGAACTGTTACCATTTCTGAGTAGTAAAAACACTGAATGCTGAGTGTTGGATAAACTGAAAACTCAAGTGTGAAATGCAGGATGAAAAACAAGTATTTTAGTTGGGTGGGGGGGCTGTGAAAACCAGCTTGATATACGCACAAACATGCATGCACGCCTTCACACTCACACATGCACGTACATGCACGCACACACACACACACACTAGAAAGTTCTATAAAAGAAATACTCATATAGTCTTTATAAAGAGCATATAGGTAATGTGGACCTCTGAGAACTCTTTAAGTGAATTCAGTGAATACTTTAAGTGAATTCAGTAGAATCTTGTGACCTTCATTTTCAGATCCTCCTGAAGCTCCACAAAACCTAACCTGTGTGCAGGAAGGTGAATCTGGCAAAGTGAAGTGCACCTGGACAATGGGTTTGAAAACATACTTAAGAACCACATCGAATCTGTGGTTAGTAACACGAGAAACCAGAAAGGAGTTTTTAAAGGAAGCTCTATCACTAGTCTTATGACCAGTTTCATATGCTTATGTAGGTCCACTAGTCCAATAGGCGGCAAACAGGACACACAAACACACTCTTTTGTTGTGTAATGTTACATATTCTGAGCTGGATTGTTTTGCAGGGTGCAAGGAACAAACTCTGCCAGTTACCCTAGTGAACCCCGTGGTTACCCTAGTGAACCCCATGGCAGAAAGAGATCAGTTTCCTTTCCCGTCTTGGACAACCAGACCCAGTTGTCAGTGTGGGTCAGTGCCACCAATAGCCTGGGTTCAGCAGAGTCGCACATGCTCAGCTTCCACCTTAGGGACATAGGTGCAGTAGATCTTGCTATTTTATGTTTGAAAGAATGAGCTTAGCATACCATCTCGAAGCAATTCAAGAACATCAGAATACAGCATTTTTTCAGGCTGACTTGGAACTCATCTCCTTCTGGTGGTCTCTGTGAACAGTGATGCCCTCACCTCCAAATATTACCAACGTGGAGTGCTCCTCAAGACAGTGCCAGCTCCACACAGACAGAGCAGAAAACATTCAGCTGGTGGAGATCCAATATGGAGTGGATGTGGAGAAGCAGAGCACCATATTCTTCAATGTAAGTACACTTGGAGCTAATGGTACAACTTTAATGCATCGCAATGTCTATATTGAGATTGGTGGATCGATCAAAGAGAGATCTACAGCAGATTCATCTACGTATCCTTATTCAAATCATATGATGACTTGATAAGATCCATAGTACACAGTCAGGCACATGCAGATACTGGCAGCCCACAAACCCTAACTGATTAAGTTGGGTTAAAGTTTAGGTTGTTGTGGGTTGCTTCAGAACTATACAAGATAAATGCCTGGGGAGGTTTCCTTGAATTTACACAAATGCTGCCATTTTCACCATAAAAAAAAGTCGATTCAGTATGTTCTGATCTCAGATATCTAAAAATGCTACACTAGTACATAATCAAAAATATAAGGCACAAGAAGTAATTGATGTTATTATTATCTGCTAAAAGTAGATATGACAAATGATGGTGGTTAAAGTATCTTATTCATGTAATACAACTGAAACTGACTCAGCTGATTCATAAAGCATCACCTAAACTGATCCCTCAAAACTGAATTTTAAGACAGATTTTTAGGTTTTCTTGTTTTGCATCTATCTTTTCATCATTAGATTTTTTTCATCTATTCAAAATCTGTGAATTTGTTTGTCTTTCAATTATTGGAATAACTAGGCAAGATGAAACTAAACTAATGTGCTATTTTAAACTGGATAAAGACAGAAGCAGAGTGAGCTTGCAAAGCGTAGTGTTTATAAAAAAAAAAAGGTCTGTAGCTGTGGCTGTAGCACAGCAAGAGACAGCAAAGAGGAAATGTGACTGAGACACTCAAAACTACACTCTGACTGAGTTCACCCTATCTTGAAAACATTCACTGCTACCTGTAGTCATAGTTCATAGATGGAATATAAAGGAATATAAATATCAAAACCAATTAGAAATAATTATAGATATATGCATTTTACCATTTTAAGGCATCAAAGTGTTTATCCAAACATAGGCCTTTTCAGTTTTGCAAGGTCTCATCTCAAGACCTGGATACACAAGGCTGCATTGGTTCTGATATGATAAATCAGTGTTTGTATGAGATGTCTAAAAAGTCATGTCTTAAAAGATGTCTAAGATGTTTATAGTCTAGTAATTAGTGAAAATTCAGATTTCCGTATGGGAAAATACAGCAGGATGAAGCAATGTGAATCGTTCTCTAAGAAGATGATTCTCTTCAAGATTTTTTTTTTTGTGTGTTATTGTCCCTGTATAGCATACCTGTTCATGGACCATACCTGCACTGAGTCCCTACACGCAGTACACATTCAAGGTCAGATGGAAACTTAACTCAACGGCAGGGCTGTGGAGTGAGCAGAGCGTGATAAAGCATGTGACTAATGAAGAAGGTGATTCATTAAATCTGATTACTAACTGATTTCTTTAGTAAAACTGAGGGAATTTATTTCCTTCTAACCTTTAAACCCTCTTGTCAGTCTGAGTGTTGGTAAAAAAAACGTTGTGTACTATAGTAATTCCAAGAGGACATATAACACTATATAGAGAACAACATACTTCAACAACAAAAACAACTCTGGACTTCAGAGGACTGTTGTAGCCTCACTCTGTTTTAGCAGAGTGTAAGTCTACGATGATCTAAGGGCTGCGCTGAATGTGAAGGACAAAGTGAATTGGGGTCAGAGGAGTAGAATGCAAATAAAGTTTAAGATGCCTGATGGTTTTATAAAACACGCTTAGCACATGCCAACGTGAGCTTCTGGCTGGTTAGCCAAAGTGTTAAATATCTCTTCTGAAAGTCATTCATTTCCTGTGTTTTTACTTCTCTTGGATCAGACAAAAATGGATAATAGATATAATAAAATGTAATAGATGTAATAAAATGTAATAAACACCATCTCTTTTCCAGCTCCTATGACGATGCTTGATGCCTGGTTCATTGAACTGACCCAAACAGTCAGCAGGTCTTCACAGTTATTTTGGAAGGCAAGTGTTGCGCAGGATTTGTCCTTTATGTCAAAGTAATAGTAACATGGGACTCCATTTTTAAATCATGTTTTCAAAGTTAAAGATATCAATCACTCCAACACTGTAATTTCTGTGTTTTTTGTAATTATGACCTTGTATGCTGTAGTCGGTATGTCACTCCAGCCCCCTCCCCCCTCCCCCCACCCAGGAACTTGGTAAAGGTCAAACCACTAGGAAGTGATGATGACTTGTGTGATGTGTGTGTCCTTCCAACCACTTTGTTAAAGCAAAAGCTTGAAAGCTTTGAAGTTTTCATTTATGAACAACCAAGAAAAGGCTTTAGAGGAAATGATGTAACTGACAGATCTATTTTTCAGTGGTGACTCCTCTACAAACATCACATCTCACATATTACTCTGGTGAGGTTGAGGTACATGGAGCTGGTCTAATGCCTAGAAGCAGATGTAATTCAGTTCCAAACAGTGTGGGGGCAGCATAGCACAAAGTAGAGCATTGCTGTAGTGTAATTACTATTTTTTACCTGTAACTAGATAGTACAATGCAATACAGTCTGTTTTTTTTTTATAATTGCATTACAGTTGCTAAAGTAGTTAGCATTTCATTGCTGACATTCCTCATATTTTTAAGCAATAACTTCTTAAGCACATTTAGTTCAAGGCTAAAGTGAACTGAAAGGAGAAGCTCCTTTTTATCTTCACCTGATGCTTTCTGGCACAGACTTTCTGTGGGTTTTAGAGAGTAAACTGAAAATAAAGTAATGAGTAGAGTGGCTGTCTTTATCCAACAAGCTAAATAATAACATAAAATAATCTAGATTGTCTAAAGTAATTACATGTTTGTTTAGAATCTGACCAAATCAGAAGCGAGAGGAGATATTCTGTACTACACTGTGATTGTGTTGGATAACGGCAAGAAGAACAATATTAGCCTTGGACCCACGAGAAGACATCTCAACGTGTCGTGTTCCCTGTGTACTGTATCCATCTTTGCCATCAATTCAAAGGGCCATTCTCCTCCCCGAGTGATTCAGCTTCAGCCTATACGTATGTTACTGCAACTTGCAATCCTTTCATTCTGCTTTGTGTTCATTTTATTGACATTCATGTTGGCATATCTAAAACTTGTGTCAGGTAAATATGCCTGAGTGTCTAAGAATTATAACCACAAAGCTAAAAGTCGGCCTTTCTGGAGCCTTTAAGAACCTTTAAGGCTGATGCATTTTTTTGAAAGCTTGAATGTGTTTTCACAGCTCTGCTTCAGTTTAAAGTGTCACACAAGTGTGTGAATAATCACAGCGTCGCCCTCTCCTGGCGGGCCAGTGCAAACACTGTGACAGAGTACCTGGTAGAGTGGTACCCCGTTGGACGGAAACAGCAGATTCAGTGGATCAGAGTGAAGAGCCATCTAAACATTCTATACATTAATGGTTAGTTTGAGAATGTGTCACTGTCCTTGCCATTCAAATGCATTTCTTGAGAGTGTCTTGAAGAACAATGTAGATTATAGACCCAAATCATGTTTTTAATTAAAGGAATTGTGTCCACTGGTGACATGTCAGCTAGATTTGAGAGAGAAAGAGGGTTTGATTACACAAACAGGAACAAAAAAGCAGGATGTTTGGGGCATTTATAAAATCATTTTGTGTGTTATTGGAGTAGTTCACAGGAGAACCATGCCTATTCAAAGACCCTGTTTTAATCGGGTTTATAACCTAAATATGTCCTACCTACATATCTTTTTTCAGATTTGATGCTGTAGGGATAAAATGTTGGTTTGTTTGTTTTTTGATGGTGTGGGACTAAAAGTAAACGTATCCTTTCTCTCTGTCTATCATCTGTCTCTCTGTATAGATTTGAAGCCTACAGAATGCTATGAGGGTGCAGTGATTTATCTGCATCCATCAGGGACAGAGAGAGCTGTCTTCAGTGGTATCTCCACATGGCAGACAGGTGTGAGAGCTGCTGTCTAAAAAATGTCTCATTAGCAAGATAAATACACAGCTGTCAGACCAACTGTGTTTTTGAACCCACAGCACCACAGCACAGTCCAGAGTGCATCACCAGTATGATGAATGGGAACGTGCAGATAAACTGGGCTGAAGTACCTCCTGAGAAGAGAGGAGGTTGTCTGAAGAAGTACTCCATCTACCTGGAGGATTTAAAAGGAAAAATTCAAAATTACAGTAAGCAACTCACTTATCATGTGCCCTACAGACCAAGAGGCCAAAGACTGTGGTCTCATTCTATGAGTAGCATTATAATGATTGAATAAAATAATTACATAGGGTGGATCTGGGGTGTTGAGTTTCAGCACCAGCGAGAAATCTGCAGTTAGGATTATTTTTAAAAGCTGAGACTTCTCTGTGATAAAATAGAATGCCTGCAACTGTGCATACATTTAATAGGAGTGTTTAGGCAAAGGTGTGATCAAAAATCTAGCATTTGTTATTATACAATTCTCTAGGCAAACACCAGTGTTGAATGTTGATTGTTTTCAAGCTTTTCTGAGTTTGTGATGAATGGTTGTGTTATAGGTGTGCAGCACCCACAAAGAGAGTATATCCTCAGAGACCTTACTCTTGGACAGAGATACAAGCTTTGGGTCTCAGCCTGGACTGAAGCAGGAGAAAGCCCTAAAGGCAGCGTGGTCCAGTTCATTATGAAACACTCAGAACACCAGTTAGGTATGCACAGGCAGATCCTCCCAAAGATAGAAAAATGCCATACTAACATTTTTTTGTCATCGCTGAGTTATACACTATCAAAACTCCAAAGAAATCAAGATAAAAAAGCCAATGGTTTACACTTGTGTTTATGGTTCCAGCTGTTTACTAGTAATGCAAACTTAGATCACTAGTCTATAACCCACACATTGCTCACACATTGCTCACACAGTGCTCACATATTGCTCACACATTGCTCACACAGTGCTCACTGAACTAAACTTGTTCTTTATTATGCAAAGGTAACATACTAAATCATGAATAATAAGGATGGTTGGACTGTTGATGTTACCATATATTTATTTTATTTTAAAAGATGTTCTTTCATTCAATCGTAAGGTCAGCGATGAATGTGAGTTGATTTTTTGTGCCAAATTACATGAAAGCAGTTGTCCATTTTAAACAGGGATTCCACCTCATACCTACTCACATGCGCCATTAAACTGTTACTCTTCCCTGACGTGCTGTACCCTGTTGTATCTGGCGTCTGCTTGCTTCTGTTCTTTATCCGTTGCTGATCGTAAAGAGCCATCCGTGTTCTCGTCTTTCAGTTGAGGTTCCAGTGTTCGGTATCCTGTCCGTGGCATGTGCACTCTTCTTCACCTGCCTTATTTTGGTGTGTGCATGTCACTTTCCCTCAGTACACAGAAGGTAAGTAGACGAGAAGCCCAGACTCCCAAACCTCTGATGTTGAAACAACCCTTTACACACTGCTGTATCACTTGTTTTGTATTGCAGATTTTCACAGTGCTGTCACTGCCTAATGCCCAGTATTGTCCCTGATCCAGCAAATAGCAAATGGGCAAAGGAGTATGCTAATGAGAAGGTACAGCGATGCACCTTTTCCAATACTAGCTGAACACAATATGCATTATTCTCCACCCACTGCATTAAACTGATTTTACAGGTGCATATGAAGTTTACAAGCAGGAGTCCATATATTGTCATGGTAGTGACCACCCCCATCAAACAGCATTAAGAACACATGACCTGACTTGAATCACTTTGTTCCAGCAGAGCTATATTTTGCCCATATGATGCTATCAATTCAGAGTTTTGATGACAGGCAGACCAGGTCCAGGTTCAAGAACAATGAACAGAATTTTATTCATATTAATTTATTTGATCGGTTTAATTTCAGTGAATAGCTGTTCCACCTGTCCCAGGTTTTAGTAGTGAACCTGCAAAATATCACATTTCTCCACACAGGGTGAAATGAAGCTGCAGCTGCACCTCAGTGACTCCAGTATGAGTGAAGATGAGCCAGATACTGTGGAGGTACAGGAGGTTCCTCAGGAAATGCCTCTCCCAGCCACTGGAGCCCTCAGCTCTGGCAGGGATCTTGACCTTCAAGACCAGGAACTTTGTGCTTCAGCAGCTCCACTTCAGTCCAACATCACCAGCTCTTACCTCAAAAGCCTTTCTCACGAGTCCAGCTTCTCAAACACCACCCAGAGCACAGACATTACTGTGGACTACATTTCTACTCATGGGGTTATGAGTGAAGAGGATAACAATGATGAAGAAGCAGAATCCATGGAGACGTTGGCCTTTTTTCCCTGCCCACAAAGCCCCTTCCTGGAACCTCTGATCTCCATTGGAGGGACACTGACTCTTGACACAGTGAAAATAGACTGTAGTGATTTCATAGACTACACATGACCCTCTGAATACTGTACAATTTGAGTGGCTTGGAACATCATTGGTAAAACTGCGGTAAGATGATGACCAACATACATTTTAAGCTTGTACTGAACATGCACCTTTTCAGGAACTAAAATCATCAGGGATCCAGTTATGGCATATATACAATCTTTATGCTTTAAACCTTTCTTACTAACTTCAAACTCTGTAACACTAACAGAACACTTCTTCAATACAACCTATTCAGTGTACAACTACATCAGTGGGTGAATGTTTTGGATATTACAGGATTAGCAAAACAGAACTGTTACACCAAAGAAATTGGCTACAAGCTGTTACTACAAATTGTCAGAGCTTTAACGTCAGTTTTTGTCTTATAAAGTGAACTTATTTATATTTTTTCTGTAAATAGTTTTGAAACGTTTAAAGATTTTGTATTCAACAGAACCTTTTTGCCATAGAAATCTTGTTTTTGTGAAAGCAGCCTAGAATTGTTTGGCAGTCCCTTTCATTAAAATCCAAGACCTTAAAGGATTTTCAAGAACACGTACACTTTCAGGTAATGGTAACTAAAATTTCAAATGTCACAAATTGTCATCTGAATAAAATTTTGTTCCAAAATACTACCTCATAAGCCACCTTACAGCTGTAGAGCATCCACCAAAATACAAAAGGCACTTGCCAAAATAGCAGCCAGCTGCCAACACAGAATTACCAACTACATGGTAGTGGGTGATGAGCTGAAACTGCTTCCCCACCCAGAAGTACTGTGTTGAAAGGCTAGAGGATGAACACATGGTACAAGGGAACACTAAGGGTATGGACTCCAGCTGCAGAAGGCATGCTTATAATAACGTGGCTCATGAGTATGTATTTGACATTGTTAATCATAAATTATTTCCAATTAGACAAATCTTTAATGTCACTTGGAAATTCAGGGATTTGTGCATGTCCAGGATCCTGGATGAGCTTTAATCTACCAGCTCAAATAACCAAATTAATAACTGGGCTCCTGACCTCAGATCAGTAGTAGTCTCCATTTCCTCATTTAAAGTGTTAGAAGTCCACACAACAACTCAATATGAATAGACCATCTTTTTTAATTATGGACAGAGGTCTGAGTAATAGCAGGGTTAGAATTCACACATTTTCACAGCACTCAGTCCTTCCACTGAACAACTGGCATCTCAGAACACCTATGGAGCAGTACTGTTGAAGCACCAGGGCAACAGTGAAAAGCAAATCAAACAGGACTGCCATCATAAAATAAGCTAAACCAATTAATTCTTGCACTGGTAAACAGGAGTGCAAAATGTAAACTAGAATTTTTTTTTTTTAAACCTAGAGGCTTTGCTGAATGAGTAATTACCTGAAAACAACAAATCAGTGACGTCTATACACTAATCAAAATCTTACAATCACTTTTGGAATATATGAAAATGCTTCTTAGAGGACACTCTTGAATTATGATGAAAGTAGAAAGATTTTGGCATCAAGCTACAAAATGTTGCTTCGTTTAAGACTGCAAATCTGAAGCTGTTTAAGGTTCAAGGAATTAACGTCTTCAACACAAATCCAGTTCTTCAATGCAGTAACATTTTCAAAAGAAAATACTTGGATTGGTGCAATTTACAGATACACTTGTGGGTAACTTACAGATACTTTTCTTACAAGTGTGTCTAAGGCATAGGAAGAAAACAAAGCCATGGATCAACACAAGCTACCCGACACTTCACACCTATATTTGGAAATGCATATTTTCAACCAACAGTACAAAAGGTATTCATGGAGAATGCAATAACCTCTGAAAAAAATACTGTATGAAAACATCCCTGCTATCTTATCTGAATACAAAACCTCTACCAATAATTTGCTTCCAAGTAGCAAGAAGTCCTTTCTTTTTTTGCAAGATTTTTTCTTTTTTCTAAAACAAGTAAAATTCAGTCCTCAGGGGTGAATGGGATGGATGACAGTCTTCCATCATTTCATCTGCTGAAGGATCCACTAGCATGCAAGCCTCGTAGCGAGCGGCCCAGGAGGAAGCGCTCAGTCACAGCCACCCGGCCAGCTGCTTAAGCCAGAGCGGGGAAGGCCTCTGGGTCATCCACGTCAGGAGCAGAAGCACCGCTTGCCTAAGAGAGAGAGAGCACAGATGACGGGACATGAGCGGATGAGACTGGAACCCTGGCCCGTTGCTCACACTTTTAGCATGCTGGAGACATTCCACGATGGTTGCTGGTGCCACACCAATGGTTTTGGTTACACATTTTCACACAAAGCCATTAAATCTGTTGACACAGCTGGTGACAACCCTGTTTAACCACTACAGAACAAACAAACGTCACATTAGCTTTACCAATGTAATAATGACAGTAATGGTAATGGCTATGCATCAGTCAAAAATAAACATTGAAGTAGAGGCATAATAAAAAGTATGAAACGAATAAAGAAAGTGAATCTGGGTAAAGACCCAATAGCTGGAAGAATCAGAAACAAAGTCCTGTGCATTTGAGAAATTCTATCCCTGGTGCACTACAGGTTTATACTTATTACTGCAATTCTGTATCACAGAGCAAGAAAGAACATGCATTCAGGTGAGCCACGTTCTAACCTGGTAGCTGTTCATTGCAGCAGGCAGTATAAAGATGCGTCTCACTCAAACATACAAAACACACAAAGCGCTCACCTTGTCAGACCTGCGTTCACGGGGCGGCCGGGCGGTACCACGAGCCCCTCCCCTCCCCCCTCGGGGCCCGCCGCGCCCACGCCCAGGGCGGCCCAGGTCTCCAAAGTTAATCTCCAGCTGAGACGTGATGTCATTGGCAGGCTTGCGGAAGTGGTGATCACCGGCAGCATCATCAGCGGGAGTCTAATAAACGGAACAGGGCAAACACAATCTCGTTTTTTTCCATTCATTAGACTCAAGTGCTCTGCATGGTGAGGACCCATCTATCCAACACAAGGACAGAAGGACATCAGATGCAAGAGAGCAGGTTCATCTACAGGAACACCCGAATGCCAAAGGATGGAAGCAGCAAGTTTGGTAATCTGATCTCCATACGTCTCAGCAGCCCAGTTCCGCTCAACAACCGCCTTCGGACTCACTTTACAGAGAAACGGGCGTTGCAGGCCAAAGCTTTCAATCTGCTGCAGACTAAACCTAACTAAACCAGTTTCAGGTATTTATCTACCAAGTCTGCCTTTTGTCTTTTGTTTTTTTTTTTAAAATATATCCCTGAGGGCTTAGTTCAAACACTGTGCTGAAGAAACATTGGTATGACGCATCCATTACACACCCAAATGGCAGTGGCCAAAGCACTTGCCTCCTTGGCCTTGGATTTGTGCAGCACGTAGCCCTTCTTCCAGTCAGCTCCCTCGTTGGCCTTGCGAATGTTGAAGTCCACTTTGGCTCTCTCCTTGTCTTGCTGGGCCTTCCACTCGTCCAGAGTCATCTCCTTTGCGCTTTGCTCCTTGCCCTCCTCGGCCTCATTCTCCCTGAAACAGGACCGAACCAGCAGGTCAGTGTACGACCGACAACCATAAAGACTTTAACCCTACTTCTAAATGAACTTACAAGGAAGGTGCACTTATGACAGCGAGGTGATGTACAATTAAAAGAGCCTCTTTAAATGCTTTAATTACTGATCACTGTAATTTTACACATAACACAATGCCCTCATCCAGCTGAGAGTCCAACAGAAACACTGTGCTGTAAACACTACATATATGTAGCAAATAGCACTAGCCAGACAACCACAGATCTACAGATAACAAGCTTAGATCAACCAAACGAAACATGTACACACTTGTTCTCAGAGTCAGCAGGTGGGTGTTCCTCTCCTTCCTCCGTAACATTCGACTGGTCAAGTTCACTGTAAAGAGAAGAGGAATTCAGCCATGGAAATCAATATATTTTATATACTGCTCTGTTATTATGTACTCACGTGTTCCAAATTATAAAGCTAAAAGAAACTTAGAATTAAGCCATTAGTGCACAAGAGGACACCTACACACTGAAGGCTAAATAAACCAGTAGTGGCTCTTAACTTATACTACCCATAAACTCAGACATTTACTTAAATTACAAAGAAACAAACAAAGCTAGCAAGCATCAGTTCACATGAGCTGGGCCAAATTTCACTAGTGATGTCAAAAAATCTTGTCAGTACACAATTAAGGGCTTATAATGGTTTACAGATTCATGAGTAATATGGGTGTGAATGTTCTGCTGCACTGACCTCAGTTCATCCTTTACAGTGCCCCAGTTATGAGATCCACTCCCTCCTCGCTTCTCCTCTGCTTTCAGGCTGCTGAAACAAAAGCTCACATTTAGCTGCGAGATTATGAGACACCTACTGCCACACTGGACCACGTCGAGGCGGTGGGGACGCTAACAACATAAAGGCCCTGGAATCACTTACGATCGATCGCTGCCACTGTGCCTGTCAAACTCGCGCTTGCCACGCGAGTCGAACCCGTCGCTGCGAGCGATGCCTCTGCCGCGAGCACCGCGGCCGCCCCTACCGCCCCCACGGCCCCGGAACGGCCTCTCCCCCGCCGCCCTAGAGGGGACGAGCATACATTTAGAAAGAACATATGAGTTGTTGTTTAAACAGTTTGCATAATTACCATGTAAGGAAAATGTATGGAATTAATCTGCTAAATCTAGAAAGCACTTTTGTGCAGTTAATGTGCAAAAGCCCACACTCTCATTCTTAATGACACAGGTATCTGTGGACCCCTGCCACATTTCCCTCTCTGCTAATAAACAGTGCTCTGCATCCCTCACTTTTCCACAGAGAACTCTCCACCCTCAGCTGGCTTGTCTTCAGCAGGTTTGTCTGGCCGGCGTTCGCGTGGTGGCCTTCTCTCAGGCCGTCTATCCACCTGAGGCCGCCCTTCACCCTGTCCGCCCTGTTGCTGGGGTTGCTGCTGCGGTTGCTGGGAGACCTGCTGGGAGACCTGCTGAGAATTCTGCTGGCCCTGCTGCTCCGGTCGCCGGCCCATTCTCTTCATGCCTGAAACAAACAGCACAAATTCTTAACTAAGGAGTGCTGTTTTTTTTTGTTTGTTTGTTTTACACATCTCACTCAGTGAACATTTGGTACACAATTATATAAGAGTACAATTTTTTTATTTAACTTTGCAATACCCAAGGAAAGCATGGCTCAAACTCATCAAATGACAAGTGGGTAAATGGAAAACATTCAGATTGAGCAAATTTAAGAGTTATAAATGGTACATAAGTTCTATATAATAACCCAATAACAAACAATAGTACAGTGAAGTCTAATGCCTGGAAACCCAGTGCTTCTTAAGACTGGCTGATCCCTGCCTCCACCTACCAAAATAGACACCAGCATGCAGCTCGCACACCGGCAGCTGACATGTTCGTGCGTGCACCTGTCTGGCCCTCCCTCGCCTGACCAAATCTGAACCCCGTCGATCCTCAAAATTAGCACCACTTGAAGATCAGTAGATGCCACTAGACACGTTTAATGCAAGCATCAAAACCGCACTGACATGTAAACTATAACAAAGCGTAGTTAATCTAGCTAACACCAAGTTAAAATGGGCACGTCGCTTTAGTTAGCCACGGCTGCTAGCTGGTTTAGCTAGATAAGGTTGCTCGGGCAGATAACGCTGGCACACTAGCTATGCTAGCTGGCTAACGTAGCTATCTTAACTATCTATCTAAACGTCCTTGCCTGGTCGCACGAAACAAAACCCAGTCTATACGTCTTAGGTAACGATTACGTTAAAAGGAGAAAGTGAATCAGGGCATCCCCGGACATAAACCTACGGCGTTAGAAATTGTGCAAGGACAGGGAAAGCTAGTAAAGCTAACTGAGCTAGCTAACGTCTGGGTAACTGACGTTGACCCCTCGCGTTACTCGTTTAGCACGAGGTGCATCTCATCCGATCGCCTAGTAACTAAAGTCACGTTGATTTATCTACCAATTCGCGCGCACAAACACTAGTTAGGACGGTGTCGACCGAGGCTTTGTCCTGCCCTGCAAAACGCACGAGGTCCCGACCGAGCTAGCCGGGCTGGGTTTCATAAACCACACAGGAGCTGCGGTAAAAGTTCCAGGGTTTCCCCTCCACTTAAGAAGCCTCGCTTAGTAGTTGGTTCATAGGATCGAGTATAACCTGAAAATTGCTATTCGGGGTAAACATGACAACATGGTCGTGGTAAGAGGCCCTCAGCCCTTGTTCGCAGCAGATACTAGTCGAAGAGGTGCAACAGGTCCAGAGAAACGTGCACCATCAGAAAAACGTGGTCGGGTGCAGATAGCTGGTAGCACAGTCCAGGTAACACGCGCGTAGATTTAACTCCCGTTTTCTATTGTCGGGTTACAAACACTCACGCGCGCGCTAGGAGCATGACCTCATGCGTTAACGCGCGCGACTTGCAATATTTTGTGTATAAGCAAGTAAAAAAATACTGCCAAAGTCCAAGCAGAGCAAAAACTCTCACCCTCCTTCTTCAGGGGAACTGGTGCCGGTGTCTCTTCCTTTTTGTCAAGAAGAGGATTTTTCCTGTCTTTTTGTGACTCCTTTTTGGTCTGCTTTGTAGCTTGAGCAGCGGTCTTGGAGGCACCAGGAGCGGCCGTGTCCTTCTTCTTGGTTTCTGCCTGTTTTAATACCTCGAACGGATCTTCTTCATCATCAAATAGCTGGTCGAACCGATTGGTTACGACACAGCCGAAACCTTCTTGCAGATGTCCGGGCATGATGGCGCCCCTTCAGCAGGATCTTCCTCCGATTCTACGAGGCTTGGTGAAAAGTTCTCACTGCCACAAGATGGCTGGAAAAGAATTTTGCTTCTCTTCCGGTGTGATAAACATCCGGGACTTTAACCGTAGAGATGCATGGGAGTTGTAGTCATCCTGTTTGACAGTGAAATACTGTAGATTGTATTTCCATTGGTAAAAAAAAAAGTTTGCATTTCTTTAGTATACTTAAATGAACTGTTGAATGAATCACTCGCAACCCTGATTATTTATACTGAACTCTCTTTAAATATGTGGGTGTTATACAGTTAAAAATGCAATCAGATACCATAAGACTTTCTGTAAAGTTTTTATTGGGGATGAGTGACGTTATTTGTGCTTCTCAATAAACACCGTAGTCAGGCTGTATTACCAAGAATGAAGTAACCAGGTTTAAGCAGCTTGTATGTATTCCTACTTATCAAATTTAACTAAAGAAACTTGATGTGCAAATCCAACCAGCTAACATAAATGTAAATTACATGTAAATGTATTGTCGTTACTCAGATTTGTATTATTTAAATTTGTATGGACCCAAATAAACATTCTGTAAATTATATTGTATTCTGAAAATTTGAATTTACCAAAGACTATCAGGTACCTACTCCAGACAAACACGTCAACCCCTGTCCTCGTGTAGCTGAGATGCCTCTGAGCTAAGCACGTTGTTGACAGTCGTACCATTCCCTCTTGTTCTCGGTTTGTGATCTAAACAAAAAAGGCACCTTTGCTAGAAATCGGATTAGCTAAAGTTGTCCAAAATGTCGAATGCCGTTAGAGAAGCAATGATTGAATCCTATGCTCTGATGATCTTGGTGATGTCAACGTTTTTTGTTTACTTCTGTGGCATGGTGTGGGCATTCTGCAATCCTAAACTGAGCGGAACAGAGGAAGAAATCACATCAGTATGTGAAAGTGACATTTTAAGGAGCAGCGATGTGTCAATGGAGCAATTATTGGATACTCCTGTAGAGGTGGAGCGGACCCGAGACTGGATAACGCGCACAAATACGTTCACGTGTGCGCGAACTTTTGATAGTCAGATGTTGCCGGACGAATTGCTTTACAGATGTTACACAAATTCGTTTACTGACGTGGATGACTTTTTGTAGGCTACAACAATTCGTGCAAATTATAATAACAGAAGAAGTGATGTTGTAAAGGTAAGAGACACAATGCTCCATCACCGTTATCTTAATACAGTGCTGCGTCACTGTTATCTTAATACAATGCTCCATCACTATTATCTTAATACAGTGCATTCGTATTGCTATTTCATTCCTTTTTGTAACATTATATATTTTAAATGCGCGATTAATTCGATTTTCTTTTTTTATTCAGGTGACCTTATCCTCTGTCTACATCACCCAGGTTTTGCCAGAAAAGATTTCTTCACCTCAATAGCTCATACATGTCTAACCTCAGTATCAAGCTTCCTACTATACTGTGCTGTTTTATATTTAGAAACTAATGTAAGAGTAGAGGTCCATTTCTGAGGAGGACCATCTAGCTTTGTTCCTTTCTTTGCATTTAGTGCTGGATCATTACAGAAAGAACACACTCTGGAACAAGCATCACTGAATTGTGTTACAATTATTAACATTAAATGTTTAACAATTAGTGAACGTGTCCATTCTCTCCTTTCTCATACACACATATATAAAATGCAGCCTCATACTAGTCCTTTAGAGTGGATTAGAGATGGACCTGCACAGCCATTGTTATTGTCCAAAACACCTTTATTGAGTTCAGTCCAACTCTCATATAAAGATAACATCATTCACATTGTCTCATAGGGTGTCTGGATTAGACCAGTAACTTCTGAAGCAGTTATAAAAACAGAGTCATTTAGGAGTTAGGAAATAATTTATAGCTGGAATGTTTAAATCCTTAGTTAAATATAAATTGCAACTGATATTTGCAGAAAACCACTGAACACTGTAATTGCACAGTTGTTGGGATGTAATTAACATGTACATGTAGTGATAGTGCCATCTGTAACAGGATGGATCTAACATTTACAAGTCTTAAATGATGAAAACATCAATATTTTGTTACAAGATACAAAACCTGGTGGTGTTTGATATATTTTACATCTTAGATCCAAAACAATTTGATGTTTTTTTACTACGAAAACATGTAAAATCACCAGTGTTAAGTTGATTTCAGTGGAGCTCTGAGTTCACTTTTAAAAGGGTTCATTTGGGTTGTTTTCTAAAGTTGCTTTGCTATTCATCAAACGTGCATGAATGGTAAAATCTTCTCTACCCTATCTCCTCTTCTCTTCTCTTCTCTACCCTATCTCCTCTTCTCTTCTCTTCTCTACCCTATCTCCTCTTCTCTTCTCTTCTCTACCCTATCTCCTCTTCTCTTCTCTTCTCTACCCTATCTCCTCTTCTCTTCTCTTCTCTACCCTATCTCC
>JAOYMR010000017.1:5505763-5519033 GCA_025802075.1 Tenebrosternarchus preto
ATAATGTGTGTATATATATATGAATGACTTTAATACCAAAGGGAAATTCACTGGTTATAGTTACAGCAGAAGTTATAGTAAGAAAAAATACAAATAAACATATTTCAGGAATAAACTGTAATATTTAGTATAGAGTAAGTATGGCTGTATAACTATGTGCACTGATATTAACCACAGAGAAGATGTATGATAAATGATAAAAAGTAATAAACGTTACAAATGGTTCAAATGAACTGGATAAATGAATCCCATTCAGCTTGTCTACCTGTCTCCTCTGGTCACGAAAGAACTCCCCTGTGTTCTCAATGACCTGTTCGTCTGACAGCTGGGAATATGGTTGCTCCTTGCAGAACGTCAGCGTCTCCCAGAGAGTCACACCAAAAGCCCACACATCACTGGCTGTGGTGAATTTACCCTGTCAAGCACATGGACACGACTCCTATGTGAACACATTTTATCAGCACTTACAGGTTATTTAGGCGTAGTCATAAGAGTTGAGAAAAATAATTGAACCATTATCACAGTATGTTATAAGAGATATGACTACATCTGTGTATATATGTGTTTGGTACAGATAGAGAAAACATTACTGGACTATCTCACCAGCAGTATGCTCTCCCAGGACATCCAACGAATGGGCAGCACAGCTCTGCCCTGGATGCGATAGTAATCTCCGCTGTATAGGTTCCTGCTCATGCCAAAGTCAGCGATCTTGATGGTGTAGTTCTTGCCTACCAGGCAGTTGCGGGTGGCGAGGTCTCGGTGCACAAAGTTGAGCGAGGAAAGGTACTTCATGCCCGAGGCGATCTGGGAGGCCATGTGCTGCAGGTTACTGTCGCTGTAGGGTGATGGGGATCCGGCACCAGACAAGAGAAATTAAAGAGGAATCGCATTATGAGACAATACATGCTGAAATGTGTAGAGAATAACAGAATAGTGACAGTAACTAAGACTACGCTAATGATGTGGTACAATGAATGTGTCTCATATTTATCAATTGTCTCAGATTAAGAACACTGGTCTGCTCTATTAGGGATTTTCCTAATTTTATCTAAGAATTCAGTTTTAGTATGTGGCCTTAATTCATTGTGTTTTTTTTCTAGTGAGTCTATTAGGAGATACCACCACTAAAGTGTTGTGGGTTTTTTTTTTCTAATGAGTCTATTAGGAGATACCACCACTAAAGTGTTGTGGGTTTATTTCTAATGAGTCTATTAGGAGATACCACCACTGAAGTGTTGTTTTTTTTTCCTAATGAGTCTATTAGGAGATACCACCACTAAAATGTTGTGGGTTTTTTTTCTAATGAGTCTGTTAGGAGATGCCAGTACTAAAGTGTTGTGGTTTGCACTTTGTTTTCCAACTAAATAAAGTGGTCTAAGCAGAAAAGTAAAAAAGTAGAAAAGCAGTGTCTTAAGTGTCAAAAGTGTCTAACGAACACTTGAGTTCATGTGTAAGAACACTGGTTTAAGATCAGCACCTGAATTCACCAAGTATCTCTGGGTGCTAATCTAGAATAAGATTTTTCTCCTAATTACTACGATATTTGAAAAGCATACACTGATTTTAGATCAGCATTTGTATTCTGATAAGCTTGATAAATACAGGCCAATGTCAGGACTACTCATAAGAGGAGGGCCAGCACGGATGTCTACCTGACTGTTGGTGCATTGCTGAGCAGGGCAATCATGCCCTCTGGCTCATGGCGAGACAGGAACTGGTTGAGGTCGCCGTTCTCCATGTATTCGGTGATCATACAAAGCGGATCTGAGCTCATACACACTCCCAGTAGCCGGATAATGTTGGGATCCTTTAACCGTGACATGATCTTTATCTCTTTCAAAAAGTCATTCCTTGGAAAAGCAAGAAATGAGGCACAGTGAGTGATTCATAAAAAAATCAAAAGTGATTCTACAAGAAAAATATGTTGAATTTTTTGAACTTTTTGCAACAAAACCAACAAAACGAACAGCACAGAATTGTGAGTGGGCTCCTCTGCACCTGGCATTTTTATTAGCATCAGCTCGCAGCATTTTCACAGCCACTAGAACTGTCTGTTTATCACTGACGTCCAAAAAGAAGTCCTCGTCCATGAAGTCCTCCATGTCTTCTACCTCACACAGATGCACCTGTAGCATAGCAACGAGTCACTAATACTGAATGATTTCCTCATTCCACTGAAAGCATAAAATAATAAAAACCAGCCAAAGCAACATGGCCTTTCACTAAACACAACAAACATTTTATATAAGCAACTTTACTTGGATTTACTGAAAAATGAAAATGTTTCTGCTGGTAATATTTTAAAAATGTGATGCTACTGTGGTGTAACAAACAATAACAGATAAAGCATTGTCTCGAAAAACTGCAGCTTTTAGAACCGACCTCTCCGAATTGACCTTCTCCCAACTTCTCTTTGAAGGTCAGCAGTTTCCTTGGAAACTCCTCTACGGTGACATCCTTGCCTGACAGCAGATCCATAGTCAGGGCTGGAACAGCGTACGTGTTGCCACCGGTTACTCCTTGCAAGTTGACAATGTCTGCCTCAGCGTAATGGGGCACTCCCTCCTGGGCACTAGCTTGAGGGGATTTGGAGGCTGTACTGGTTGAGGCTGCAATAGGATTTTTTTCATTATTTAATAAGACAGCTAATAAAGAGCATCACTTCAGCTCAAGGATCTAAGTGTTACACTACCTACTTAAGTACTTCTGTAGGACGCTGAGGAGCAGGACTCACCAGTGTCCTCTGAGAGCTGAGAGAACTCAGGCAGCTTGCGAACCAGGCGAGACGGTTCTTGGTAGTCTGGGCCCAGGGGAAATATGCGTTCGTAGGTGGAATTGGACTCCTGCTCACTGGGCGCTGAGGAGGGGTGGTGGTTGTTGTTATAGGTGAAGGTCTCACTCTGTATTGACAGACTAGCAGTTAGTTCATCGTCCAGCATCCGTCGAGATACCTGTAATAAAGGAGGCTCAGTGAAGGAATCCCACAGGGCAAAAAAAAGTGTGCAAGGGCCTCCCTGCTAACTCTCTGACATTCAGCCAAGACATTACAGAGGTAATATAGAGATCTATACATCAAGCAGTTGTGCCATGTTTTTTCAGACCCTTCATAGTGTACTGTGTCATTATTAATATATCTGCTGTAAGCATTTTGTTGAGAGGTTCAGAAAGTTGAAGATGTTTAGTTGCTGTTTACAGAGGACAGTCACTGTGGCAGCTAGTTTTGTGATTGATATAACAACAGTTCAGCTAAAGTGTTCTTAAAATAAATCATTTAAATGAGTTCTAACAATATACTCCTGAAGGACCTGCGAGTTAACAATGTCTGACTAAGTATAATGGGATCTGTCCTTGTGCGCTCTGTCTTTTCTCTGTTCTGTGTACTCAGCTGGAATATATACAACAGATAAACATTTCCAGGGAGCACACATACGACCATACTGAAAAATATGTGAATAAACCACTCTGGATAACAGCATCTGTTTATTACTAAAAATGTAAATGAAAATGTCATTGTTAGTTCAGAATTTAGAATGTGTAAAACCACATTAGCGAAACATTAATAATGACATATTATCAGTAGAGACAGAATAACTGCACCATTCAGATTTTGCTGTTTGACGAGTTACATTATGTAACACATGAATAACTGCAGAGCAGAGAGCTTTACTTTCTCCAACATCTTCTGCCAGACTTGTCTCCAGAGTATGATGACGATGATGGCCACCAGGATGAAGATGATGGCAACCAAACAACCAATCAGAATTCGTGTATTGCTGTCATCTACTTTGTGAATAGGGTTATCCCCTAAGGAGGGGATACAAAGAGAAAAATTCTTCTGAGAGAGTAAACACAAAACTTAGGAGAGATTTACTGTGTCACAGATATGTCATTCTAAACTGCCTCTTTGAAAAAAAAAATACACACCTCAGAAGAGCAGAAAATAATGGTTTAAGGAAAGAATGGTTTAAGAAAAGAATGGTTTAAGAAAAGAATGGTTTAAAGAAAGAATGGTTTAAGAAAAGAATGGTTTAAGGAAAGAATGGTTTAAGAAAAGAATGGTTTAAGGAAAGAATGGTTTAAGGAAAGAATGGTTTAAGGAAACAATGGTTTAAGGAAACAATGGTTTAAGGCCTGACCTGGTTGGGTACTGGTTGAAGGTCGAGTCTTTGGAGCAGCAAGAGTAGTGTTGTACATTGCTGTATCTAAAACAGCAAGTCGAGTACATTAGAGTGATACCTTTGGGAATTTTGTAAGTCGAGATAATAAAAATTTGTTCTAGCAATGTTTTTTCACTGAAATCAAAGTATAAGTGTCGAGAAATCGAAGGATAACCTTTAGCTCTGACTTCTGTCATTACAATATGAAATCTTTGAGCAATGTAAGTGACAAAGTAATCGATTTAACCATTATCTGCCCTCTGTGCAAAGAGTGGGTGTGGTAGTGCCCACTTCAGTGTGATAGTGCAGACCATTTCCAAGCTCACCTGACTGAAAGGTGACCTCACTGAACATCATCCAGATGTCAGAGAAGTGATACTGGCACTTGATGGCACTAGCCATGTGGTTGTGGAGGGGAACCGTGACGAAGCGGGCACTGGGGTTCACATCATCCATCACAGGGCTGAACGACACAGGCGTAGGTTCCCAGTCCGACTCTGAGCGGAAGTAACACACGACCTTCTGGAAGACCTTCACCCTCTGAGAGAACATGTTGTTGCAGTGAACCTAAACCAGGTGGCCAAGGGCAGAAAGAGAGAAAAGGTGTGAAACATTTTCCAAATAAAACTTCAAAGATGTGTGTTGCTGAGAGACTGGCAAATTCCTCTAAAAAGTTTGCTTAGTTAAATTAAATGATTCTAATGATCTAACCTTAGCTGCTGTTTTAATTTAGAGTACATGCAAGACAAAACCTGTAAAAGATCTGTAAATATGTGTGACCATGAGTTCTTATATATGTTGGTTATATTAAAACAATCTATTATCTGTTGTTTTAATTAACAATACATTATAGATGTTTTTAATGAATTATCTTTTTTTTACATGATTTTAGTCACTTTCACATGCTGTAATATTTCTGCTCCCTTTTACACATTTACAACTTTGCATTTGTCACATGCAGATTTTATACATACAGAGTTTGCATATTCATGAGTAATGTATAAGGCATGAATTATGCAGTTAATCAGAAATAAAGCATGTAAGAGAAGAGAGTCAGAATTCATACTGGTACACATTCCCTAGGTTTCTGGATCAAAGAAAGGTTTTCAATGGTCAGGATTGCATTTCAGGTTCTTTGGTTGCCAGGTGACATTAGTAACGTCTGTATAATTAGTGCCATGACGACAGAATCAGCCAAGTCACGTGGTAAAGGGGGAGTAAACAGATGAGTTTAACAAGGTAAGCAAAGAAAGACCAAACAATACAGCATCACAGGAGTCTTGGTTTTGTGCACAAAAGGTGATACAAGCAGATATTTTCCATGATACCACAGAAAGATTTACAGCTCTCAGCTAGCAAAAGGCAAAAGCTTGTCATGTTAGTAACACCGAAAAGTGGAAATATGGGACAGGGCCCCACTGTAAAACACTAACCTTCATGGTGGTGAAATTGCGGGTGCGGTCAAACTCAAACATGATTTCCACGTATCCAGTGGGGAAGCTCTCGTTGGTCCATCCCACATAGTCATAGCCAGGCCACACATTGTAGACATGGCTGATGGTGAAATCGTCCAGACCACACATACCATCCGTCAACTGCCCCAGCCCTTCTGTCATACTGAAGAGAGAGAGACAGAGATGCTGAGAGAAATTACATTAGGATATGTGATTACTCTAATAGTCTCCATATTTAACCATTTTTAAACACATTTAGCAACTTTTGCAAATCAGTCTTAGCACAAACGTTACATACAATATTGGTCGCGCTAGATTACTGAGCGTAACAAAAAATACTACTACCAATTTCACCACTAGGTGGTAGCAATGTTTTTTTATACACTAAGGCCTTCACCAAGGTTTTGTAAGAGTGTGGGTTGTTCATGGTGGGATTCTATACACACACATTGTCATGGAAGGCATAGTTCAGGAAGGCATGAGTCAAATCCCTCCATGAACACTGAAACCACCCACTCATCTCAGTGTCTTGTGAAAGTCATGACAACAGGGTACTATAACATTGTAACTCTGCTTATTCTTCATCCTAACTGATTTTAGATCAGTTTTCCTTTTTTTCTTTAGTAAACCATGCAGATTGAATGGAATAATGTGTGGGATCAACTAAGAACTAAGCTCTAAAAAACACTGTGAGGACACTTTTTGGTACTAACTATATGATATAAAGGAACTGAAAACACAAGCAGTTCTCTCTGTTATTGTAATGAGTCATTAAACTGAAGACAACAGTTTGGTGCTTAGTTTGGACTGGACTGAACAGGAAATGTTAGATAATTCCTTCTTGACCCAATAGTTTCTTTTCAGATACAAGCAGTGAGTACTGACCTGTAACTCACGGCTCCATCATACACAGAGTCGTTGAGGTAAACATGCTGGTCAAGGAGGCTCATTTGTTGGCCTAGTGGAGCGTTGTATGATACTAGCCCATCTGGAAACAGAACAATACTGTAAACCTATTAAGAATGACTGAGAATCATTGAACAGGGGAACTACACAGAGGAGCTGCTCCACAAAGGCCATCCAGTAAACTGGTATCAGTGGAAAGGGATTAAGAAAAGGGAAGGAGGTGCAGTTACTCTAAGCTTTGGGAGCTCGATGTCCAGCTATCAGGGGGGGAAACAGAACCTTCGCCATGATAAGAGGAGTGAGTGAGAGAACCTGAACCTGACCAGCTGTGGCTTGGTGTGAAGGTCAACTTAATTTATAACAGAAGATAAAAGTCTGAAGGAAAAAGATTAAACTCTGTATCAGTGTAACTACAAAGGCAACAGTTACAGCCATCAGATGAATGGACACACAGCACAAAGTAAACTAAATGCCACTGTTTCAACCCCTCAATGCTCAAGATCTTTAAGAGGTGTGAGACTTAATGAGCTGTGTAAACACAGCAGGGGCCTTAAAGTGGCCCCACATGTGCTAGGTTATGGGTGTGACTCAGTCATGGGTATGCCTTCGTCATGATTGTTAAGCCAAAGAAAGAACTCTGCCTGTTATGAGCTTAAAGATTAAACTCTACAAGGTGTGCAAAAAAGGCAGATGATATTGATGATCTTTTTGCTTATGGTCTGCAGGATCTTCTCTTTTATTGTGTAAAGGGCAATAAACCTTTACACAAAAAAACAGGTTTTTCTTATTTCATAACAGCCGACCAAAGAGTAAACCTGAACCCACGTGACTAATACAGCGATGATCATGTCTGTCTCTAAAGCAAACAAAGAAAAAAAGGAAAGAAAAAGTGGGGCGTGGTTGGGGTGGAAGGCGTGCGGTTGCCGTGCGGTTGCCATGCGGTTGCCGTGCATTACCGAGCCACTCGCAGCCGTAGAGCTCCACACGCATGCACACGTTCATGGAGTGGTCCATGACGGGCATGAAGCGCACGAAGCGGGCGACGATGGGCGGTTCCAGACCCTTCAGCTCGATGTCGTAGGCATTCCTGTTCCCCTCGATCACCTTAGAAACACCAGGCCATCGTTACATTACATTTACATTGTACATTTTACATCCATCAGTCATCACAATTCCATTTAACAAGCAGCACAGTGTACCTACTACTGTATCTACTACAGTAAGCTATAAGGTGTAGAAGATATAGTTTATTCATGTGTAATTAGGGAATGAGACTGTCCTCAAACATGCATTTGCTCTGCGCGTGCAGTAGGGGGCGTAGTCGTTGGCACGTGCCTGCTTTCCCTGCCGACTGCGCCAGGAGATCCAGCGGCTGCCGTCGCGGCTGTATTTGATCTTGTAGGTCTGGGCGAACTCATTTCCGATGCCGCCCGCGTGACGCCCCTGTGTCCCCACCAGCGTGATGAAGTGCAGAGAGCGCAGGTCTATCTGCAGGAACTCCTTCATGTTCTCCGGCTCGCTCGTGATCTCGGGACACCACGCCCCATCCCCCTCCTCACAGTGGAGCCTGCAACAGCACCACCCACATCACACGAAGCCACGTTCTCATACTGGGAACCACAGCCTTTACCATTCCCAGTACCATAAATTAAAATAAACCTGTTCATTTTGGGTTGGGCAGAAAATATTAGGACTCTTTATCTTAAATGATACCAGCATTATCGGGGGAGGGACATAAGTATATAATATCCCTGAGGATAGATTAATGTGGTCTTCCTCATACTGAGAGATCCTGCACTGTACACGTGTGTGTGTGTGTGTGTGTGTGTGTGTGTGTGTGTGTGTGTGTGTGTATGTGTGTGTATATATGTTGCCACATTTTTACCTGCCATATTTTGCTGCTGTTGAATCAGACCACTGGCTTGAGGCTGAAATGTCTTCATCCAAAATTTGTCCTCCAGACATCCCTAATGGGGACCGACACACATCTGTAGGAGAGACGAGCCTATTAACACACTCTTCTTATCACATCCCATAATTCCTTGCAAGTCTTCAAGCTCCTGGATATTATAATTTCCTACAATGTAGAAACAATAGCGTCTTCACAGAAATATTTCTAACCAGCTGAAGCATAGTACGGAAATCAAAACCAGAACTGTAGGTATAACAAACATATAATGCAGCACTGACGTAGGCGTAGGTGTAGTGCGTGGTGGAACTGAACACCACCCTTCTCTCCCATCTCCAACTGTGTGGTTACCTGTGGTGATATATATCACACTCTTTGGCATGAACAACTAGCCCAACCACCGTAGAACCTCATTTGAAGTGAAGCCCTGGCCAGAGCTCCTCTCAAGCGCCCGTGTGGTCTCTGAGCTTTTATTTTCTTTACAAGGACGTGATGAAAATGAGTCCTCCACCTTTTCCTCCACCATTTGAGGGCCTGCTCTGTAATGTAACCGCACTAGCGCTGAGATTGTAGTGTGTGCTAACGGTTAACTTTTATGAGCTGGAAATAGTGTTTCATTACACGTGGATGCTACTTACTGTAAAAACAAATTATGGAGATTCTTTGATCAACACCATTGCTGTACAGTGCACAGAAAGGGGGGGGGTGCGCTTGGTTCTTTGGAACTGCCGCTCACGAGTGTGTGAGGAAGCACCACTGAACATCCCGTTCAACCACTGCTCTGGCACAATGTGCTGGACTCCACACTACCCCCTAACTCCACACTAGAGTGGCTGGTCACGATCTCTCACACTTTGAGAACATAGAACATCATCAATGTTGACACTACTGATATTTACTGAAGTAAATGTTGTATCCATGTGTAACCAAACAGCACTTGAGTGAAAGAACTGGGATTCTATTAGACAACACCCTTCTGGACTGAACATCTCTGATGTTCAGGTGTGTGTGTGTGTGTGTGTGTCATGGGCTGGATTTTAAAAGTGCAGTCAGAAGTGTGCATGGCCTCTGCTGCTCTGAGTGGCCCCTCTATCTCAACAGCATGCCTCTGTGCTCCGAGTGGCCCCTCTATCTCAACAGCATGCCTCTGTGCTCCGAGTGGCCCCTCTATCTCAACAGCATGTCTCTGTGCTCCGAGTGGCCCCTCTATCTCAACAACATGCCTCTGTGCTCCTGCCAGCAACAGCAGAGAGAGTGCAGAAGGTCCTTTGTCTCTTCCTTTTCTCTCTTTTTTCCTGCTCTCCTCCAAATGTTTGCTGAAAAGTCAAGATGGGGGAAACCTCAGAGGCTCGGTCTTGGCAGCAACAGACTGATATGGTCCAAAACGGGCCGAATCCCCCAACAAAAACTTCTTCCAGATGTGACAGAGAGCCTCCTGCTCTCTCACTCTACCACACCCCTCCTCTCTGAACTCAATGGCCGTGGGCACAACCGGCAGCTCCTCTCAGCCTGAACACCCTGGCCTGGCCCTCCTTGCTCCATGCATGGAAACGGATGGGTGTCAGTCTGTTGTTTATTTTCATAAGAGCACCACAGACACACACACAGAAGAAATCACATGCATCCAGCACTTATTAAAGCCCCCACAGAAACAGATACATAGACAGGATGTCTCTGTAGTCATGTTGTTACAGTGACATTTTCCCTGCACACTTAATCGGTTTTACTAGAGTGAAAGCCAGAGTTTAGTTACACTAACTGATGAATGTGTTCACTTTTGTCAGAATTTTGGAGTGATCCATCCAAGAAATAACCAATCATACACAAAAAATATTGTACTTTAAATAATCAAAGGAAGTTATGAGAGGAAGAACTTCCTCATGAAGACAGCTAAGAGGAGTGTAACAGTGCTATAGTATACATGCTTGGTTCTGTGTTTATACAGAGTGTGTTTGCTTGCCCTCTCTCTCTGTCCCAAAGGAATAGAGAGTGGCAGTACTAGTGTTTAGTTACTGAAGCTAAAAATATCACACACTTTAGAAAGGTAGAAAAATACGAATATTGTATGGAGAGAAGGAGGGCTTAGCCCTTCCTCCATCTCTCTCTCTCTTTCTTTCTCTCTTTCTTTCTTTCTCTCTCTCTCTCTCTTTCTCTCTCTCTTTCTCTCTCTCTCTCTCTCTCTCTCTCTCTCTCTCCCTCTGTGTGTGTGTGTGTGTGTGGCTATGGAGGACTTGTTCAGGAGCTCATAGCTCCCAGAGGCCCCCACCCCCTCTCACTTAGCCAGATTTTTTCCGTGCTCTGGCCCTGGTGAAAGGCACATTTGTTTTACTATGTTTGCTGTCTAACCACTGGCTCCAATGCACTTTAACACTGATACAGACATAATAAAATCCACATACACACATGCATGTTCACGCACAGACACACACACTTCTACATGTGATATCATTGTGCTTGTCTTTGTCACTCATATCCAGAGCAAAAATCAACGCATTAACATTAATAATTACAAGTTGGGTGATTATGTAACTGATTATATATCGTTTGTCTTTACTGTATACTGAGTATGAAAAAGACAAAGTGTTCTATCATTCCGAGGGGAAAAAGAGTGGTATGGTACTACAGTGCCTGGGAATTTTAAACAGGGGAAACTTGGCACCAGAGTGCATCTCAAAGCTACTAAATTCTGCACTGCACTTTTCCTGCTGCTGGAAAAACCTTTCAGTTTAATTTCAGCGGAAATATGGTGGAGCAACTAGAGATTACAGCATATTGAAATCTGTCTCATATCAAAGGTATGTTTAAAAACAGTGGAAAAATGATGAATATTTACCATACAGGTGAAGAGCAGCAGATGAAAATTCTCCACTCTTTTACACAGACTGTTACTGTGACACTGTGCCCCTCCTGATATTCCTTCCTGATATTCCCTTGCGATTTCTCATTTACACTCTGAAACTGTAACTCCATGGACAACAAGAATCTGGAAAACGCACAGAACCTCTGGAGAAATGCATGAAAGAGAACCCAATTCAACGTACTTTCCTGTTGTCAAAATGTCTGGTATGCACTAAAGCCACAGGCTCCAGCCTGATGCCTAAATTCACTGCAAACAGTCATGCTTGACCCTTGGCAACATTCAATAATAAACCGAGAGCAAGGTCACAGCCTCTGGTAGACCCCAGGAAACACAGGGAAAGCCAACTGTGTATTTGACATGCTGACTGAGGGAGCCTGAACACCTCTATACTGCCATGGTCCTATAGACACAAACACAAACATTCTCTCCTTTTTGGCTGTACCAGTAACCTATATATTTGCATATTATTATACTTAAAAAAATTAACTGCAGGGCATGAATGTGCTTATCTCTGCAAGTAGAAGAACCAATGAAAACTACCGGTAACAAAAAACAAAACAACCAGCAAAAATTAGCTAAAAATTTTGAAAACTCATTTTGTCTTTGGCACATGGACTTAATTATAATGAAATGCAAATGATGTATCTAAATCAGCATATTTAATAATAAACAGGCTTATAAATTGTTTTCTAGAATTAGTCCACCTCCATAAAGACATTCAGCTTGAATCAGTCAACTTTTAATAACTCTGGGCTCTGAGTGCAGGACTCTGAGCTCTAAATCCAAAAATGAGGATAAATGATATACGCTAGAATCGGATAAGGAAGAAAATAACATTAACATCAACTTACAAATTTGTGTCTAATACAGGCTGAAGGGAAGGACGCAGCCTAAAGCTCTCATCCAATCGCAGAGCAGGACTGAGGGTGGAAAATGGCTGTGTGGCAGGTCCTGTCCTGATAGGTCTGCCAGCACAGGGAGCCACAGCCTGCTTTTCACAATACAATTAAAGAACACAAATGGAAAGGTACGGACTCAAAACAATCTACAGAGTTGTGAGATGTTTTGATTTTGCCCTTTTATTTATTCCTGGGATACTTGTGGATCAAATGATAAACAAACAAAAAAAGACAAGCATGATTCCAAGCTGAGACCCAGATAATGCATCAGCCTCTGTGAGCTGGTATGCAGGGGTGTGTGTATGAATGTGCTCCTGTCTCCAAAATAAAAATGACAAAGATCCAAAGTGCTTATGGCGCTTCGTGTGTTCTTAACATGCCCTGCTTGATGCCAAATGGTAGCTCCTCTTCACCGTTCTGCATTCTTTGTTTATCTTCAAACATGCCTAACAACTTGTGGTGTCTTGTAAAACAAGGCAATAGTGAAGCTGTCCTGTTGATCCGTATGAAAGGCTGTACATTTATCCCATTTTAAATACCATAAAGCAGCATGCTGCACAGCTATAAAAGAAACCACTAAAACAGAGGACGGATTCCTAGCACGTTACACTCCCATGATCTTTTTTTTCTTGAAAACTACTCATATGTGCAGGAATGACCTCATCTACTTTCTGACTTTTTCTACTTCATATATTGTAACAGCACAGTGGGAATTTCATTCTTCAGAATTCTTTAACCAGAGAGACTCTGCCTCTAGTCTCTGTCCTGTGTCCCAACTGTATCCCAGCTTAACATGTGCTAGATTCTGGTTTCCTTGTAAAATATAATTGAACCTTACATTGACATCACACTTTCCTCCCCACAAACCACCCAAGCGGGCGAGAAGGAATTGGTTTAGAACAGAGAAAGAACTGGTGTAGAACGGCACAGATCAAAGCTGGTGTAGAACGGAGAAAGAGCTGGTGTAGAACGGCACAGATCAAAGCTGGTGTAGAACGGAGAAAGAGCTGGTGTAGAACGGCACAGATCAAAGCTGGTGTAGAACGGAGAAAGAGCTGGTGTAGAACGGCACAGATCAAAGC
>JAOYMR010000017.1:5519133-5532769 GCA_025802075.1 Tenebrosternarchus preto
CTGGTGTAGAACGGCACAGATCAAAGCTGGTGTAGAACGGAGAAAGAGCTGGTGTAGAACGGCACAGATCAAAGCTGCACAGAAGGTTTCACATATAATCAAGAATAGAAGTTCAGCTGCTTCAAAAGCCCAAATAGGCCAATATAGGACAATAGTGTATCCTACTATATAGGAACTGAAGTTCAAAGATACAGGCTATAGTACACCACGTGTTATACAGGCTATAGTACACATGTTAAGCAGGCAGGCATCTTGCCTAGTTCTTGGATTTCTTAAAATTACAACTTAACGCAAACTTAATATTTTGAAGATATTAACCAAAATATTGCAATTAAAGTTTCATCCAGGCCACACATTTGCGCAGTGTTTTTAAGGAATGTGCTAGGCTTCATTTCACAATGAACCACAAACAGGCAAAAGGAATTACATCCCAGGAGAAAAACGTTTATCTTACTTGGATTCACTTGGGAATTCCCAGTCCCTGATAGGTAGAGGAGAAGGGCTAGTGGAAAGAGCATCTTCCAAAAGTGGTTCATCTCAAGCAGAGACCAGGCCTTCATTCCTGGAAATAAGAACAATAATAAAAAGTGAACTTTCAGGTAGAATATTATACTACATGGATGAAGGAAAAGTGCATTGGGGTATCAGAAAAATAATTTTACTTTATTATTCAGTACAATGTCATTATGGCACCAAGGTGAGAAAAGTGTAGTATACTATTTAAATATATAATATAATATTTAAAAAGATGCAGTGACTGCTTGCAGAAACTTTTATGTTTTCACTTATGTTGTGCTTCTCTAAACCATAGTGAGCATTTGCTTCAACTGATGCATAGAACTGAGCTGAATTATAGCAAAAGCCACCTATAAGAATTTCAGTCAGATTTACTGAAGGGCAACCGAGTCATGCAATTATGTTGGGTATAGAAAAGACAGGAGAAGATATAGTTAGGTGTAGGAAAAAGATGATGTAGCATTAGAAAGACAGACGCATTAGCCCAGAGAGCTCCGACACAAGCAGGGGAGATGGAGTGAGTCACCTGATGGTGACTCAGACGTTACCTCAGCTGGCCACTACTCTCCAGGCTGGGAAGAGCAGCCATTTCACACAGCAGGTAACACATCAGCATGATGTCACATTCAACAAACTATACATATACGCTATGGTGGATAGACTTGATCTGTTCATCACAAGACTGGAATAGTGGTTCATGCACTATTCAGGCTGAGACAGATGGCTAACACACACACCTCAAATCATTTTAAGTCCTGAAAAATGATTAGAGAAGATACAAATGCCAAAGATATTGTAGTATGTGAAGCTTACTGAGTATATTCAGAGTGGTAATAAAACACATGCTAGAGACAATGTCTCACAAAATTCTTTTCAGAATAATGGAAAGTATGAGAAACCAATGCTAAACAAGATCATAAACACACATCGGGTGGTTTGCTACGATTTTACAGCCTCGTTTTTCATGGTCTGAACACATGTTTTTGATAGTGGGTTATGACTGTAATATTACAAGGCAAAAATAATCAGGTAAAATGCGTATATTAAGCACAGATCATTGTGATGTTGGGTATATCTTTGTTGATTATGCACAGGGACTCTTCCTGCACTGAATAAAGATAAACGCAGATCTATGATTTGTAGCTTTTGGAATAATATGAAAACATTAAATGGTCTTAACTAAATTATATGTGAGAAAGAATCCATATAAACAGCCGAGGATAAACGCCCTAAACTAGTACAAATAAAAAATGCAGAATAGTTGCACGAAGCCCAGTGGCATGTTCATGTGCGTTATATAAGTCTTGTGTAAAAACAGAATGGTCGAGGGACAACACAAATGTGGATCTCTGCTGGATAGCTTTGCTGGATAGCTCTGCTGGATAGCTCAAGAGAGGTTTTTCCACCAAATGTCTTCATCACCAGCCAAGCACTACTCTCCTCACAGCGTAGGAGTGGCTCATACAGAAACATGTTGAGATCAGACTGTTTTCTACCCTCTCTGGTCTAGTTAAGACGGTTTTTCTTACAGAAAAACAGTTTAAAATATTTTATGCAGCCTTTCTATGTTTAAAATATTTTTATTAAATAAATAATTTAACAAATTATTCTAACAGATTAAAAGCAGACGCTGATGTTTACATAATGATTTGGTTATAATGAAAGTCACATCAAGCCACTTTGTCCATGAGTGTATTTAAAGAGAAGGAGCAGAAACTTTTGACTTACACACTCAAGCTTTGGTTGGGAGGTCAAGCCTCAGACTATAAAGTTACTCTCCATGTCTCCATAAACTCCAAACTCAATCTCACAGTACCATATATGTCACTTTAGACTAATCCTATAATAAAGGTGCATTGTACTTTCAAGGACACTCTTAGTGCAGAGTTAGTTTGGGTGAGTCTAAAAGCACAGCGTGAACTCACTCACCGGTAGAGGCCACACCGCATGGACAGAGAGGCAACCATGACCTGGTTATGAGGGTCCCTCAATTACACAGCACAGTGCATGCTGGGGTTACAACCCAGTGGGGAGAGCGTTCTTCAGTAATGCTATTCTAACATCACTTCCCAGAACCACAGGAAGACATGATTTATTAACATAATCACTACATTCATCATCACAAACATTCTTCAGTCTTTTCACACACATGCTTAGGGTAACTAGATATTAAATAGATTTCTCAATGTAAAGTTAAAACATCAGCCAAAAATTGCTTATTTGTTAATCATTACATTTTTTTTACAGCAAGAATTAAAAATAAACAAATGTTTCTCTCTGTTTCTATTAATTAAACATAAAGTTTTGGTGTAATATCCAAGCAGCATATACATATATCAGAATATTACCTTACACTAAAATAAGAAACAGGGCCTCCGAACTTCTCCACTGTGACTGGAACACATTCACGTCTCCTACAGTAAAGCCAAAGAACCATCTGTCTTTGCTATACCTGTTTCCATAGTAACAAAGGCAAAGGACTAACATAAAAAAATCTGGACAGTTTACAGTTACCAGATAGAAAACAGCTATTTTCTATCTATTTGGCTCTTTTGAAAGTATATCAAAACAATAACGTTAGATTGTCTTTATTGCTTATTTTTCTTGAACATTATAAAAATGACCTGTATGGATTTAACACCTTTATTTACTGAGCCACATTATATTGTGTTCATGGCAGTAGCGTTAACCCTAACCCTCTAAACCTTCTCCACAAGTACCGTTCCTCCGACACGAACAGGCGCTTTCTGTTAGAAGGCCTAGAATATCCCTACTGAAAATATCGCCGCTGAAAAGCAAACAGGAAATGTGCTGGGCGGAAACAATCCGCTTTTCGAAGAAGTGCCTCTTTAACACAACACCTCTGCAAACGGAGGTTCTGTGATACACGACAAACCCTTTTCTCCATAGAAACTCGGTGAATAAAGTGGGGTTTTATAGGGAGCCTAAAACATAATACCACAGGTAGAGGAGAAGAAACGCACAGTTAAATCCCCGTTGCCATCGTAAGTACAGCTCTCAAGGATGCAAAATAGCTACTCAAAACGGAACTTGTAGCAAGTGCAGATAAAATTAATAATGTTTTAATATGAGGATATTACCTGTGTAAATGTCTTCACCTTTATTAGCATGCAGACCCAGTGTTTGACAGGCTCAGTTGAGAAGCATGTTCTCCCCTTACTTACTTCTACTTGTATGCATAAAAATAAAAGCCCACAACTTTAATTCAGCACCATCCCTGACAAATTCACATTTGTGAATTAAAGCAAATTTAGTCGACATTGGGTGCCTACTGAAAGCTTCGGGCATAACAATATGTGTTCTATTAAAATATATTAAAATCTGTTCTTTTAAAATGTATTCATTTTAAAAATTCATTTTAAAATTCAACTTTTGACTCAAATCAAAAAGCATGAGCATCAGAACGAAATGCCAAAAAATGAATAAATATGCCTATGAAACATGACATACGTAAGCAGTGTACTGGACAGATTTGTTGCATGAGTTTCAGTGTCATCTGGACTCTTTTTACACTTTTACACATTTCACCAGTAAGGTAATCAGTTTGATTTGTAAATGTTGCACATGAACTGAGTGATTTGAACAGTGTAACAGAACAAACCCTTTTATCATTTGTGCTGATAAAACGTTATAACTTTGTGTGCAATTCTGTGCAATTTTATTGGCATTCCTTGGTTTTGTAGCCTACAGGTTAACATATGCTTTAACGTTTTTTATTATGTAAATCAGGCCAGGCAGTTTGATTGCCAGGGAAAAATTGTCAGTATTTTCCAGTTATTTGCAACTCCCAGCTGTTTGTGTTTGGGTTCATCTTGTTTGCACTGCTAAGAGACTCCAGGGCACAGATCATACATTACGAGTGATCAGTGAAAATGTTCAACACCATCTTAAACGGTTAAAAGCTACAGTTGGGGAGTTTGGGGTGGAGGATAATGACTTAACTGTCCAGGTTTATCTTCACTTCCTAAATGTTGTGCACGTCACTGTCCTGCTTTACCAAAGTCTTAGACGTGGTTTTACCTAATAATCATCTTGGTCGAAGGTTTAGACTGGAGTCACATTCTGACCCTAAAATTAGGAGTGGCTTTCCTGTTTTAGGTGGTTTTGGCAGTAAAAAGGTTATAAGAAACATTTTAACAAAGGGGCCCTGGGTGAAAAAAACTTTTAACATTCCATTATTGACAATATTAATGTGTATATAATACATAGTAGTTTTTTGATTGTAAAAACATTTTTCTTCACTCAGTTTTCAAGGTGGACTTTATCTAAAACCTCCAGTTTTAACTCCCAGCACAGTTCGGTGTCAACAATCTGTTTGCAATTAGTGGCCTTGGCTGGGACATCTGGGGAATGTGAGCTCTTTTAGTATAATTGGAATAATTCACATGAAAATGACAGTGAAGGGCCTCTCAAACAGGACCTCTACAGACATGTTTGGGTTGATCTGGAGACTTTCACAGCTCATTTGAGCCCATTACTGAAGACAAATGAATCTTTCCTTGGCACAAGATAAATAAGGTGTAAGAGGTATCATCATATCCATAAAACCAGTACTGGCATTTCCCAGTACTGTTGTCCAAACTGGTAGTTTTAGAAAAACACACTGGCATAAACACGACTGAACATTAGTGCTTGTACAAAACAAGCTGCTTCTTGATGTTTGTGAAGCTGACTGGATGTCCCAGTCATCGCAGTGTTTCCTGGTTGTACTAAGGGGTTACAGTGTCTTAACACATACCTGTGCCCGTTCGGAGTGCTCAGATATAACAGCTTATTTATAAACCAGTTCTTGAGCCCTGAGTGATGTGATTTACAGGCCCTGCCGCACAGTGATGGAGTAAATGCCTCATACATGAGCTGATATTCAAACACCCAAAGATTTAAGTGTCAAAAGAACATGTGCTTTTCATTTGAAAGCCCTTTCTTCTCCCCCCTGCGCTAATGGACATAGCATTGTGGATATTTTATTTTTATGAGTATGCATGAAATCCAAATCAGTTGGCAGTTGTGCTAAAGTGGATCCAGGTGATGGCAGGTAAAACCAAATGCCCATGAAATAATATGACTGATGTAAGCAATTGGAGAAACCTGAACATTTATAGCAGTTATAATAGGGTCATAGATTACTCTTTAGAAGTATGTGTGGAATTCTTTGGTAGGAAATAGTACATTGTCTCCTGGATATATTTTTATAGCCAGACACTAGATTATCTCATGAGATAAACGATGTGCTGATAATGAGACACTGATCAAGATGATTAGTGTGAATCAGGTGCAACCAGCCAGGATCAAACTTCAAAGCTGTGAATTTCACATCGTAATTTAATGAAAAATAGGAATCGTATGCTGTCATCAATACTAAAGACTAATTACAGTCCAGCTGCTTGGTAAAAATAATATTTCAGTCCCTGTGAGTTGTGGCTTCAATGTAATAGTCCCCAAAGGAAATTCTAGCGGTTTTGCCTAAGCACCTGTAGAAACCAGGCCTAACTGTGAGATCAGTTCTGCTTTTGTTTTTTTCAGAAGGGCATAAACCCATCAGCATTGCCTTGTGGAAAAACTGGTCCTTGCCAAGAAACCCTGTCCCATTTCCTTCTATAAAAGCAACACTGGGTGTCACACAGCGCTGCATAAATGACGTGTAACTGAATGGTGAAAGCTGTCAGTGCCTCTAATTACACCTCGAATACTCTGTTTATTAAAGGGCACAGGTCAGGACCTAAAAAGGAACTTTCAGTTGCCTAGATGAAATGTATTTATAAAGTTATACATAGTGTATAGGCTTACAGTACATTATTTAAACAAACTACTTCAAGCCTAGAGGTTAAAGGAGCATCGGTTACTGTATGGCCTGTTACGACTTACAAAAGTCAAAGTTACTAATTATGAATTATATATATTTTTAACGAACTAAAGCATTTGCGTTACAAACAGGCATCCAAAAGAATCCAAAGAAAATGTCATCAGATTTTTACGATAACATGAAAGTCACGTAGGGTGCTGTGATTTTTATAGAGCACTACAGTGCCATTACTCACACAGAAAGGCAAGTACAAAAGGCAGTTGAAGAACTCAAGAGTGACGTGCTGCTCAGAAGGTGTGCAGTTCAGGTTAAAACATAGACAAAGATAACGACACACCAGACTAGGATTCATTCAAAAATATAAGCGCATGAGGCTCTCCTGCTGGTGTACTGATTGATAATAGGCTGTATAGAACAGTGGTGGGACTCCTATGTAATATTTTCTCCAGTGATGTATTCAACATGTTGCTATTTATATGCACCAAACAAGCTTTTGTTAAGACATGGTATGCAGGAGTGCGTTCAGATGCGTTAAAGCTAAATGGTTTTATCAGATGGTAAGTGAGAACAGAACGTAGCTCTTGAGAACCAGCCTGTGCTGTTTTGGATCTCAAATCCAAATTACACACCAAGCTGGAGTATATCATTATCTCTGACTTCCTGCCAGTCATTCCTTACTGAGTTCTCATCCAGGAGGACTGCAGCACTAATTCAAAAGACATGTCCATGATCCCAGATGATAACAGCTTGCAAATCTGTTGCCACCATCCAGAGGGATACATCTGAGGACCTTCCTAGTCTAACAGTGTTAGAATAATGATGTCTGTCTCAGATCTTCTCAAATCAAACAAGTGGCAACAACGTATGTCTTCGTTCGGCCCATCATGCAAAATTTGGTTACACTTAAAGAAATTAAATTCTACATCTTAAAATGCATCGTTAGCATCAGTTTAGGGAATACACAAACCTGTTGTGCATTGCTGTGATTACCTGAAACATATATAACGGTTCACAGAGAGCCGTGGCCCACCAGTAAGGTACTGAGCTTCATTTACCATAAAACACTCCAAACGGTGGCAGGCCAAGACAAACTCTTGGTGTTCACTTGATCAATTTTTGCTGTAGAAGATCTTTTACAGAAAGATTCTAGAACATGTTTTTTCATGGCTTCTCAGATCTCTAAGTGAGGATGTAGTTCACATTAATTCACATTAGTTTCTTAAACATGGACAAACGACTAAACTGTAGTGTCAATAGTCAATAACTATTGGATGTTTTTTTTGGATTTGGTTTGTTTTTTGGAGGTTTTGATTAAATATGGGTGTAGGAAAGTTCTAATATAAATAATAATATTAACTGAAGTTAGATTTACTGTATTCACTAAAAGGCATTTAACATGTCATTAAATACAATAACTGAGCACTTAAATGCACTTTTTAAGATTAATTTAAAAGAAAAAAATATTTGATTGCAAACGGTCTTGATGTCTTTAACTGGGAAGCTTGTCAGAAGTGTATAATGTTAATAGTACTAATGTTAAGAGTCTAAATCTTGTGTGCAATTTATTACTGTGAACATGCAATTTTAACAGTTTTAATAACCGATCTATCTGGTATTATGTGTTATTATTGTAATAAACAATAATTGAAACAATGTTCCAAGAAGAATGAAAAAAGGAAGATAAAATGTGACTTTGTATTTCCTTTGTTTTGATAGCAGTGATGCACAAAAACAAGTAGCAATCTTGAACAAACAATATATCTTCATAACCGATAATCAAATACATGCACTCTACTATACTATATAAAGTTTAGAAAGGAAATGGGAAATGGATTCTTAATGTGAAGAAGTGTTCAAAACAGCTGGGTTTGTGCCGGTTCTGAGTGTAGTGTGGGTCAAGCATCAGCTTGCTCTGTTATCCACTATTTTAGCCTGCCATGCAAACAGTAGCTCTTCCAGAGAAATAGTTTAGCACAAAGAAAAGAAATAGTATGAGTGTATAAGCAATGTATAAGTGAATCTAATAGACAAACAAATTTCATTCCTTTCCTGTCCTGATCACATGCACATTTGATAGTCAGATCTTCATCAATAATCACAAGGCATTCAACTATACTCAAGAAAATCGAACTTACTGAATGAATTTTGCTTTTCTCAAACCATTTGTCCAGTAATACCTCAATTCCAGCCAGCACAACTGAACAAAGGTAAAATCCAACCTGGTCCGTTCTGTCTATAGTCTCTCTGAGCTCAACATCCAGACACACTGAGCTGATGTAAGACAACTGTGGAAGAGGGGAAAAGGCAAGCGAAGAGAGTGAGGGAGAGAGAGAATGAAAGAGAGAGCGAGAGCAACAGAGAGAGAGTAAGAGGGTGAGAGATAGAGAGAGGGAGAAAAAGAAAGAGAACTAACATTCTGAGGATTCTTGGGTTCATGCCAAAGTCCCAGAATTCCTCATGCCATACAGAAGGTTTCAATTAAGTCAGACTCCAGTGACCAATCGGAGATGTTTTTTCTTGAAATATTTTGACAGCCTAAGGGAATACTGAAAAAAATATGTAATTCATTGCAAAAGTTATTTATGGAGACTGCTGAGATTTTTAGTACAATTGTGAGAGTGTTTGCTCTTGGACTCTATAGTTGTGTCTGATCACTAGAGTCCCTTCCATCCCATGGAAAACTTTTTCTGCAGCGCTGAAACAAAAGATTCATTGCAAGCAAGCAAGATGAAAAACAGCAAAACACACTTTAGTGAAGTTCACCTTCCCACACTGAATAAAATCAAACCAATAATGATTTACTATTATTACTAAAGACCTTAGTTAAATCCCTCTCTATTCACTATAATTATCCTCCAATTATTCTTAAGTTAACCTTGAATACAACTCAAATTATCCACATTACTGTTGATTAAAAAATAAAACCAATGAGAAATAAACAGTAGTTCCCAAATCCACCCCCCCTGATCATGTTCAATTCTAGCTGGGGATCCAGAAGTCACAAGCTCAGCACAGACCATTTGAATCACACATTCAAAGTGTATCAGATATTTCCACTAAAGGATTAAATGGAAAAACCCAATACGTTTGGGAAAAGGGCCCAATACGTTACACTCCACTGAAGAAGAAGAATACGTTGTGTGTTTAACACTTAAATAATGTGAGATTCTGAAGCAAGATAAACGCTAGAATGAAAGGATGGTGTCACATATGATGGTGTCATATTCAGTTTTTCTTTGATGTTAAGAGCTAAATACAGCAGTAAATAATTCTGGTTTAAAACAAACAAAATGTCTTCATTCAAATATGCCTATAAACAACTTATATTATGACCATTAATTAGTCGAATTGATGTATTGCTTCCATGCTATGTTTGACACCAGCGTGTCATTGGTTCACCCCAACCCTACATGTACACATTTGGTATGTTTACTTTTGACTATGAAGAGATTTATGAAAGAGCAATATAATACATTTTCTCCACTATGATTTGACACATTCAGTATGAATGAACTGACCTAAGACTTCGTATATTACAAGTGCTTTAAATATTCTGTCTTACTGCACATTTCATGACTGGACCTAGACATTATTAGTCTTTAGTCATGCTGATTAGTCTTTTAGTCCTGTTGATTGATCTTTAATCCTGTCTATTAGTCTTTAGTCCTGTCGATTAGTCTTTTAGTCCTGTCTTGATGATTTATTGATGATATTGCAACTATTCCTGCCAGTTTGGACTGTGACACTAGTATTATCAAACATCAGTTTACATCGACTCTGCAGTCTGATATACTCAAAAAACAAAAAATACTGGCATACATGATCCAACTCACTCAGAACAGGTCAAACACAAGCAAAGACATCAACATGACTTCCTGAGTCCATCCCAGTTGTCAAAATATTTGTACATTTCCATGTTTCTAGAGAGAGAAACTGCAGCGTGCTCAAGTACTGTACTTTAGATGCAGAGATACTAAAAATTGTAATGAAGTACACAATGTTTCCAGAGAAACAGGATGTTTCAGACAGGTCCTTCAACAGCTGTGTAAGCAAGAATCTGTCTAAAATGTCCCGTTTCTCTGGAAACCTTGAGTACTTCAGCACAATTTTCTCTTTATATATATATATATATATATATATATATAATTGATAGAGAGAGAAAGACTCAGTTGTATTGCACATTTGTGAAGGCTGTTGAATGCGGTACTTTTGCAGACACTGACCAGTCCTCACCTGCCTCATAAAGCCGAGGCTGGAAACTCTGATTCAACTGAGCCTCAGCTTAAACCAGAGATGTGAATGCAAAAAACACACCTGTCAAACATGCGTATGCACACACACACACTCACACACACCACACACACACACTCATGCACACACTCACACATACTACATAGGCAGAAACTCATAACACCCATTGTTGGTAAAGAGTTAAATTATTAATTTATTTTTGAAACTCTTGATTACACTGGATGCTACAGTAGCTCTCATATCACAAAGTTCTCTGTCCGTTTTTTGTCCAGCAGACAATAGAGGATGACAGAAAACTACAAATCATTCAAGACCACAGATATGATCAACAAGTGCGTTCCTCCTGTGAACTAGGGCTTCTCTTTCTGGTTTGCGAGCACTGAAGTTCTTTGCACGTGGGATCACACACGTGGTGTGCTACGCTGCAGTTTGAATGAAAGCATGATTTGAAAGGGTTGAGAAAAAAAAGGACTGAGAGGATCCTGTGCTTGAATTTCGGTCAGTGTCCTGGAACACAGCTACAGATTAAGCAAGAGTGAACAAGAACACCCTGAGCTGAGCAGTGCCCATTCAGAGCACAGACCAGCACACGCTGCAGTAATAACCATGAACCCATGTACCCATCTAGTATGTTACATTCATTCCTATTGTGTGCATTACATATAAATCACTAGATATTATGCATGTTCCCCTTCTACAAAAAAAAATGATTTTATATAAAAATAAGTTTTAACAAAATAAATAGCTTGATCTTAAATGAGACCAGGCCCCAAAAGGCCTTTTCCTTCATATTATTGCACTAGACTGTTACTTCTCCCAGCCTGGTAGGAAGAGAGATGAAGGGTTAGAAAACGGTGGTTTCCACGTTGGTTTTGTGGTTCCATGTGGCTCGTGGAAAATGGATTCATGATCACAATCCGTTTTTCACGTGCTCGTGGATTCCAGTCTCATCAATGATCAGGGTAGGATGGAATTCTCTTCCATGCACAAGCTTTTCCATTCCCTGGGAAACAAGGACAATGAAAAATTAGTTCTTGACAGCTGGATTCTGGGGCTCAGAGTCACATGTTGACAAAGGTACTTGATCTACCTTTGTAGAAAGTGCTGTGGTGTTTTGTGGTAATGAGCCTTACCTCTCCTTCATAGGACACCAGTGGAGAAATCTCGCATTTAATTGGCAGGTCTGTCCCATCCTTCAGACTGTAAGGTACAAAGGGGAAAAATGATTTATATTCAGTCATTAATCATTAGCGGCACCATGAGTCACAGTGACAAGAGTCGATATATAGCAGGAAGAATCACACCGAAAAAAAGAACCTGAGTACACTGGTTACAAAAAGGTTCACTGAAGCCATTTGAAACCTCATTCCAGTCACGGCTGAGCAAATGGCTGTGTGTGAGTTTTCAGAGAGAACAAGAGCAGAGTACTGATCATCCAAATGATGCAAAATCCAGGCATTTAGTTACCCACCAAAACTAATGATTGACAAGAAATATTCATCCATTAGCCCATTTGCTGCAAGAGGTTACGAAGGAAAGCTTGATTTATGAGCAAAAAAGTTTCATCAAAGTCTTTCTGTTACAAAGATGAACGAGCAGCGGCCTTGGCGATCACAACACATGCTGAGCGCCCTCTCCCAGCATGCACTGCCTTGCCTGTTAGTACCTACTGCCTGGGCGAAAAGCAGCCCAGGGCAGGCAGTCCAGGGTGCCCACCTTCACCAGGCAATCAGGGGAGCTGCAAGTCATCCCCTCTGAGCTGGATTCTCTACGGTCTACTGGCTGCTAAACTCAGCAAGGAGAAGCAAAAGCCCCATCACCATGCACTACATACAACTGTGGGGGGGGATAGTTACTTCTGGCTGTCATCAGGCGTTGGTCCACGTCTAGAAACGTTAAACAGGAAAGAAAGTGTGAAAAGGGTGGATGAAGATGCACCGCTGTGGACATTTGGTGGAAGTTCTGCTCCCATTTACAGCACTGTTCACTAAAACAACGTGAAGCTCTTCTGAAGGTGCGTCAGTGCACAGGAGATTGAGAGAACATTAGCAAGTGAATGGAGTGAGGACCATCACATGAAAAGCATGTGTTTGTGTCGGTGTGTGAATGTGTCAGTGAGAAAGCTACAGAATGATTAAAAAAACAGAACAAAACTGGTGTGTGTTTGCAAAGAGATAACTTGGAGTGTTTTTTTTTTTATTGTGTGTGAGCGTGTGCGAAGGTGTTAACCCTAACCCTGACCCTAACCCTGACCTGGGAATAGCAGGCAGGCGTGTCCCGTTCTCGTCGATGAAATGTCCACCTGCGTTGAGAACCCAGCGGTGGTGGAGAGACATGAGGGCGTGCCGTGCCGTGGTGGGGCTGTCCTTTCCGTCCTGACTGTCTGCGTTTTTCAGCGGAGCAAACTCATCCTCTCGCAGCACCTCATACACCACAAATGTCCTACACCCAGCAGAAACATACACCCACGTGAGTCACGCCTGCTGTCCTGCATGAACTACTGAAGCAAGACAGAGCAAAGCCATCCAGCTCAAGTGTGTCCAAGTACGTACTTGTACAACACACTAGCATGGATTGTTGTTATACAGCATATCATAGCACATATAGTATATTTTCCTTTTCGTTTATTCCAAAATACTACCCATTAAAAAAAAACGGAGAAAAAAATTATAAATAAACCACAAACTTTGCAAACTGGAATATGTCAAAGACGAATTTTTCCATCTTGACTCCGTTGGGTTTGTCAGGGTTGATGAGCTGTCCGCGGGGGTCCACATAGGGGATTTTCTTCTGGGCCACATGGTGCAGCAACTGGGGCTCATATGCACTGACAGGCAGACAGTCGAGTAGAGTGAGACACACACACACACACACACACACACACAGTCGAGTAGAGTGAGACACACACACACACACACACACACACACACACACACACACAGTCGAGTAGAGTGAGACACACACACACACACACACACACACACACACACACACACAGTCGAGTAGAGTGAGACACACACACACACACACACACACACACACACA
>JAOYMR010000017.1:5532869-5546738 GCA_025802075.1 Tenebrosternarchus preto
TAGAGTGAGACACACACACACACACACACACACACACAGTCGAGTATAGTGAGACCCCCCCCCCCCACACACACACACACAGTCAAGTAGAGTGAGACCCCCACACACATACACACACACAGTCGAGTAGAGTGAGACCCACATATACACAGGCCAGTGAAACATGCTCTTTCTATTAGAATATCATAAAAGTACAATAAAAGAATAGATCTGGCAGAACCATCATGTATTTAAAATACCAGACACATGACAAGTCCAGATGGTGTTCTGACTTCACCTCATATGCTCAGAGCTCTCTAAAGCCTGTTCCATCCTGCCTAGTATTTACAAGATGGCGAAGCTCGTTGGAAACAATATATAGAAGAAGCTGGTCCATTCAAATGATAATGACTAGCAAGAAATTACACCCTCGACTTCAAATTAATTCCAATTTAATTAACATTATTTCTCCTACGTACTCCACTACACATACATATGCATCAGCACTTCATACATATTTATTAGCACTTAGTACTACGTCATGTACATACAACAGACTTACTTGATAACATCTTTGAGGAATGGAAGAGAGAAAAAATGATTGGCCAAATTGGCAGCGTTGAACATAAGCCGACCATCAGCGCTCCGCTTCTCAGCCGTTGCCAGGGTGATTTCGCTGTACTCGACGACTTGGTAACGTCCGCCTACCTTACAGACCACGCCCACCGTCTCTGTCGGATTGGTTTTCTCCACTACCTGCCAATGACGCACAGCATTTTACCTGATGTCAGTTCCACATTACTGAATATCTATAAGAAAATTATTAATGCTCTGAAAATGTCAACCTTCATAAACTGCATGTTTAAATTTTATATGTTTATTCCTGTAATCAGAAATGTGTGATATCAAGGTCTTGAAAGCAGAGGGGAGTTTTTTGACAGGTTATTAAAAACCCTGGTTCCAAGCCCTTGATATGCAGTCTATGTTCTCATATACTACTATATTATTATATTATTAAATTATCATACCCTATACTATTGTTATTATAGTATTATTAGATTTCTCATATTATAGTATAATAATATAATGGTATATTATCATACCCTATACTATTGTTATTATAGTATTATTAGATTTCTCAGTAACTATTATAACAATAACTAAACAATGACTATATTTACAGGACACTAACAAAAAAACGATGCACAGCTATTAATAATCATTTCACTGAATTCATAATAGAATCTTTGCTGGTTTTGAGCTGTCTACTGTAACTATTGTTTTGTTCTCACGTTAAATCGAAAAGAAAATATTTCCATTGAAACTTGTTATTACAACTGAGACACATTTTCACCAGTTTTAGACTAGACCAAGTGTGTGTTTGAACAGAGACCACACCAGTTTTAGACGAGCCCGAGTGTGTGTTTGAACAGAGACCACACCAGTTTTAGACGAGCCCGAGTGTGTGTTTGAACACACACCACACACTAAATGCCCTGAGTCTGCATTAAATTAATGCAATGGCAGAAGGGCAGAAAAAAAATGGATTCATCTGCGAGTAACAAATTACAAAGTTCTCAGTTGATGATGGGTTAGCAAGGAGAAGGACGCACTACACTTAAAGCCACACTAAGCGAATGTTTTACAGTCCACATGGGGGAGTCAGGCTTTTTATAATTGTGCCCTGTCATAAAGGGACTTTTTCATTACTAGCAGAAAGCTAAGGCTTCATCTGAATAAACAAACAAAAATAAACATAAAACTCACAAAACGTCTTGATAACCTCAGAACCTTTGAATGGATTATTTTTCATTCTGATGGTCAGTGATAATGGTTATATTACTTTATTTTACAGGAAAATTCTAGTCACTGAACACTGAAATAAATCTGTTTGGAGACCACTGGAAATAATGATCTCGTTAGAACCTGAAACACAGTATACACCAAAGGCTTTAAGGCTTTTCCAACGTGACCAGAAAGTGCCAGGTTTCTCCTTGCTTCAACTTCCTCCACTATCTAAAAAAATATATAAATCCACTAGCAAGGATGGGCGGTGCTCGAGAAGTTTTTGAGAGTCCTGAGCACCTCGCAAGGAAAAACAAGTCATAAAGATATACAAGAATGACCCTGAGACCTATGCATCAACCACAGCAAAAGGCAGAGAAGCAAACTGGAGAAATACGTTTTCTCTCTTAAAACGCCTGGTACTCGGGTATTTCTTAACATATTACAATGGCAACATGCGTTCGTTAGCACAGGCTCAAGCCTCAGTTTTACACTGAGGAGTTTCAGAGTAACACTTTCCCAATTTTACAAGGTATGCACTGCGTTCATCTCTCAAGAGGACTATTACTTAAACACTGTGCCACTAAAACAAAAAAGAGGGATTTAATCCATGTGCCTCTACTGCAAATCTGTGCTGGTTATAGAAGCACTGCACAGGCCAGTTACTTCTTAAAAAGAAATGTTTTAAAAAATGTACACAGCCAGTGTACCCGGTAAAGTAATACTTATTTATGAGTGGCTAAAAACTGGTAAAAGCTATGCATTCAACATCTTTCAAAGAACAATTTAAATGTAATTATTTTAATAGAGCCCCAATGTCACGATGGAGCTAGCGGAGAAGGAGTGACTGTCATAAAGCAAAAATAATTCACTTATCAATTAAACTTGATCTTCCAGCTCCTGAAAAAAACATTTAAAGAGAGAAACCGCCCCATCTAGTGGTACTTGGAGGAAAACAAAGGTTCTCTAACTTTTTAAATGGAGCAACTGACCTAGCCTCTGAGCCCAGTACCAAAGTCGTGGCACTTCATTCCTGGTGTACAATAACATTAATTATAATACTAACTGAGAAAGTGTAAAATTGCGCGGTGTGCTGGGCTTCGCTGGACTCTGGGCTCGTTAGCTCTCTGCCCTGTTTGATGTGGATGCTGGTGGCACTGACCTTTGCCCCACAGTCTGCCCCCTTAAGCAAACAAAGGCCAATGAAGGTTGGGTCCGCTACTTTCACCAGGATGTTATCCACGCAGTAGACATGGATGTAGACAATTCCTCTCCTCTCCATGTCCTCCACGATCTTGTGTTTCCCCAGCGCTCTGTAAAGGCCTCCATTGCCATCTAACTCAAAACAAACAAACAAAAAAATAGTAGGATAATGTTACTGCTGCTACATCCCCACCCTGAGCTAAAGCACTCGAGGGAATAAATATGAGAATGAATGCGCTTCTTCCATAAGCCTGCAGGATGCGCTACTAGTTTATCTGTTATCAAGCCATCGTCCAGGATCCTCCGAGCTTTGTACAGAGCCGAGCGCTGTGACACAAGCTAAAGTTAATCTGCTCTAACACACCCAGTTCCATTTCAATGTCCCTTGGTGTTCATTAGGTGTGTTATATCAGGAAACGGAGCTGCTGCAGTGCACTCTAACAAGACCTCTCGACAAACATCAAACTGCTTTCCAAAGAAACTCCGCACCTGGTGCCATGGACAGTTTGCCTTTGTCTTCAAGAATGATCTTCCCGTTGAAGTCCAGCGCTGGAAGCATGCCTTGCTGGAAGAATACGACATTCTCTTCCTTAAGGCCAAAGTACTTGTGTTTTAAGAAGAACTCTTGGGTGGATTCCATTGTTCTTCCACTTGTCATAATGTACCTAATATGAAACCATATGATAACACCATGTCCAGTGTAAGCACTTTTGTATGCATGTGCATATAGAGTATTCTGTAATGTATTGTATTTCAAATCTTGTCCCCTGGTAAATATAAATTTGAACAAGGAATAATAAGAAAAAAGTAACAGAAAGCAAATTCTCTGTGGATGGTGCAATTAGCATAAAAAAGGATCCCCCTCATTCCAAGTTGCAATTACAATAATTCCTAATAATATGAGGAATTTCAGTGAAACTAAATTTGTTCTACTTCCTTATGGGAAACATCATGTGTTGAATGTGATAAAGGTCTAAGGTCAGAACTGATAATAAGGTTCTAACTGGGGATGATCCCAAATCAGCTGAGAAAGACTTTGCACACAGCAGCAGGTCTGACCCACTTCCTTCAGGGTAGTGCACTGCTCTCAGAACAGCCCGATTCTAACCCCTCCCAGATCGGTTCGTGAGGGTTTTTAACACGTCTGTCATTAGAGCGGCTGGAAGGCTCGCCCTGTACACGTCCACCTCACCATGGAATGCAGCACTTGTCCGCGTACTTCAGCCCGGCGAGCTGCTCCAGTTTCAGGATGCGTTCTGCCTGGAGCTGAAAGAGGGTTTTGTGGGAGGGCAAGCCCACGTCGTACATGCCTTTAGGGTACGAGACACCAAGTCTGGTCCCCTGGCCTCCAGCCAGCAGCAGAACGGCCACTTTGTTCTGAGATATGCTGCGCATACCTGTGTGGAAGGGAGAGAGGTGTTCTGCATCGCTTCTGTTCAAGATGTTATAACAATGTTATAACTACTGGACCAGACGCTGAGTCATGATCATTAGGGTTAGTCACTGTGGCAGAGGTGTAATAGATCAGTCTTAAATAGTGAGGATAAAAAGCTATGGCTGTGAGTAGAATCAGACATTTATGATATTTGTTTAGGCAACTTTGGCACAGCATTACTTTAGATACATGTATGTAATTACTTTAGATACATGTATGTAATTACTTTAGATACATGTATGTAATTACTTTAGATACATGTATGTAATTAAGCAGCAACATAAAATAGTGTATTATACACAGTCTTCCAAAGCTCTTATAAACACTAACAATATTTGGATTATCCATTATTTCAGCTGCATCTTCTACGTGCAGATGATAAGAACTCAGATTCATAAACCATCTTGAAATTACAATCATAAGTCATGTTTACCTGAATTGTAGGATCATAAGATGACAGTCCTTGATACTATGGTACATGCTTATCTTACATAAACTGCTGTAAAGTTTATCATCACCCAGCCACACTCAACCTCTAGCACATATTCTAAACCAGCATTTCTCAAAAGAACACACCCCCTCAGGAACAGATATTACATGCATTTTGAATAGGCAAAGGAATCTGTGAGGTACAAGCCAGACTGGATATTCTTGTAAAATATGCAGTGATTAAGAGTTGACACAATTCTGAAGAACCTCACAGAGCCAGGCAGGGGGCTCTGTTTACGTCAGTCCTAATCAGTCACAGATGTGTCCAGCCCCCACCATGAGCGCAAGACTAATGGAGATCTTCTGGGACAGAACCCAGAACTCCTCCAGTCACTATTGTTCAGCTTTCTTAGACTGGTTCAGGGCTGGTACTGATCACGTTATTTAAAAGTTGCTTCTTATTTTCACTTTTCTTGATAAGTTTGTGATTGAAGCCAAATATCTATAGCAGGTAGATATATTGGTTACAAACTGGCTTTTACTTTCAGCTGCCTTGAGACTTACACTACACTTATGCTGTATGACAATCGATGAAATCAGGAATTACTACAAGCAGCTGTTTTGTATCTGCTCACAGGAGACACAAATGACATACCATTCCTCACCACAAAATATCATCTTGCCTAACATCAAAATGGCCTGAATGGTACAGATTATCATGAGTCTAAAGGCACATCAGAGACCCACAAATGACCCTTTATTCTAACCTTCTTCCTCCCATTCCTTGAGGGACTCTCGATCACGTGTGACACTGCCCAGCACCTCCCGAGGCAATGGCTCCATTCTGCTGTCTACCTTCTCCTGCTTGGCCTGGCCAGAGGTCTCCATGGCGTTTTGAAAGAACGTATTGATCTCCACGAAGTTCATGCTGTCCAACTCGTGTGCCAAGTCTGCTTGTTCCTCTGGGCTAAGCTGGTCCCAGAACTTCAGAAGGTGAGACTGCCCAGCCTCAGCCAGCCTCTGTTCCAGTCTAGCAAGGTCCATGTTCCCTTGGCCAGATCTGGGAGAGTTAGTGATGGAATAAAGACAGTAGAGATATTGGTATTCTAACAGTTATTAGATTTTCTGGCAAGCTTGATTATCCTGACCTACAAATCTAAGAAATTCAAGACCTGCGATTATGTACCGTTTGTGATATGGATAAGCTGCATTCTGGTCAACAAAGTAAAATATTTTGGTAAACTAAAATGTTTTTATTAAGTTTTATGTTTTTTGAGAATTACAAACATGAAAAGTCAAACTGGATAAATCCATAATTCCACTTCCACTCAAGTTTCTGTTGAAACTCAGCACACTTGGTTTAGTTTTTAAATAAACGCTGTACGACAACGTAAGACCAAATGTCTAAATGGAGAAAGTCAAGACAAAAATTAAGTTTTTGGGAACTTTACCAATGAAAAGAAATAGATTTGTCTTGGTTAAAAAAGTAATCCATAAAATATATTCAAATATTTCTATTGTATAATTGTATTAATACACCAGAAATACGCTGTATTTAATTGGTCAAAACAGCAGGGCAGTTAGCCAGCTAATGATCCATCATACGTTTCTATCAGCATACTTAAGATCTTTTTTTTTATTGATCCTAAGTTTTATTAGCTCCTAAGTTCAGATCTATAACAATTTACCAGGAAAGCCCAGCTAAAGCTGATTATCGTTATTGCTGGGGGTGGCGAGACCGCGCTTAGCAACAATAAAACCGACAGATCGTCGGATCCAGCAAAGGTCGAAATAGCTTGAGTTATATTTGTTTTCTGTGCCAATACCAAGTTACATACGCCACATTTAGCCTTCAAAATATAAGCAGAAAAGCTAGCTACCTATGTACAATAAAAACATCGGTGTTAGTGTCACTAAACCTCTTTGGCATTGCTCGGTCCAGCTAGGTAAGTTTGTCCACGGATCTCTCCCATTAACCGTCAAAAGTTATCAGCCTAAAATCAAAACAGTCAGCTAGCTGTTAACCCGTCTGTTTCTAAACGATAACAATAATGTTCCCTGTTAAAACCTAGGAGGTATTGATTAATATCCTAATTGATAAGGCTTCCTAGGCGTGACGCTCGAGAATGTCGCATGTGGAAGAGCCGGTCGGAGCCGCGCTGGGACGCGCCTGAAACACTGCGGTTATGGTAGCCACTTAAAATAACAACCACTTGCTAACTGAATACCTAATAATATTCTTACCTTCAGCGCTGTTTTCGATGACCACTACGTAGCTATACTCCTTTCTTTCGCTTCTCATGAAAGACACGGATGCATTACTACATCTCCGCCCCCTAACAAAATCCGCCTCCCGTTTCCGTCATTTGACGTGGCATAGAAAGTGTCAGGGAGCGCCTGATCGACGTTTTCTAGAGTTGGTCTGTAAATATGCATCTAGGTCGTGACTGTCGCCGCATACTTCACCTACAATTTGTTATTGTAGTTTTTACACAGATTTCGCTCTTCTCTGTACCGCACGCGTTATGGACGTTAGGATGCAAACGTCAGGCTGAGAGCTACTGGCTGAAAAAAATGTATGTTAACTATCTAGGTGTCATGTTAAACTATACATATTGTGTTGGAGGTACATATTTTGGAATTGCTCAACAGTTAATAGTAATTGCTTTGGATGAAAAAAAAAGTAAACAAGTTTGCACTTAATTTTATGGTTTCACTTTTTAAAAAGATATATAAAATTGTACAACGTATTAACCTAATACTCAAGAGAAAAACGTAGCCATTAGATTATTAGCAATAAAATCGCATTGCCTTTTATAAACAAGGCCTTTATGGAATATTTCGCGGGTAAAAACACGAATGCAAAGGAAGTAGTTTTATTACAATTACGTCATTTCCCCCAAAATGGCTGCCAAAACAATGCCAAACATGTTTAATTGCATGACCTACGACAACTCATTTACTCAAATGCTCTATTTTTAAATTATGTAACTAGAATATACGTTTTTGTTTTCAAAGTAATCTGTGTATTGTGAGGTATGCCGTGAACAGCGAGCCTATTCGTGCAGCGATGTGGTATTTCAAATACTTTTTGTATATGGCTAGCTAGCAGGCTAGCTGAATTGCTCACTCATTTTATTGCTAGCTGAGCAAAACAGGCCGGCCGGTAAAGAAGGTTTGGTTAACATGTCAACTGAGTGATCATTTTAGCTAGCTATTTGGATTTTGAAAAATAGGTTGAACAATCAAATCTCAGTTATACCCTGGATTGATGCTTAAGTTGTAATTTTTCAAATGCAAAAATATTTTTTTACACGGGCCAAGCTAGTGATAGCCGATTGTACTGAGCTGAAGAGTTCGTATGCAGTAGTTGGCTAACTAGCTAACGTTAGCTGGTTAATCTGTTTTCTCAGCAACACTAAAATGTTATCCATTTTAACTTATTAATCAACCTACTGCCTCTGCAATGGCTTGCAGTTCAGGAAATGCGAAAACTGCAATGGCTTGCAGTTCAGGAAATGCGAAAACGACTGCTAATATACCGGTACTACCATCGCCACATGGAAACGTAGATCAGACCATGAAGCCAGTTTTGTTTGAGATCTTTGGTGAAATGTGGAACGTGCAGGTCCGCTTAGGGCAGGGTGTTTCGGCGTCTGTTTACCGTGTCAGCTCCGGTCGGGCAAGCATGGCTGCAGTAAAAGAATTTCAAGTGGATGCACAAGGTGGAGATTACGGGTATCTTAAGGAAAGATCAGTGCTGGAGAACATTCAAGGCCACAAAAATATCGGTAGGAAAATAAATTCGCTGAGTACTGGTTCTGAAATGAAAGTGACTGTAGAATTAACATTGCTCTGTTTGAGCATGGTCATTTTAGATGCTCAAGACAAATCTTAAGACAATCACACGACTGGGCTTGACAGCACATTTAATTCTTAGAGTCAGCAGCGGCTCTGGACAGCCGGTATCAATGCATTGTTAATGCATCGTTACAACTGTAGGTGCAGAAATTTAATTATTAATATTCAGTGTTCTGCTCTTTATTTGTAGTGACACTGTATGGGGTGTTCACCAATCACAATCTGCTTGGAATAGCCACGCATTGCTTACTGCTGGAACTTTTGGATGTGAGTGTGTCTGAGTTGCTGGTGAGAGCCAGCAATCAGGGCCACTCCATGTGGTTGATCCAGCACTGTGCCCGTGACGTTCTGGAGGCCCTCTGCTTCCTGCACCGACAGGGCTACGTGCATGCTGACCTCAAGCCTCGCAACATCCTCTGGAGCCCTGACGATGAGTGCTTCAAGCTAATAGACTTTGGCCTCAGTTTCAAAGAGGGCCACCAGGTGAGGAGCTGGTTGGGGCCTGAGATGAGCTTCCCATCAGCTTGTAAAGTTCACAGCTGTTGGTACAAAATGGACAATATGTCAGGTCATGTCAAGGATTGAATAGGTCTTAGGATAAACAGTAATGCTTCTCTGGTGTTGGCTGGTTTAGTGTTTATAGTGGTTCGTTTTTGTTGCTTGCAGGATGTGAAGTACATCCAGACAGATGGGTACCGTGCCCCTGAGGCAGAGCTGCAGAACAATCTGGCCCAGGCAGGGCTGGAGGGAGACACCGGCTGCACATCTGCTGTGGACCTGTGGAGCCTGGGCATCATCCTGCTGGAAATGTTCTCAGGAATCAAGCTGAAAGAAACCGTTAAGTCTCAGGAATGGAAGGTCAGTAAAGACTTCACCTTTTGCACACTTATGCAAAGTGATGGCTGAAAGGTACAGCAGGTAATGGTGATTTCAGTACATTTCTATGGTGATTTAGCAGACCTGAGGGTTGCTCATACAGTGACCATGCTTTGGAGTGAGTACAGATTTGTGCTGTGTTCATGTCTGCTGTCTGCTCTTCTTTTTCAGGACAACCCTGGTGCGATTGTAGATCATATCTTTTCAAGCAATTCTGTGGTTTACCCTGCAATCCCTGTCTATCATCTAAGGGATCTTATAAAAAGGTATGTGGAGGGTTAACAGACAGCAGATGCCTGTTCTGCTAGGTGGGTTTGAGTTCGTGTGAGTAAGGCCTGTTCTGTTCTCACCCCAGCATGCTCCACAGCGCCCCCAGTCGTAGAGGCACAGCCGAAGCTGCACTCATCAGCCCCTTCTTCAGTATTCCTTTTGGTAAGACACTTTGAAATAGGGCTTTTAACACAGCTGCCTCACGCAGACACACAGACCTCCGGTTATATGAATGAGAAAATCGCTTTCTTTGCAGCCCCTCACATCGAAGACTTGGTTCAGCTGCCCACTCCTGTTCTCAGGCTGCTCAATGTGATTGATGACAGTCATTTATACAACGATGAGGAATATGAAGGTAAGTGTCAGCACTTTTTCAAATCCATTAAGATCAAAGTAAAATTAAAGATGACTGTCATTTTGGAGATTGATAGAAATCTTCCTAATTTACCAGATCATGCAATTACTATTTAATATGAATGTACTGTATGTATATGCAGACTGTGTCAGAGGTCCTTTACACATTCATAATCCTTCACTTGCACACCTGATAGAATTTTACTGGTTCCTCTTACAAATTCAGAAGCACTTTGCTTAAACAGCTGATGTTATTTTTCTTTGGAAACTGAGCTCCACTACACATTTCTACATCTTTTACAGTACGCTCTGTGTTTTTTCTTTTGTTTTCATTCAGACATTATTGAAGACATGAGAGAGGAATGCCAGAAATACGGCTCAGTCATATCCTTGTTGATTCCAAAAGAGAATCCTGGCAAGGGCCAGGTAAGGCTTGTGATGTGTCCAAAAGCCAACCACAAAACTGGGCCACTTGTTTTGTTCTTTGTTTAATGTGTTACTCAAACACACTTCTAGTTTGCTGTTTGCTCTTAAGTGCTGATGGAAGTCTCTAATGGATGCCCTTGGCCTGCAGGTCTTTGTAGAGTATGCAAATGCTGGAGACTCCAAAGAAGCCCAGAGGCTGCTGACAGGCCGCACGTTTGATGGGAAGTTTGTGGTGGCCACCTTCTACCCGCTGAGTGCCTACAAGAGAGGGTATCTGTATCAAACAGTGCAGTGATGGGCTCTGCACAAACATCTGTATCAAACAGTGCAGTGATGGGCTCTGCACAAATATGCACACGCCTACAATCTGTTCCAGTATGAAGGTTGCTTAGCACCCATGAAGCCCAAACTGTACCTGTCTAGATAAGTGTCTGTACTACTTTAAATATATCGCATTATGAAAGGTGATTATGTGCAGTGTGAACACTGGTGCTGCTGATCTCTTCCATGTTTTAAAGCTTTGCTGGTGGCATGTTTACATCCTGCAGTAATCGCCTGTGTTCCCTGTATTGCTTTCATGCGGTGTTAAAGTTTTATTGTTCTCTGTGTTGGTTTGCACTATCAGAAACAACTGATCTCATTATGCCTGGTTTATTCCTATTACTGCAAGTCTTTCCATGATGCACATATTTGTGAAGGACTAGACAAGACACACTGTCCTACTGGCACTGTGGCATATCGATCTGTGTCCTTTAGAGACATTAGAAACGATCTGGGGTTGAAAATAGACAACATGCATCTATATGAGCGAGAGAGAGCACAAATGAGTTTTAAAAAGTACAAAGTAGTTGTATCAATGTTTATTTTTTCCTGAGTTTCTTGGGGTCTTAAGTTTTTGCAAAAGGTGAATGTTGGTTTATGATGTTTAGCCAAGAATCTTCCTGAACTCCTTTGCTTAAGCTTCTGAGGGATGGTCATTCTTTTACTCAGAACGTGAAATTTCAAGGTGTCAGTTTAAATGATCAGTTGTTTTGAAACACATTGAACCCACATGATTGTTACATAAATCTCACATAATTTTACCATTCATAGCTGGAATTGGGAAAGTTTGAGAATATACTTAAACTTGAGAACATAGTTAAGATTGAGAATATATTTAATCTGGCCTGTAGGCTGTAGGTCCAGTACACCACAACTGTGAATACTACCATGACTCCTAGATGAATTATTCTAGCTATACATTCTGCTATATTAACAGCTGTTTTACGTGGGTACCAGAGTTGTTTTGGGTCAGGTTGTCTAGCTTCATGAAACTGCTAATACTTTATGTAGTTGATCGGTTTGACCGTAGACTAAAGACTTTTGCCTTCCTGCTTCTGAGGATTTTATTATTATTTTTGAACAGTAAAGGTACTTAATGGTCCTTCAGCTATAGCCTGTTTTTTTTTTTTTTTACTTTTTAAGGCCACAATAAGGGATTTTGTGAATGACAAAAAGCTCCATCACTAAATAAATAATCAAACAAAATACCTAAATAAAACTAAAGGAGGGGATTGTGGCAGTGTTACCTTGTTACATGAGTGGAGCAACTGTACATCATGTTACTTTGTAGACATTAGTATATAAACAGTTTGAGGGTGGTGGTAGGATTTTGTTTTGTCTTTGAGAATCAGTAGGGACATATCATGTAAACAAAAACAGCTTTAGGGATTTCTGGTCGGGACTTTGTGTGGAAACTGTAATACTCTGCATGCATTTTTGTTTTGTTTTGTTTAATTTTAGAAATGCCATAGAAGCTCCTCCTTCCTCAGAAATGAGACGCAGGTGGATTTGCTTGTTTACAGTTCCTCTCTTGCTTTTGTTTCGTCTTCCAGGGCTGTTTGCACCCGAGTCTCTGGTGCTGCAGTATACAAATGTTTCTATGGTACAAGACAGTGGGTGGACTGTTCAGTTTTTGATGCAAAGATTTTAGTTGTTGAGGTTTAGACTTTTCTACGTTACTACTGATCTAAAGCTGTTGATGCCTATTTAGTTGGCTGTAGGAATTGGACAGTGTTCTGCAAAAAAAACTAGGTTGTTTTTCAAAGGGACATTTGATAAGGTGTTTGCTTTGATTTTTGTGGAAATCTGTGTATTTTATAGTAGAGGTTGTCATTGTCCCTACATTGAAAGATTACTGAGCTAATTAACATTTCTAATTAGTTTTGTGGTTACTATATTAGCTAAAATAGCAGGAACTGAAGAATGTCTACACCAGACTAAATCATACGAAGGTAAGCTTTCCATATGGAAAAAAAAATCCATTAGACCAAATATCATAACCTACCAAACAAGATGCACTGTGGTACAAAAGTGATCCTAAACACTGAGGCTCTCAAGTACAAACACAGCAACATTTTCTGATTCCTACTTCCTCCTGAAGGAGCTACAGGAAAGATACATTTTTACAATAAGCACACAAAGAATAAAAAAATGAAAAAATAACATTTGCTTAGCCAACAATACCTCAAGAAGCAGCAAAGCTGAAAGTTTTGAGAGTACTGAAGTACCTTGTACAGAGTGAGATCATGTTATGGATGGGTTCCTCAAGTCTCTATAAAGGACACATGGATATTTGACTGTATTGTCTCTGAATACATGCTGTGAAATGTGGGCTATTTTTACAATCCAGAGTGGGTCTTGTGAATGCATGTTTACATAAAGTGGCCAGAGTAGGTTCCCTGTGCTTCAGGGTGTAATACAAAGGAAAGGTGTGCCTTTATTCCAGTTGACACTGTTTTGTACATTAGATAACATCTGCTTGACCAATTACAAGTGGTCTTTATAATAATAATAATAATAAAAAAAACATTTTATTCAAAAGTGTGAACATTGCTGCCCGTCACATGTCAGTATCGGCACTTTTCCTTCCATAGTGTTTAGTTCCATCCTGCCGCTGACACCTGTGTGCCTGGAGTTTCTGGATCTGAAATCCTCTCTGATTTATTTCCAGTGGGTGTGTGTTCCTAAATCCTAAATGGTTTTGGACTTGGTTGGAAAGCATGAACTCATAGCAAAACCATTTTGTACCTTTCAGTTAGGCTTGAAAAAAATCTAGTGGATACAGATCTGTTTTTTTTTTGTTATCAGTAGTCAGTATGTGGTAGCAGGTGAGCTGGTCTTGGTCTCTTCTTTTTTTTATCTATTTTTGAACACTTTCTGAAGGTTTCGAACACTGACTAGGTGGTGTATAAAATATGCTGAGGAGATTA
>JAOYMR010000017.1:5576200-5587444 GCA_025802075.1 Tenebrosternarchus preto
ATTGGCCATTTATGGCATGTGCACACATATGCACCCACCCACACACACACACACACACACACACACACACACACACACACACACACACACACACACACACACAAACACACACAGTGTCCAAAAGGCTGCTAAAAGTCTGGGTTCTGAAGGTTCCGTACCATTCCCGGTCGTCCTGCTAGAGTTAGCACAAGCCAGACAGCATGTTGCTTGCTGATGAGACTGCGGTTCTGTCAGGCCATGGTACTCGACAGCTGGTTATTTGGGCAGAACGCTGCATTGTAAACACCACCTGCTCCCACAGATGACTGAGCCAGAGGTTGTGGCTTTGCCGTGTTCCCATGGCCAGAGCTCCCGAGGACGGGGCCCAAACCAGCTGAAACCACGGTGCTCTGAAACACTGGTCAAAGGCAAGTCAGCGAGATCCTTCCGGCCTGGACGCGCTGCATCCCCTGCACTAAGCGTCACTCATAAACTGATATCCATCTGAACTCTTCAGGCTAATGGTCTTAAAGCAAGAGTAGTCCAGAGTCCAGACGCCATGACTCGTCTAAAGCCTACTGAAAAACGTCCATTACTGCATTAGGTGTTTGGCAACCTACCGCATGGCTCTGTGGGCTTTTCACGCTGCGTTTTTCATCTTAATAAATTGACCTCTCGTCTTTGGAGATACTTTGCCTGATACCTACTGAGTGGCAGATACAGAGGTGCACGGAAGAAGCCAAATGCACTACAGTCGACCAATTCTCTCCTCCACCCCAATTCCCTCCCACCATTCCACCCCCCCACTCCCCGTGTGCCACCGCACTGATGCATTTGTTATCTTGTAACTACTGGTGGATGGTATGAGGACTGAAACTATCCAGTGGCCTGCAGAGAGATAGAGAGTGAGTGACAGATAACCAGACAGAAACAGAGTAATGAGAAGAGAAGAAAGGGTTTGCAAGAGGAGAGATATCACCACAAGAACAGAGAGATATCACCACAAGAAAAAAGAGATATCAGCACAAGGGAAGAGAGAGAGATAACGCCACATTGTCTGTGCAGAGGCATAAGGCAGATAGAATAGAAGCCCGACACCCAGAGACAGACAGGAGGGTAACAAAGGTACATGTCAAAGACGGTGAGATTCCAGAAGGTTCACTGAGCCGAGAGTCGGACTTTCAGAGGGCCATGGAGGCGCTGTGTACAAGGTCTGGGGTTGTTGTACCAAGCTGTGCCAAACTGAGCGTTGCAGAATGCATTTTCCAGTTGATCTACTGTTTCCACTATACATGCTCCCTCCCTCAAAAGTCCCAGTTTTCTTCATGCTTAGCGTGAGGATACTGCTCTGTTCACTAGAGCGGTAAACTCCTTCAGTCTGAGGTGGGGTGATGTGGACAGACTAGTGTGAGACCCTCCAACAAGGGGTCTGCTTCACATGGACTCACGTTCTGGTAGAGATGCACCACTCACTAAGACTCAAATGAGGCTTCCATCCCAACTTCCACTCTCACCAACTACCCTCTCTCAGGATAAGAGCATTTATGAATCTCTAATATCTGTAAGTCATTTCCAATTTCAGGTAGAAATATTAGAGATGGTTGGGGGAGAAAAAAAACAAAAACTTAATAAAAATAAATTTGAAAGAGGGTAATAAAAACACTGCCGGAAATAATGTTTAAAAACAGGAAGCAGCCCTCAATATTTTCAAAGGGCTTTTCTTCTAGATGAGGTTTTTGGAGGGATTGCATTTTATATTTTACACAGCATTAGATATTTAAATGGTATAACTAAACGGGCAAAACAAAGAAAAATGCTAATAATTAGAAGCACAGGCACAGTCCACCCAACAGGTGCAGGTTTTATGGTTTCATTTGACAAAACTAGTTTTGTTCTGCCAGTCAGCACATCCCTGTGGGGGCCAGACACGATAACCCCCACCTCACATGCACTAATCTGAAACCCTCTGGCCAGAGGCCAAGCTGGACTCCAGACCATCACGTTATGCTATGATCCCTTCACTGCTGTGAACGTGAATACTGGTCACAAGGCTGCAGAACGACCAGGTCTGGTGAGAGTCACCACGGTATTTTCTTTTTGCAGTTTGCCATGAGCACTCTGGTAATATACATGTCTGGGTGACAGCAGTTCGTCACCTGTCTGTGTTACATGGATGTGATGGCCTGTACAAGGTTAAAAGGACAGGGCTTCATATGACTCACGTGGACAGAAAGGACTTGGTCCATTTTACAGCTGGGTTACTGTCTATAAAATCTATTGTTTGAATGACTAATAGTTATAGTTCCACTGAAGTGACTTTGCTCTGGCATAATATTCCCTTGTGCAGCTTGATTCTTGTCATTAATAAGATGACATTAATATTTATGAAGGCCTCATTCACCCAGGATTGCAATGTTTTTCAAACTTTGTATTCTGGTTTAGCTCAGTAATACATACTGGGAAAGTCAAATTCTGAGATCTGCACATTCATGCTGGACTGACAAATAGCTTTGCTTGTTGATATAAACTAAGGACGACTGTATTTTTAATTCAATGTGAGTGGGGCTTTAAATGGAATATACCATGCATAACACTGCATTAGTGAGGTTAGAGAAAAACAGACTTGCAGAAAAATGGACCTCATACTTTTTCCTACCTAATACTTAAACGCCTGTGGAACTTGTCACGACATTACAGAACTTGTCACAAGTTATATGTCAAGTTTCATTTTATATTTAAACTCAAAATTATTCCAGCTAATGAAACACAGCTAAAATTGTTCACTGAACAGCTGTACATTACCACTGCAACACTACTTAAAATCTGCTGGTGCCCAAGAAAAAAATTAATAAAATAATAATATAATAATAATAATAATAATAATAATAAAAATGCTGAATATAACTAATCCACTAAAACCGCTCATATGGACAATTTAAGAACAAATTTGCTCCTATGTGTGGTTCTTGTATGAGATTCATTGTTCAGTATAATTATTAATTAAAAGTAACAATACACCCAAAGCCAAGCAGTATTTCAATGGCATAATTATTGACCCAAGTTCATTTTAGTGGAACATTTATATATATAAAATAAACTCACTGGACTAAAAAAGTGACTAAAAGCAGAAGAATATTTCATTTAGATTCAAAAACAAAAAGTTCCCAAACCCAGTCAGTAACACTGGAATTTATGGCACCATTAGGACAGAGGGAATGATATAAACTAAGAGAGAGGACTGGAGGGGGAAAAGCCCTAGAGCTTCCTGTTATAAAAGACCCAATTAAACTCTTTTAACCAAGTAAACACAGCATATTTATATATATTGTTCTCCATGTCCAATTTACTTTGTGGGTTTTAGTAAAGTGTTGTATCCTTGACTGGAGTGTATGGAGGACAATCTTCACAGTTCCCTTTCCCAGCCGTGCCGTGTGGAAGCTTCACTGAGACTCTTCCACTCTTCTATTGGCTGTTGCGTCCGAACAGCTGGCCGATGCTCCAAAATCCTGTTAACTTAGATTTGTTTCCTTAGACGTCCTTGGCCCTGTCAATCTGGAACATCCATCTTGCTGCAAAGGAGCCCATGTGGTGGTGATGGTCTGCAAGTGGGTGGGGTGGGTGTGGAAGGGCAGGGAAAGAGACGGACAGTTTTGATGGATGGTCAGCCGTGTCCTGCTGGGATGAGGGAACTCTACCTGCTGTCAGTCAGTCGCCGCCAGGCCTTGCCAGAGAAGCAGGACCAGAGTACAGAAGCACAGACCAGCTTTTATGTTCTTCTCTGCATGTTGCACTGTGACTGGAGAACAATGGCAGAGAGGCAACGGACTTACTGAGGTGTGGTGTGTTAGATTTTAAGTGACCATCTCTCAGCAACACCACAACAGGATAATGCCATTGTCCAAGTCCTATGAAGGGTTGTACAACAGGAGGTGAACATGTAGGACACGAGGAGCTGAGTTAGCACTGGAGCAACACGCCTGGTTAGTTACTGCATGTACAAAGCATTAGCAACGTGGAAGAGAGAGAAGGTCACAGCCTCATAGACTTTGTTTACTGCAGTGTTGTTGTCATGCTGGCTGCAATCTGAAGCCAATGTGCTTCCAACAAAGGTAAAATAAAACAAAAAAATAATATCTTAGTAATACAGAAACACCTTTATAGCTTTGTGCTGGGGGGCTATAAAAAAACCTTATTTCTTTTTTAAACATCCAATTTATACACTATGGTCCACAATATTTCCTTCCTAGAACACATCTATGATCTGATTGTATGGATGCACACGCTTCCTGTACAACCCTTGTTTGGAAACTTTTATTCTGCCCCTGGTTCCTCATTTCAGTTCTGCTTCCAAAGCAAGTTTTTAAAGTGCCCTTGTACAGCACTGTACATACGTAAAGCTGTGCAATGACGTTGGTGTTACAGTGTTTTTTTTTTGCACGTATGAGACGCTGCAGCTGAAATCTCATATAAAATCCATGACAGACTGTGTGATCTCATTTGTGCTGAAGCTCTGCTGAAATAAACCGGCAAAGCTAGAAAATTCCAGCATTCTGGTTTCTTTTCATCAGTAAATCTGGCACTCAAAACAGGAGTGGCAACGTGTTCCCTTGGACAAACACCACACCTAAGGTGAAGGCAGTGGGTGTCAATGGAGACATCAAAAAGGCAAAAAGTGCACCCACAATTCTACTAAACGTTCGTTTGAGTTTTCATTTGACCGTGCTGATGTTTACGTGGAGGTGAACCACACTCCAGAGTTAAATCCCAGGTTTCCGATTTTTAGATGTGCATCAAGCAGTGGTTACAGTGCAAGATTCTCTAGCAAAAAGTCCTGCCATTGCCATGACTACAGTCATAGGCTGTCTGGTCCGAGAGGCATTAAATCGGTCGCCATGGAGCGTGATATCATTCATGCTCAAAGACCACTAATTTAATTCAAGACCAAAGGATTCCTTCACAATACAGCATCTGCAACAGCATAATGGTATTAGAACTGCATAATGGAAACCCATCTTTAAGACATTGATTAACTTACAACTCACCCAGATTCAAGTTTCTATCAACTTAATAGTGGATGTTTTCAGTAACAAAACCCCCCCGCCAAAAAAAAAACCAGTTTTATCCAAGTCATGTGTCCATATTCATTAAACTCCATCAATGTGTTGAAATTCTTCTCCCTCCTTTTCTTTTCAGTGTCTGGATATGGAGCACTGAGATTAACTTGTGTGAAACCAAAGCAGGGACCAGGATCCACTGGTCTGGGATAAACCTGATAACTGCACAAGCTTCTGAAAGGCTTTGATATTAAACAGCTTAACTAACACTCAAGAGATTAGAGGAGCCCTGAAAAAGTGGACTATGGCCTTCACTGAATTCACATTAAAGTTAAATGTCATTGGAGCACATTAGCATGGAGAAGGTCTGTATCAGCCAATCATGCTTGGAATAATTACATATCAATTTGAAAGCAGCTCATATCTGTGCTTGGACGAAAGGTGAAAACAAAAGAACTTTTTAAACATTTTCTAAAAGATCCCTAGATGTTAAATGTCAAAGTCCCTAGATGTTAAATGTCAAATACCTTGTCAGACCAAGGGCTATTTACCAGAACAAAACCACCAAAGTTTTTGTGGAAGGAAGCTGTACATCCTTTGGTGTGATGCTATATTTATCTATCTAGGCCCACTGGACAAAGATAATTCAGGCTCTCTTGCAGGGGAGGAGGCCTTACTGCAAAAAAGATCAAGGACAACTCTGTGCCTGGGAGCAGACGATGGAGACAGTGCTATTTTCCACCTACTATTTTTCTCTCAGAATGATAAAACATCAGAACGTAAAACTGCAGTTCATACCACAGCAGAAGCTTCCAATACACAGGATGGACAGAATTCAGCTTACAACGTTCCTGGACACTAGAACACTACTATTCCTTCAAGCATCAAACTGCTCATTTGGCAATGAGTCAGTATTGTGTTGGGAAAAACAAACAAACACAAACAAACACAAACAAAAACAGCCACCAGCCAACTGCAAAAACAACAAAAGAAAATGGATTAATTTGAGAGCTTATTCACGAGGACTCAATAACAGTCAGAAGTTTGTTACTATTTTGATTAAGCCAAGCTGACAGGATAATGTCAAAGTCAATAACTCAGGTACTTGTCAAGAGACAACATAATGTGATTATTTAAAACCACAAATGAATTCAAACATTTCCCAGCAGCCTTGATGATCACAACTGCAAATGCCAAAGTTCACATCAACCACAGTCTTTAAAACTGGTCACGTCTGGGAACACTTCAGCCTTCTCCACACGGATGATCTGGCTATGAACAAGAATGGCACTTAAAACAGGGTTGCCTGAACACGTAGGCTGAGTTCAGCTGTTGTGAAAATTACCCCGCAGCACTTGGCTTTGTGTCTGAACGGCTTGACTATGCACCGCCACACAGCCAATGTTTCTTTCGTTGACCCAAAGGCAGAGCAGATGCATCACTGAGCTTAGCACTGCTCTCAGTACTGGGAACCACATCCACCCCTTTGGTTCTGTAAGCAAAGTCTGACGTGCTTCCCCTGCTACCTTAATGAGGGACACACAAAGCAACTTAAGCTCATACATGGCAGGTTTGAAATGTACAGCTCTTCAGGGGTCTGGCTGATGGTTAAGAAAGTGCCGCCCCCTTCTTGTATGCTTCGACACAAAGGCTCAGTGACTGCAGGGGTAGTTGTTCTGACAGGAACTTGGCAGCTTCCTTTGCAGACGTGGTCTGGAAAGGCCAGTTGGCATTGCTCTCGCAGCTGTGCCAGCCTTCCACACCCTGCGTGGGCACCCAGATGAGGGGAAAGTTCACCATCCTTCGCGTTGAGGACAGATCCACACTCATGAGTAATTCAAGAGTTTCGGTCTGAAGATCTTTGCCACTATTGCAGCATTTCTCAGAATGCTGCAAATCAAATCATATTTACTGAGTCATTCAAGTCTCATATTCAATTATGCACTGAAGCAAACATAGAAAAACTATTTAAATAGCCAAACAGATTCAGAGTGACCCTTTCATGAAGGGTCTAAAGATACTGACTATGCAATTCAGTGATGTAAATTTCCTGTTACAAACTGGAGGCAAAAGAAGGAAACAATTTAATATTTTAGTTATTTGCTATTATTTCTTATTACACAAAACAAATCACCACCACCAAGCTGGATTTTCTTTAGAAAGGTAATTTTAAAGATCAAATGTAGCCAATGGTTCAACGTGGATAAAACATCTTTCCCATCATCATTGCTTAAACTCGCATCCTAGGTTAGAACATATAAAACCTTATTTAATAAACTCAGTTGGTTGGAGAGTAATATTTTTAAATCATGCGAATATGGACTCTGGTGTCCTCAGTTGGTACTGTGATGCCTTGTACTTGTAACTTTTTTATTTATAAAAGCAGAAACACAAAAGTGTTTGCTCTATTTGAAAAAGTCACACTTCATCACACTGAGCCTAAATTTGACTAATGCATTTCTGTGACCATCCTGCTGTATGTCCTATTGCTGTGTACATGGTGTACGTGATCCAGCTGTTTCATGGACTATGTATGACTCCACATAACATACTTAAATATGCATATATTTAAAAATCTGTCATGGAACAGTAATCATACTTTTTAGCAAATTCTGACATTGTTTATGGGGGAAGTACAAAAGTCTTCATCAAATGTGTCACAGTTTATGGCTTGGGACAAGCAATTTGAGTTGAACACAGTTTTTTGTGCCTTTTCTACAGACAGAAAACCCAAATCAGTATCTGCAGTTGTCTTCCAGGCTGTGAGCTCGCTGGGTCAAGTTTTTCTTGAGCTATATCCAAAAGCCTTCCCATGGAACAAGCTCACTGTTAGCTCTGGCAAGTTAAGTGTGATGTTGCATGGAACAAAGCTGAAGGATTGGTTGGATCCAACACGTGTTCAAACACAGCTTTCTTAAAACTATTATTGTCATATCATGGGTGCTCTGAAGTTAATCAACATTTGGATTTAGATCATTTCAGACAGTTCGGATTATTACCAGACGGCTTCAACAGACAAAATAAATACTTACAAATAAAACTAAAGACTTAATACTTCACTTATCAGTATAAAACGTACAGCACATAAAATGAGAACATTTGTAATGGAACAACACTAAAATACACATGGTCATAAATACTGATCATCCAAACACATTCTGACAGCAGCCCAACATCTGTAATTACTGTTATAGCTTCTCTAATGAACATATAACCACCATTCTCTGTAGAGTGTTTCTACAAGAAACTGCAATTAAATAATAAGTGTTTTCAGTTTGCTTTGGTTCTTTCATTAATCACGTTGGCTCACATGTTAAGGACGTGGAAATTTAGTCCAATTTCAGTCCAGCCATACAATATATTAATGAGTTCATGTACAATGATCACATTTAATACAAATGAGTCTCAAAGTCCATTTTTATATGACATCTTTATGACAAGTAATTATCAAAAACTTGTCTTCTCAATACAGATATATAGTTATTTAAATCTCTAAAGGCTGGTCACTATCTGCTAAATGATGTCATATTAACTTGGCTCAATAATCTACAATTGCAGCACACATTATAAAACGATATATCCAAGACAGATCTATGTGGGCAAAGTTCTTTTACATAACTGGCTAGAGATAATCCAGAAGGTGAGTTCTTGACTAACGCAGTCATTCCAGCACACCCAGCAGTTCTAGCCTAATGCCATTTGAGACTGATAACACTAGTATTGTAAATTAGCTCCAGCTGCGGGGGGTCCAACCAGAACAACCACAGGCAGGTCTGAACCCACTCAGTACTCAGTACAGAAAACCTTCATTTCAATTATCTTGCAATTCTTAGAATCCCAAAGTACTGTGCATGAGCTCGTACCTGTTTATAAAGAAAAGACTTTAAAATTAACCAGGAGGGTTTTACTAAATGTGCTAGCTAAGGGAAAAAAGTAGACTGAGTAATTAGAACACAGTGAACTGTCCTACTAGACAGGTTCTGTCGTGAAGTTTATGGAATATTGGACAGAGGTTTTAATGTCAAAAACTATTTTAGAAATGGAATGTCATTTTAATGAGTGCCTCACAGACTTCCATATGACTGCACCGGTTTTACAAATATGATGCCCCTAGCTTCAGTGAGACCAAAACTGAATCAGATGGATAATACTCTTATTTTTTGTACTTGTACAAAATGTACACTTACTGCTATATACTGCAGTTGTGATGTTGCTTGCAATATGCCAAAACACATTAGTAAATGTGTGTGCTGATTTATCAAATACGCTGAAAAGCCAATAAGACCATCTTAGATTGGTCAGGATGCTCACAGCATGCAACACAAAATATGACTTGTGATTTGCTAAAGGTTATATTACAGCCATCAGTGATCTTCTACTGAACTACGGCCCAATTTTCTGAACAACAGTAAACTGCCTTAACAGATGCCAACATGATCCTCATCTCAGAACCCCCTGGTCTCTATCCCAACATATCTAAGAGACCTGTGTGTACTGAAGAAAACCATCCAATAATCTGTTGTGACAGGCAGTACACAGGAAAAACCGTGGCTATTTAGAACGTACACATACTCTGACATAGACAGGACCGCAATCAGTGTGTTGTGAGCCAAATCTCTAAAGTCAACGTGTTATAAATACGTATTTGGAAACAGTCTGCTTGTCAGATGTGCTCTTTCAGGGACTCCATCTTTGTTATTATTTTCTCCAAACGCTGAAACCGTGGTGCAGCTGAGGGGAATGACTCGAGATCATTAGAGCAAAGCTGAGGCCTGTGCTGGCTGTCAGGCTAACGGACGTAGCAGCTACACACACTGGGCTTTCACTGGTGTGCCACACATCACAGCTCATTTCCATGAATATCATCACTTGTTACTAGCACCTTTCAACGTGGTTTTAATAATATCAGATAACTAATTCCTTCCTGACCGGAGGGTCTGAGATGCGTTTGGCGCGTCGGTGACTGACCTGTGCGTCCTTGGTGACATCATCTTCCTTCTTGGCTGCGTCCAGGTCAGTAACACCGCGGCGGAATTCATCTGCCGTGCTGTCAGGCAGAGGCAGCTCGTCAGCGTCGATGTCCGTCTCCTCCGCCACGGTCTTCTCTGCTCCTGGCAGCTCCCGATCTGCACCCAGAAACAATCTGTTACCTGCAAAGGACTCCAGGGTTCTGGTTAAAACAGTACAACTGCATGTGAAAGAATCCCATGAGCTCTTCCACTGGAGGTGTATCCAGGAAGTTCAGGCTTATTTGTGCCTGATGACATAAGGCCTAAGGAGCCTGGTGCTTGATTAGTTTCTTAAGTGACAGCGTCAGAGCTGGAGCCAAACATGAGCGATTACCACCCATACGATGGTGGTTGGAGTCTTTGTTCCCTGGTTCTAATTTGCATTTCAAACAGCAGGAGGGAACGAGGAGCATGGAGGAGGAGAACCAGGCTGAGCCCGCGAGCACCAGGGAGCAGAATGAGAGAGACGCCCCCTCAGCCTCTGATCCTAACAGGCATCGTGTGATGGTGCCTATTAAAGAGGAGATGCATGGAGACTGTGCCTGTTTCTCACCAGCACCTCACGACACCTGCCGAACCACTCGAGCACACTCTGGAAAAACAAACTACCTTGTGGCATGTTACCTTGCACAGTGGAGTCCACGCTGGTCTTCTGGCTGTCTGCATCCTCCTGGCCATCTGCGTTCTGCTGCGTGTGCTGCAGGCTGAGTTTGTGACACACCTCGAAGGCCTGGCCCACCGTCCGGACGATTCTCATAGCCTGGCTCTGCAGGACACAACAGGATGGGTCATCGCCACTCAGCGGGACGGTGACTGCAGTGAACGTGTCCTGACCGCTCGTTAACTTTAACCCCGCGAGAATCCTCAGACGTGGGCGGGAAAAGGTCACGCAGGCGAATGACAGAGCTGCAAAACCATGTGCTACTAAAGCCTTATGCTGCTGCAGTCAAATCAAGAGATTAGTTTTAGATGGCGAATGGTAGAAGATATTTGGGTGTGCTGAAGTTTTACTGAAGATGAAATCCATGGAGCACAATATAACAGAGGAAACGATGAAAGACAACTTTTGGCCTGGCTTTAACCCTGGGTTAACAGTTACTCTTGTTTTTGGCCTGGCTTTAACCTTGGGTTAACAGTTACTCTTGTTTTTGGCCTGGCTTTAACCTTGGGTTAACAGTTACTCTTGTTTTTGGCCTGGCTTT
>JAOYMR010000017.1:5591089-5605371 GCA_025802075.1 Tenebrosternarchus preto
GCGTGTGTTTGTGTTTGTGTGTGTGTGCGCGCGTGTGTGTTTGTGTGTGTGTGTGTGTGCGCGTGCGTGTGTGTGTGTGTGCGCGCTTGCGTGTGTGTGTGTGTGTGCGCGCGTGCGTGTGTGTGTGTGTGCGTGTGTTTGTGTGTGTGTGTGCGCGCGTGCGTGTGCGTGTGTGTGCGTGTGTGTGTGTGCGCGCGTGCGTGTGTGTGTGTGCACGCGTGCGTGTGTGTGTTTGTGTGTGCGTGTGTGTGTTTGTGTGTGTGTGTGTGCGCGCGTGCGTGTGTGTGTGTGCGTGTGTGTGTGTGCGCGTGTGCGTGTGTGTGTGTGCGTGCGTTTGTGTGTGTGTGTGTGTGTGTGTGAAGGAATGGAGTGACTAAATACGGGGTTTTCAATTTCACCCGTCACCTTCACTCAGTTCCAAATGGAGACATGTGACAGATTTTTATCAGTCATAGGAACTGTTTACATACAATACACAGTCTGATTGAGACTCTCAAATGATGACTCACCTTCTTCTTAGATTTGAAGACGTTACATCTGAACACATTGCTCTGTCCATCTCTGGCAATGTAACTGAAGATCTTCAAATCTTGGGAATCATGTGATACATAGAATATCCTGTGAAAGACAAGACATTTATTTATAAAAGTATGTTAGTCGTGGGGCTAAAACAATACAAAAATTTTTTACAATTTTTCTTGGTCCAAAGTCAAGCAGTTCTAGAGAGCACATCTACGGGAGAGTTTAAGATTTTTTATGCACTTTTCATCAAGCTCCAGAGTATTATAAATTCAACACCTAACCTTTTATGTGTCATCTTAAAAAAAGACGTGGCACTGGGGCAAAGTGTCTGCTTTGATTGGAGCTGTTGGTTCTGCTGTATGACTAAGTGATCCACACAAATGTCTGACTCACAGATGCATGTGTGTGCGCTAACAGAAAATCAAGTGGTTCTCCTCTGCAGATCACCAGCCCAATAACTATCTATAAGAGGCTAGTCTTCCTAATCAGCGAAAACCATTTTCATCTTGAAATCAGATACGTTTATTTTCTCTTTAATCATGATTACACTGATTCCGATCAATTACCCATTGACCAGTCACGCACTTTGCAGCAGAGGACAGACAGGGCTTTTATGTGAAACTCCATCAAAGTTACGAGCAGTGCAGCTACTCAGAGCTTTTGAAGAGCGCGCTGGGGTGACACCACACTTAAAACATCATCTGTCTACACCACCAGCATGGCCCCTGCAGAGCGCAGATTCTAGTTCAGAACATAGTGTCTTGTTCAGGGAAAACCCAAAAGCCATCCCCAGTGGTGATCGCTTGGAACGTGGCTGGTTTTGCAATTCAGTGAAGCCTGAAGGGATAAATTAACAGTTCAGATGTTCTCAATAGGCTTTGTGTCAGAGGAGGAAAAAATGTGGCGGGAGTGTGGAGGGTGAGCAGGAATCGAAACGCGTTGGCCTGGAACAGGAGCATTCCAACTGGCTACGGGCTGAGAGGCCCAGCTTACAGCCCCACTGATTCCAGTACTGATTGGCACCAGTCTCAACCTCCTCTTACAGACAAACCCTCCCACTAGACTCCCTATAGCTTCCCTTTGTGAGCAAGACAAATGAGCTGTAAACGGCAGGGAAAAAAAACAAACATTAATAATAATCGTTTCATAAAACCCACATCATTGGGATCTTCACTGGCCATGTTGATATGACGTCAGTGTGTGTGTGTGTGTGTGTTTACAGGTGTGTGTTTACGTGTGTGTTTATGTGTGTGTTTACGTGTGTGCCTCGCTGAGCCACAGGACACTCTTTTGAATTGCAAACTGATACCAAATGCAGCATGGATGGAGATCGAATTGGTTGACCTTTCCAGTCCAAGCTGCGATGCACAGGAGACCGTCCTCCCAGAGTTTATGCTCTTGACTTAAACACAGAGGCAAGTGACCTCTACCCCGCCAAGGTACCCTAGTTTATCTAGAGATTCACATCAGTTTTTCTGTACGGCTGTGTGCACGCAGACCAGAATCCCTGCTGTGACTTCAGCACCAGGGAACTGAATTAACAACTTGTTGGTTAATGAGATGCTCTGTGTTCACTGGGGCTGTGTTCACCGGGGCTGTGTTCGCGGGGGCTGTGTTCGCGGGGGCTGTGTTCAGTGCCTGTGTTCTGGCAGTGATCTGTGAGTGTAACGGTTGATGTGACTGAGCTCTTCCAGGCTTTAATGCATCAAAACCTAAAGCAAAACAGGAGGTGAAGTTTCTACTGAGCCTGGCTGTCATACTGTGGCAGAATCTGTAATGCTTTATAATGCCTCAAACTAAATATGAACCACACTTTAAATTGTGAGGTGGTTCACTGTCATTAGGTGAACCACCTCACAATTGCATTGGTCTCTCAACGTATCGATTTGGACAAAATTAAAAATCAATAGTCTCTGCACAGAGGGCAAGAATTTATGTACATTTTCCAATTTTAGCCAAGAGATGAGCATAGCAATTTATTACGCGACACACAGACAGACAGACAGACAGACAGACACACAGACAGACACACAGACAGACAGACAGACAGCTTCCTCTGACCTTTTCATACTACCAGAGTCAAACGAGGTCCCAGTACACCTCAACAGAGCCTCCGAAATCCTTTCTTTAAATGGAAGAACCTAGTAATGGCCCCTATTAAAACTATTTCTTTACGTGATTTGACATTTATCGATCCCCTCCAGCCTTAAAAGCACATACAAGTGGAATTTCCTTGTAAATCTCCCAGTCCACCAGTGCAAGCACTGTGAATGGGCCTAGTAAAACAAACCAGCAGGTGCAGAACACACCACAATGGGCCAGAGATCTGAATTAATAATGCTTACTTTTATCTACACTCTTAAAATGTGGTCTATGAGTCTTGTTCCTGGTGCTTAACTTCATCTCTAAGTGACAGAGAAATGTCACCATGGTTCTTAAGCAGGCAGGTCTTTAATATGTCATGTCCACTTCAAGGGTCAGACTGGGCTCCTGAGCTCCTGGTTCAGCTCACTCATCTGAGCCAAAGTCAGTGAATGTTTTTTGTTCTTTTCACCGTAATGCAAGACATGTGCTTTTAAATGACAGATGTTACCGCTGCAGTGTTTAATGTTGTAGATTTTAGTTATAATCAGGCATAAGGTTAGAATCAATTAACAATGATGTAGAAATGGCTACGGCTTACATTCATTAATTCTGGGATCAGATTACACAGTAATCTTGTCTTTCACGATGGTCACTGTGTCACATTAAATAATCATAATGCAATAAATTCTTGCCACGTCTCATCTGTTGGCAACACTACGTATTTAACGTGCAACAGTTATTGTTTGAGTCCTTGGACAAGTTCACAGACTGTCAGGGAAGAGCGTCATGATTGGCTGCAATCATGGCTCCACAATCACTGTATGTGATGAAAGAAAGAAAAAGGAAAAAAAGAGAAAATAATTGTGTACATGTGCCTGGATGTCTCAAAAACGACTGCAGGGACTGTCTATCCTTTGTTTATGTAGCTAAGCTTTCCTCAGTTCCATCTGACAACTGCTACAACCTTCTTTCTCCTTGCTATGAGCACCACAGAGAACTCCATCACGCTGTTAGCTAATATCAAGGGATGCATCACAAGAGTTTTCAGACTTGCCAGGAAGAAAAAATGTAATATTTTCCATTAGGGTGTGATGGGGTGTCTCGGAAACCACATGGTTGTTCTTGGATTATGCCACACTTGGATTATAAAATGTTCATATCTGGGACTGAAACTGGCCGTTTGTCAGTTAAGACAAAATCGTGTCAAACTGAGGCTGAGTTCATGTAGTCTGATCTCGGTGTTACATAAGTAGTGTTGTCAACATGGTGTTTTAGTTCTGTGCTCCAGCACTTTTTAATCTAAATTGACTAGACATTAAAGTTCATACTGTACTACTTTCAATTCTTTTTACACAGTCTTCCCATTTAGAGAAAATGACAGGACAAAAGACCATCATAAAAACCTCATAACCTCACAGAGTTTTACCACAAGATGTGAACAATCGTTAAGCCTCAGGAACTGAATGGTCAGATTACAGCTTGATACAAAACACCCCCACAATCCTGTAGACAAAAACCTGTGCCCTAAAATGTGTGGAACAAAGCCTTACAGTGTCAAGAAACGACAGTCTATACCTGAATGACAAAAGGAGGAAATTGAGGAGTGAAATAGGAAGTGCTCATAACTCAAAGCAACACCGTCTCATCTGTGAAATTCTAGGACATGTTTGCCAGCCAAACAGACTCACTACTCGCCTTCATTGCTGATGTGACTACTGACAGTATCGGCTGAATGAATTGTGACCGGCACTTTAAAAGCACCTTTACACCACATTTTTCATTAAAGTAAAGCAAATCACTTCCTTTGCCAATTGTTGGATGCTGAGGGGTGCATTATGCGAGCTCCATTTCAGTAAAGTGCTGAGTGAATGGTGACCCTACGCCCTGGAACACGAGGTGGAAAACAACACTAGTACTGATGCTCTTTGTAAATTAAAATATCTGATTATCTTCCGTTGAGCAAAGCCCTTTCACTGCCTTCATGTTCATACAATACTTCAGTATGTGGCTTTGATCAGGGACACATGACACAATGAAAAACTTTCCACCCCATATTGATTTATCTGATTGGCTACTTCTCCATGAAATTTAATTCTCATTTGCACAAAGGTCAGAAATTCATGACATCCTACTCTCACTGCTTCCTCTACTCTGCTGCTGCTCGCACTCGAGATCTGCCGTCTGATTACAGATCTGCCGTCTGATTACAGATCTGCTGCCTGATTACACATGTAATGAGTGAGAGTTGGAGGAAAGAAAAAAACAGCTTCCCTCTGCTGCACTTTCAGCTGAAACTGCTCAGATCCAAGCAAACGCCTCAAAACCAATGAGACGTCACTACACTAAGGAAACCATGGTAGTCATGGTTTCCTTAGTCTCTACGCAAGACACCATCATCTAGTGTTTGTTTACTTTCAAATTCAGGGTGCTGGAGTACAGAGGGAATACAATAAGAACTGCACATGCATGACTGTGTAGAATTCACTATACATGATACAATTCAAATGTGTCTTATGTATATCCCCAACACATAAATTCAAATGTAAAATATCTCAGTCTTTTTCCATATAATGTCTTAGAGGCAATTTCCAGTTTGCCTCCCCACCAAGCAGTCAGCTACAGACACTCATTAACCCCACATGCCAAAAATAAACATTTCAGTCACCTGATCCTATGATGTCAGGATAAAGGATGGACATCTCATCAGACAGAAGAGAACCTGAAGGCCATGAGGATGATTCATGAATGCTGATTGGCTTGGCAACCAAGAGAGTGAGGGTGGCCATCCACAAATGACCTGCATTGCCAGTGGATGTCATGCTGACTTTTATGGGAATTACTAGCTTTGATCCAAAAGATCACAGACAAAAGCAACAACTTTTCGTAGTGTGTGTGCTGAAGAACATTGGTGTGCTGAAGAAACTCCACATAGTGAGTGATCATTCCAACCCCATATTGCAGGCATCAGATGATTCGTTCTGGATCTGATGACCAGAGAAGCTGTGTGCAGCTCCACTCTGAGAAGGAAACTTGTCATACGTCATAATAATAATAAAAAAATTCTCCAACTGTTCATTGTTTGTAACTTGGAGCAGAAGCAAATTCCAAGACTAAGGAAAGCTGATCAGCATGCATAATACATTTATGAAAGACACTTCTAGCAATCTATTGATAATTTCCTCTACAGACCCCTGTCCATGCTTCCAAAATAGAACAAAAGCATAACATCACGAGTGGCCCCAAAAGACATGTTGGTGATCTCATGTCCTTTTTGTGAAAGAACTCTGAACACACATCATATATGCAGAAGGCAGACGTGAATTTCGAAAGGCAGACAATCCACATCCCCCTGAAGGCAGTGCTTTGGTCCTCCAAGGCATCAGCTTGGTCACATGACATAAGGACTGATACACCAATGGTGCTCCAGCTAAAGTCAAGACTGAACACATCAGTGCTGCTATGAGTGAAGCCTGAAAGAAATTATTTCTGTACGACATCAAAGAAAGAGATGAAAGGAATTAATGACAGGAAGAGGATTATGGCTGAATTATAAAACAAGAGTTAATGAGAAGACAGTGAAAACATGGCTTTAAATCAGAGTATCAGAGTATCCTAAGTAGAACTAGCATATGTCTGTACATGAACTTCTGCAGACTGAATCTACTGATTATAAAGGGAATAAACTAAGAGGTTTGTTTGGTTACAAAAGCAATAATGTGGTTTTGGACTTCTTGTTTTATCACAGCTTCCCCAGATCCTCTTTCCTTTGTATAATGATGCATCACTCCTTTCTTCATAGCAGCAAAAGCAAAGCATCATGCTTGGAGTAACTCGATTATCAGACCAATGGATCGTGACAGAATAGTACAATCATTGAGTTGAGGAATTTGCTTCAATACCAAGCGTGGTTTTCATTGTAACAACAAAATGTTCACAAAAATAATCATCTATTTTTTCAAAGAGAACAAAATATACCGGAACAGCTACTGCTAAAACCCTTTTAATTATTATTTTTTTTAACGGTCTTTGTTGTTTTGGTTTTCCTGTGTTCCAGCTTCTAATCGGATCACTTCTCATGTGTTTTGCGAGGGACTGGGGGTGGTAGGAGGTTGTTCTCGGTAGCACAGAGACAAAGACAGCACACCCCTAAACCAGTAGCGCTTTTCATTAGTGAAACAGAAACAGCCACGAGCCATGAAAACAGCTGGCGGTCCCTGAACAGCCTCCGGAGTCGTCACGGCAACTCCTGAGACCTACGAACACCAACACAGCCACAAGAATGCAACCATTACAACAGAGCAACATGGGCTCTGTGCTCTCCATGAGCCCACTCCCAATAGAGCAACATGGGCTCTGTGCTCTCCATGAGCCCAATCCCAATAGAGCAACATGGGCTCTGTGCTCTCCATGAGCCCACTCCCAATAGCATTCAACGTTGCCATGTGGATGCGGAATCACAAGAGGCCTACAAATGCACAGAAAGCCACAAGAATGCACTTGCTAACAGCGACATGTACTGGATTTGAATTGGCAAAGTTCAAAAGCTATACAATCCAGGGTTGAGGATGAAAACCACACAGCACTGCATTCTAGGTAGAAGGTCATACCACCCCCCCTTCCCCCTCAAATTTTCTAACTTAAGGGCATCACAAATTAAGAAAACGAGTGGGGTAGTAAGTAGGGTGCCTGTGCTTCCACACACATACCATCGTACAACATGCCAAACCCACAGGCCTGTAGTTCCACTTAACTACACCGAGCACAAAGGAGCAACTTGAACTGTAATCACCACTTGTGCCTCTTACATGATTTGCCATTTAATTTAACGTGTCCAGTATGAAATGACGGCAGGGTGGCTGAGAGGGGGAGTCTGTTATCTCAGGCTCACTGTTGGGAGCCAGGCAGCACATCAGTACGTAAGAGCCTCCTGGAGCCACACTGTACTCCCACTGATATTGCTAATGGGAGTTGTCCTTTAAGAGGATAAGGTTGTGTGTTTCATGCGTGTGTAAATGCTGGAACCTACAGCATTTAAACACACATTACTTACTGCAATATACATATATCTCTAGGTCAGTAGTAATTAATTCAGCACTCACATAGATGTTCAACAATGGCCCACATACAACAAACTGTGGACTGTATACATGTCACCTGTTTGTCTACTTGGCTGTATTCACTTGAGTATTCCAGAGCATTATATCAAACAGTAATCTACTGGTTCCCAAATCCCGGTTAAAGATTGAAAAGGATGCTTTTAGACATTATGGCCCAAAGCTTTGCAAATCTCTTCTGAGGAGCTCAGAGAATGGCCTCAAAACCTTCCTGTTTAGATCTGCATGATTAAACTCATTCATGGAAAAACCTGGAATCAAGTCAAGAGCTCAAATAAAACAAGGCCATTACAGACCTGGAAACAGCTCCAGCAGCCTGTGTGATGCTCTTATGGAGGACCAGCAGAGTCCAGGACCAGAAAGAGCCAAGCTGTCCAGAAGCAGAGAGGCCTTGCTGCATCATCTCATATACGGCAGTGCTACATGCACAAAGCCCACCACAGTCAACCACAGGCTGCGCATGGAAGGAAGAGGCTGTACAACCAGTGTTAGGAAGGGTAATCAAATCTCTAGGTAATCGAAATGAAGTGCCTGTGTTTATCCACCTCAATAGTATTAAAGTGTTAGAGCTGTCTGGATGACAGTATTGGAATGACACTGGTTTCCAGCTCACTGCTCTTTTAAGATAAATAAGCAGGTCTGGAAGTTGGGAGTTTTACATATAAAGTGGCAGCTAGGAGCTGATTAAGACCCAGAGATGTGTGATGATACGTCAGCCTGTCAGTGACATGATCAGCTCCCATCTGGTTCTCTATTAAAATCTAGGCATGTTTTCTATCTAAGCATTTCTCATGCAATAGCAGGTCTCCTTAGCAACTTCAGGTACTGGACATTGTAAAAAACAGTGGATCCCAGCCATGGTAGCAGCACTGTGGCTCTCATAGGCACTGTGAAGCAGGTCGGGGTGTAAAGAACCCAGGTTTCATGAGACAGCAAACCAAACGATGTGGGAGGGATGTGTTATGAAGTCTGGAACACTCTGGGCTATAAAGCATATGTGTGTGTGTGTGTGTGTGTGTGTTTTGGGTGGATGGGTGTTGGGAGTATGTTTATAAGTCTAAGGCTTCTCCAGAGTAAAGAAACGTCTTCTGAAGGCTGTTCAAATCTTGCCACAACATGATATGACTGGGGAGCTTTTACTGTGGGAATTAAACAATGCTGAGCCATGGAGATAATTACTCTGTAATTACTGCATTTACACAAAAGATCAAAGCAGTCACCACCCATGTGTTGGTTCTCTGACACCTTCTCCCTTGTGAGCACTGGGTGGAGCCCCAGCTCTCTCCACCCACACACACATGGAGTGGGTAAGGGGTCAAACACTGTAAATCCAACAGGTGATGAGACATTGTACCATATCCTGATTAAGGGAACTGAGGGAAGTATTTCATGAGCTTGATAACGTGGTACTGAGGACAACACTGTGATGGAGATCATTTTCAAATTCCATTTGGTCCATCACTGGACAGGTTCCACAACACAGGTGATCCAGTTTCATTACACAGAAGGAAACACATTCAACGTGACATCAAATTCACCAGATTGTGTTTTCAGAGGATAAAAAACCTCACACATAGCTGCAGTGTAAGTGCAGAGCGCCCTTCAGCTCGCAACGTTTGACTCTTTAGCAGATAGAAGGAAATATCCGCACTTCATGTATAACTGCAGTATAAAACACATGAAACAGGTGAAGGTGGGTGCTCACTACAAGAGAACATTCTGAGCCACATTCTCTTCAAAACATACTGTGGATTACAAGAGAGAGAAGTACATAAAATTTGTATTACAGGACTGTGTGTGATGGCATTTAGAAAGAGGCCTGTGGAATTTTCCTTCCAGGTTTAAGCAAACAGTGGGTAAAGCTGGGGGGCGGAAAGTTCCAGCAACTCCCACGCAGAGAGAGAGAGAGAGAGAGAGAGAGAGAGAGAGGGAGAGATAGAGGGAGAGAGAGAGAGAGAGAGAGAGGCTCCCAGAGCCTGATGAGTTCAGAGGGAGCAGAGGGAACCAAAGTCTGGCTTTAGTCTGAGGCCAAGAGGCTCCTTCCATTTGATACATTTTGTGACCTGCTTCCGCAACTTCTGCAACAGTCAAAAGGTTAAAGGTTCTGATGTTAAAGTAGGAGTTTTACTACGCTTCAGATAAAATGAATGAATGTACAGTTAGAAAATGAATTACAACAGCGTCAACACTTTTGTTGTGCCTAATTAATCAGAATCCAACCAAACTTAGATGACCAATGAATTAACACTTTTACATAGTTTGCGCAGCCAATCAGAGCATCAGTGTCACACAGCATTAAGAATGGCATGCGGAGGTACCTGGCTTGAGCAGCCTGGAGACAGGCCGGGTGTTTTGATTTAGCACTACTCCCTCGAGTCATATGAAATGTTAAGGCATGCCAACAAACTGACAGCTGTGTGTGTGTGTGTGTGTGTGTGTGTGTAGGTGTGTGTGTGTGTGTGTGTAGGTGTGTGTGTGTGTGTGTGTGTGTGTGTGTAGGTGTGTGTGTGTAGGTGTGTGTGTGTGTGTGTGTGTGTGTGTGTGTGTATAGGTGTGTGTCCAGGTGTAATGGAGACAGGGACAGGTCACACAGCCCCTCCTACATCTCGATCAAAGAGCTTTAGAGATGTATTGACTAGGAGCCTGGTGGATCTATTCTGTATTCATTCCATGTTCAATTCCTGACTTCCTTTAGGAGATTAAATAAAGCACACAGAAAGCACATCGCAGCAGAGGTATTCTCTCAGGAGGCCCCAGGCAGCATGGAGCACACAATCACCAACAACACACAACCACCAACAACACACAACCACCAACAACCGTAAAACCATCATTGATCACGACCTGCGGGCAGAAGAAAGCATGCAGCTGTGATTCTCCACCCAGAGAGCAGGGCCTTCCCTGCTGTGTGTGTCATGTACTGCTGCTACTGGTGGGTTAAGAATCAACACGGAAAACATCTGCAGATGCCATGAGGGAGAGAACAGGACAAAAAACATGTGACAGTTTCCAAACAACAGGGGGCCAATCACAGTCAACCATGGAGGGAACAGGTACACACACACACACACACACACACACACACACACACTCTCTCTCTCTCTGAGCAAACAGGAAGAAGCGTGGTGGTGGGTGGGGACTATGCCTCAGGGGCCGGTCCGCAGCACCATGGTGGTGGGTGGGGACCACGCCTCAGGGGCAGCTCCACAGCCACAGAGCCTGCAGGAGCTTCCTTGTGATAAGGGAACAGGAAACAGGCGAACCAGAGATCACAGCAACGAGAGAAGCTCAAAATATACAGGGCCTGGAAATGATCTCAGGGGAGTAAGACCTTTACTTTAACCATTTTTATAATGGATGCTGAGCATTAATGGATCCCTTCATTAAAACAATAATGATGCTTTACTTGCTCTCCATGCCAAAAAATAAACAAACAAACATGAACGCATGAGTGTATGAACACATGAACTCACCCTTGAGCAAACACAAGTAAGTATGCTTCCATATTCCAGTAGTGATGTGAAGATCACATGTTGCCAGGGAGATTTCAACAGCTGATATTGCTATTGGCCACAGATTCTAAAGTAGAGGACCATGGTGGAGAGGTGGAAAGGTTGGTAAATAAAACTAACAGAGTGGAATGTTAAGCTTTAGGGGCTGCAATGAACCTTTCTGCCAAATCTAGAGAGTGAGCACTCTAATGGCCATTAACTGAGTTAACTGGGACGCATGGAATCAGGTACTTAAGTACAAAATTAGTTTTATCTAAGTTCAGACATAACCCTAACCCTAACCCTAGTGTGAACATTTCATCTATTAACCCAGTTGACAAGCAAACTGTTAAATGAATACAGTATATTGTTTTTTATGTAAGTTTTATACAAATAGATAGATAGACAGGAAAGAGAGATTAAAACTGATGTACACAAGGTTTATAGAGAAACAGGATGATTTGGACTGAGGTCTGTGATGACAGCATGGAGAGAGTGAGACACGAGTGCTTTTTTCTCCATAAAAGCACAAAAGTGGAACAAAAGTGATGGACTTTATATAGACAAGGACGAGGCACAAGTGGCCGTGATGATCAATAAACCGGTGATTAGGAGTGTGTGTGTGTGTGTGTGTCTGTGTATAAGACAGACAGATTTTCACACAATTATATATAGCTTGCTATTTTTTAAATGACAATGTGGTGTGATGTGTGTGTGTGTGTGTATGTGTGGGGACAACTTTCATTTTAAGTACAAGTGAATCAATCACATGGAATGCACAGCATGCATGGACAAATACTTTAACTGGCAATAGTTTCTGGCACTGAAAACTCACAGCAATTTCTGATATCCAGTCAAAATGAATCTCACTGGAACACACAACCACAACTGCGAATTCTGCTCATCTGCAATTTCCTGTTTGGTAGGCAGCTTTGAGCAGTCTGGTGGAGCAGATATATAGATGTCTCCTTCCAGCTGAGCTGGCTCTAGTGTCCTCACTGAGGAGCCACACAGGGTTAGGGTTAGTGTTCACATACACGCCGAGTTGTGCGCTCCGCCCAGCAGCTGGAGACTGAGGCTGGCGCGCCTGGCTCCTGGGCTACGCTGCCAGCCACTCGCTCATGTGTGGTCTCACAGCACAGTCCCACGGGTCATGGGGATTTCCATTAACACATTCCGTGGTATGGCCTGTTACCAAGGTCATGATAGGAACTCTGATTAATGTCGATGATGCCGTGGTCATCTCATTTACTGAATAAAACTGACTCTAGGACAACAGTGAAAGCATTTTCACACGTGTGTGTGTGTGTGTAAGAGAGAACTGATGTTGTAACACCATCAGACTCTGTGGTGCTGGACACCTTTGCAGTGCAGGTTCAGTTGTGATCCACAGATTTAACCCTGACCGGTGTCACATTTCAAGAGCTTAGAACAAAATGTAAATAAACAGGGAGGGTAGACACTTCTCCACAGCTAGTATTACACAGACCGCTCGATTCACCCTGAAAAGCTCTGTATGCATGCAGAACTGGTATAAACTCCTGCAATTTGCTTACAATATACATATAAAGATCCTCTAAATAAAGATCATCACAATGGCATAATGGACTGGTACATTTTTAAAACTTGTGTAATAGTATAATAAACATAAATTCCATTATTGTAAGAAAGCGGCTGTCACTTGCATAATAACACAACAAATTAAGAGTTAATTAATTAATTGCTTTCTGCTGTTTTTAACCATTACAAAGAAACGGAGTACCATTAACACTCTTATGTGTTATACTGTTCACTGAGTACCATTAACACTCATGTGTTATACTGTTCACTGAGTACCATTAACACTCATGTGTTATACTGTTCACTGAGTACCTTTAACACTCTTATGTGTTATACTGTTCACTGAGTGATTCATGCACTTACACACATCAGTCAATAGGCCTTTTGGTTATATGACCCTAGTGTGTTTCCTTTAGAGTTTTTGATCTGAAACAGAGCCCATTAGTTACAGTGCATTATATGTGAGATTAATGAGTGAATGAACTTTAGTCTAAGATGTCATTAGGGTTGTAGTGAAAGTGTGGATCTGGATTTTGAGACCAGCAGCAGCTGTATTTGATTTTAACAGCCGATGATTGTCTCATGAAGTTCAGCACTTCTCTCTAGCATCGAGCTCAATAACCTGATCTGAAAAGAACACGTCCAGACGAACACCACCAGCGCTTTGATTCCTAGTTGAGATAAACAGCGTTTGGAGCCGGAGGCCAGGCCTGCTGCGGTGCGTTCCAGCACAGAGTAGGCAGAAGGGAGGGCCCTGGGCTGTTTCAAGCACACGGCTGCCTTGCTAACCCAGGGGACCGCATGCACACTCAGCCATGTGTCTGCAGGCGTCATGGGGCCAAGTCTGTACCCTCCACTCCCACCTGCCACAGTCACTGGAGCCTGTAGGTCTGTGAGCTGGACACTTCTCACTTGGGAAATTTGAAATTCTGGACCATCAGAGGATTATGAGCCTGAGACCTTCCATGTCTTTCAGCAGTATGAATCTACTATTGTTGGTTATCCCAGTCCAGTGGCACCTTCTGGCACATGGTTGGCTGTAACTGTGTGTACAGGTTGCACATAAAATACTCATCCATTCATCCATCCATTCATTTGTCTTAAAAAAAAAAAATTACTACAATTCAATACATCTGGGTTGACAGTCAAACGTTAGAAAGAAAGCAAAAACTGGAAGGAAAGGAATTTACTCAAGAATATCATATAAAACATTAGATATTATGGAAAACAAGAGTGGGCAGTGTTCCTGTGTATGAGCACACCTGCTTGCACCTGTTGAGTCAGTTGGTCTCAACCTTCAAACAACTGATTCATTGTATCAGGAGAGGACATGCTTGGCTGGAATCAAACCCTGCATCCAGACTGGCCCTTCACAGGGAAGGCTGCCCACTCCTGGTGTAAAGTATATTTTAATGAAGTCCCTAAGGTTTTAGATTTAGATTTAGATTTATTTTTGATAAATTTACAATTACAAGAACAACAAAAAAAAGAACACTATTTAACAAATACA
>JAOYMR010000017.1:5610994-5625728 GCA_025802075.1 Tenebrosternarchus preto
CAGTGACCAAACCTCTCATTAGCAGAAAGAATCAAAAAGCTACACTCACCTTTGCTGAGGAGCATGTTGTGTGGACAAAGGAGACATGGTCCAGAGTTCATTTTAGTGACGAAAGCAAGTTTAATTTATTTGGGTATGATGGGGAAATATTATGTTCGTTGACAAACTACGGAAAGACTGAACCCAAAGTGTGTAAAGGTGGAGGAGGAAGTGTCATGGTTTGGGGAATGTTTTTGGCAGCAGGAGCTGGACCTCTCATACAGCTACATGGAAGAATGAATGCCAGTATGTATCAGAACCTTCTTCAACAACATGTGATTCCTTCCTTGCATTTATCACTCAATCAGCCAGCAATTTTCATGCAGAACAATGTCCCCTGTCACACAGCAAAACGGGTAAAGCAGTTCCTTGAAACCGAAAACATTGAAACAATGAAATGGCCAGCCCAGAGTCCTGATCTAAACCTAATAGAAAACCTCTGGAAAATCCTTGGTGACAAAGTTATGGCCAAGAAACCCACAGCAGTCACAGAACTGTGGAAGAGATGAAGAGTGGACTAAAATCACACCAGAGCGGTGTGAGAGACTAGTCATGTCCTGTGGCCGCGATGTGCTGAAGTCATTCAAAGCAAAGGCCTGTACACTTCCTACTGATCACTGACTGTTGTAACCTTCATAAAATGTAGTTGTAATCTTTCTCTGTGCTACAGTCATTGCTGTTCTCTAATTATGATCGTGACATTTTTGCAAAATAAAGGTTTCATTTTAATATACTTTGGATATTTTATAAAACACTGTTCTAGTGGCATGGTGTACCCCTTACAAAAAAAATCCTTCAAATGTTTATCAATGTAGATTACATTATTTCTGAAAAAACGAGTGTTCATACATTGTTCTCTAATTTTGATCTCCAGTGCAGGTGGGAAAAAAAGCTATTCTAGTAATACTATCTGTGTATTTATCAGACAATAAGTCAGTCAAATATGACGCCGAGTTTTTTAGCTACTGAGCCAGGTGTAATGGGGGAATTCGGCAAGATTTAGCATCAGCTTTAGTATTTTCTGTCTTTGGGACCAGGAGAACCTCTGTTTTGTCACCATTAAGGTGGAGGAAATATCCAGCATTTCACATCTCTTATGCAGGCTTTAATTTTCTCTAATATGGGTTTATCAGGTTTGGCTGATATTTATAGTTGGGTATCATCTGTGTAGCAGTGAAAGTTGATTCCATGTTTGCTTATAACTATGCCCAGAGGTAACATATATATTTATTTAGATTTAGATTTATTTTTGATAAATTTACAATTACAAGAACAACAAAAAAAAGAACACTATTTAACAAATACAAATCAATAATTTACCAAAAAAGGAGTAGGCTGAAGCCAAGGCTTATACTTGCCTACCCTATTCAAATACTCTCCGTCTACAAAACAGAAAAATAATGTATACTGTTCCAATACATACATATATACATACATACAACTTAAATACATGCGTACACATATACACATACATATACATTTGAAGAGGAACACTGCTAACTGCCATTCCAAACTAAAGGAATTCTTATGTGCCATATTATATCCTTTCTTCATTTCTGATTATTTCTGATTCTGTACCCATGTTACACTGATCTATGTATGATACTTTGTTTTTATGATAATTTGTTTCTCTAATGTCAGGGCAACATTCCTCAACACCTCTAGCATCCTTTCTCCACTCTGCTTTCTCTCTATACAAGTCAAAGCTTTGTGCTGTGTAGATCGACTTAGACTGAACCTGCTGTAGGATTCAATTTTAGACCTCTAAGAAAATAAGATCTGTGAAAATGCTACAAGTGCACAAATAAACACGAATCTGCAGATCAATACATTCTCAGCTTTGGCCGAATCTCGTTTACAACTCAAAAAGGAAATGCTGAGTCCACCGAGGACCACAGCCAAGCGCCACACTGAACCTGCGGGATCCCAGGGGTGGAGGAGCTCCTACCTGTAGATGGGGTCCTGCATCACCATCATCTTACTCTCATCCCACGTCCATTCTTTTTTCTACAGGAAAGAGAAAGGAAGGTGTGAAACAGTGTAATCCTCAGATCTTCTCATAACATCACCATAGGACCCTCTGGAGAAGTGCATGCTTCGGGTTACTTCGTGGCTGAATGTACCCAGCCGGAGGCCACACCATTTTAAGGCAACTAGAAGGCTTTTAGACTTTCACAAATCAATGGGCAGCTCCGTAACAAATCACCTGGTATCAGTGCCACACTAAGGATGCACCCAGACAACAGAGGTGATGTTAGAGCTTTTCTTTTTTAATAAAAATGTTCAAGGCAGTTGGGGACTGCTAGCCAGCCATACCCTTTTCCATACACAAAACACTGCATTTCTTTTGATCTTCAAAAAAATTTGCATTGCAATTACTCAGAGCCGATTAATAAGTCTCATCTCACCGTTTCAACAGCTGCATGAACACCTTTAGAACACTTGGAACATTCTGCACATATACACACGTCTGGTCAGTGTGCTCAATGCACCCATGGGATTTACCTGTTACACCACTCGTTAATTAAGGCCAGAGTGCAGTGATTCAGTTCCTCAGATGAACTACACATGGTGCCATTCGGAGTCAGTTATCAGGCAGGGAATGTTTTTATTGATTCAAAGCCTGCATCAAGGCATCCAATCACACAACTAGAGCTTAATATACAAACCCAAACTAAGCTGGTTGCACTTGGAATTGTGGGCACAGGTAAGGAGCCTTAATTAAGTGCAGAAAAAAAATCACTCACATCACTCACTTCTGGCTTTTCATCGACCAGAAAAATGTGAAATTCTGATGTTTCACTTAGCATTAATTCAGAAAGTATATTTAAAATTACGTAGGCCTATATTTTCAGAAACATTTTAATTGTGCTCTCTTCCAGCCACACTGGACAGCCATTCAACCATGTTCAGCACCACCAAGTCTCTCAGACTGCATGACTCCACACTTGAGTGACACCTTCTTGTAAGTTGATCTTTTAAATGGAAAACTGGCTATAAGCTTCAGTTAAGCTTCATACAAAAGAATAAAGATTTGGTTCGAATGTGATCGCATCCCAAGGCATGTTTGGTTGCTCTTTAATGCAGGGTGACATCAACATGCATTACAAGCGCTGGATTTTGATATTACAGTGATCGGCTGCTCTAAGCCACTTCACTGAATTACAGCCGATTGCCTGTCGTCCAGACCGGCCCACGTCACACAGCTCCCATGCAATTACTCTGCTCTTGGGCACCGACCAAGCAGGAAAGCACCATGATCATTACGAATGCTGTGATCTCCATGGAGGAGCTCACGCTTCTGCACATTCTCACAGGGCAGCTCGTCATTATTCTCCAAGTAACCACAGAGGAGGACCATTTATCAAACAACGACCTCACAGAGCCGGGAAAAACCAACGGAGGAAAAAAGCCTTACCTTTTTCTTTTTACGGAGGACAACTTTGACTCCGTCCACAGACACCATGATGTTGACTTTTTTCTTCTTGATGTTCTTCACTTTGAATTCATACTGTGTGTAAGGGAGAGAACAGGAGGAACACCCAGTGAGAATTCATACTGTGTGTAAGGGAGAGAACAGGAGGAACACCCCGTGAGAATTCATACTGTGTAAGGGAGAGAACAGGAGGAACACCCCGTGAACAATTCATACTGTGTGTAAGGGAGAGAACAGGAGGAACACCCCGTGAGAATTCATACTGTGTGTAAGGGAGAGAACAGGGGGAACACCCCGTGAGAATTCATACTGTGTGTAAGGGAGAGAACAGGAGGAACACCCCGTGAGAATTCATACTGTGTGTAAGGGAGAGAACAGGAGGAACACCCCGTGAGAAGTAGCAATTACAAAAACAAGAACAAAGCAATTACTTTTCCTCTCCCTTTGGGGCATAAGTATACTTAGAGTAATTAAGCTAGTATACTGAGTAATTAAGCTAGCTTTAATCTGACACCAAAGCAAACCAGCTAGCGTGCCACTGTAAAAGTCAGCAGAGCCCTTTTTTGCTACTAGGGTTCATTCTGGCACTTACAAATAATAAGGACTTTTTCCAAGATGTAATTAATGTTTAAGCAATTAAAATGTGAAAAACAATGCTTCAGCTTTAAAAGTGTTAAGTCTTGTGCTCTGTGGGGAGTTGGGAATTTTAAAAAGTAGCACAGAAGAACAAAAGGCCCTAAAGGCTCTAAACGTCTGAAGGCCCTTCAGCAGGCATCTCTACATCAACATTCTACAGTAGTGTCACATGTTTGCATTTGGAGGGCACATAGCAGCACTGTTTAGAGATCTGTATGTAATGTGTATGTAAAGTTAGGATTACAAGAAAGTTTGATAATGAAAAATAAAACAATCAAAAGGAGGTTTGTTCTCCAGCACATGTAAACAGGAGTTAAACTGGTGTGTTATTTAACTTAAGGTCTTCAGATCTGACATTTTATCATGTACATGGAAAGGGAGTGAAAACTACTGATCTGCCATAGAAAAACAATCTCCGCCATGGATTTAACAAAAATAAAACCTTCAAAATGATTTGCTTAGCTAATAATTTCAAAAGCTAAACGGATGAAAAGGAGATCTGCTCTCTGCACTCTGAACACTATAGAAAATAGAGCAGGAAAGAACTATGAAGTGGTTTCAGTATCAATTCCATTTTCTTCACATTATTATTATAAATTTTAATTTTATTATTATTATTTTTTTTTTACACAGATTAAGAAAATAATGAACAAACAAACCAGACAAAAATGGAAACCCTCTCAAGTTCGAGCCTTAAAGCACAGTGAAAAAACATGTCTGCATGTCCACACAGCACTGGGCAAGAGAAAAGCATAAACCGCTCACCCTCATGGGTGATGGGTATCATGGGTGCACTGTGGACAGGAGCGTCGAGATGCTAACATTAGCCAAGGTGCGTCGAGATGCTAACATTAGGTGTGTCAAGATGCTAACATTAGCCAAGGTGCGTCGAGATGCTAACATTAGGTGTGTCAAGATGCTAACATTAGCCAAGGTGCGTCGAGATGCTAACATTAGCCAGGTGCGTCGAGATGCTAACATTAGCCAGGTGCGTCGAGATGCTAACATTAGCCAGGTGCGAAGAGATGCTAACATTAGCCAAGGTGCGTCGAGATGCTAACATTAGCCAGGTGACAGCACTCGTTTGTGCCTCTGGCCCTGTTTTGCCATCATCAGTCACAGTGCTTCTCTAATCACGTTCCTTTCAGTCCCGTGTTAGTGCAGGTGCCGAGTAACTACTGTGGGCTGAGTTCCTACTGAGTCACTACTGTGTTCCCTGTGTGGATATAACATGGAAAACAGTCACTTCAGGAGCCCCTCTCTCCAGTAAATAATTTTCTAGCACATTATCATGTAATTATATAATCAAAGCAAATGCCTTTAATCATCGTCATCATTATCATATGAGCAGCTAATGCATGCGAAGTCTTATTAACAAATGAATCCAGAATGAAAGTGTGCAACAGTTTTGTATTCTTAATACAATACAGAGCAACTACAACCAACAGCTTGGTGAGGCAACATGGACCAGCGTGGAGTTGTTTGGGAGATGATTACACAGCCATGCCAGCAGAACACAAAACACAGCTTGGCACTTTAAAGAGAGTGCCCTTAACAAACACACATCCAAAAATGACTCCTGTCTGTACATATACCCGAAAAACTGACACGGAATAAGTCTTTGACTTCCAGTGGCGACATTATTTGAGTCTCTAAAAATAAAAATGTGATGAAAACTGGGCAAAGTGGAGACCCAGATTCTCCAAACTGAACAAAGAGGTGCATTGAGCCTCGAATTCCGCTTGGAGCTCAACGCCCAAGGTCACGCCAACCCCAATGCCAACCTCCCGACGTCCGTCTGCCTGTAGCTAGAGGGCGCAGGATGCAACGGGCGGCAGGCGACCACGTCACAAGCACAGTGGTGTGAGGCAACTGAATCGAAAACGCAGAAAGAGTCAAACTGCTGGTGCTTCCCTGTCGTAGCAACAGACACTCGTAACACTGTTTTACTGGTTCACCTCTAGCGCCATTTTACCCTGCCATTATATTCCAGAACAAAACCATTATGCTACTCTACAACCATCAAGGTATTTGATCTCGAAGCTCAAAACAAAACACGTTGATTTAAATTATGTGATGAGTGTTTTAATGATTATCTCCAATTTAAAATTGCTTTAATGTTTTACTCATCCAGAAACTTCCAAGGACACGTGTGTGTGTGTGTGTGTGTGTGTTCCAAGGACGTGTGTGTGTGTGTGTTTGGTTTGCAGCAAGCTGAAAAAGCACCCTCTAATTTGATTTTCAGTTTACCTTTAAAATGTTGGGTTCACTGTGCTCATTTCAAGAGAATCCATCAAAATACTGCAGTAATTAATGACAAATTGCATTCCTGTGCACCCAGTCAGTGCTGCTAGACTGCCAGCTCAGAGGCTCTGAAGAACATCAGTGAAGCCCCAAGCCTGATACGAACCAATTTACAAACCCCATTTAGGATTGGCCCAGAAGCCACTCCACTTACACAAATATGGTGTTGAGGAGCAGGGTCTCTCATTTCATACTCCTCCACTTACACTGGAAAATGATTTGACTCATCTGTTACATTATGTGAAACCATTCATGCCTCAGTTATACAACTGCATTACACACACTGTCACAAAGGGCTTTGAGAAACCACACAGGGGTAGATAAAAACAATGATTTATAGATATTTTAAGGCAGATGCCATCTGGCTTATTTATTTAGTGGTTTCTCCTAATCCAAACAATGTGCAAGTCCCAGCTCACATCTGGAAGACTGAGTGTGGACTGACATCCAGGGGCCGTTGTCCTCAGGTTTGAAGGGAAATGGGCCAGTCGATGGCTTACTGCTGGCTGGCAGGTTCAATCCAAGCCACTGCTTTTATGGGAGCACAACCAAATGCTGGGAGTAACAGTAGGAGGAGCCAAAGATGCAAAGAGCCAGAGGCAGTCACCTGTTGCGTGAATATTTCTTGCGGCCAGAGCAAATCAGATCATTTTACCAACAAGCAAAATGTTGCTGCAAATGGCCACTTCTGACCTGTTGCTCTAGGCTGTGCAGTATTAGCCAGCACCCCCTGTAGGCCACCAATATCTGGAAGCTATGGTTCAGGTGAAGTGGCAGAAGACTTCCATCCTCAAGAGAGTGAACAGGAAAACGTTCCACCTTTCAAGACTTAGTAAAAACGAAGGAAGTGATCTCCCCAATGAAGGGGATTGAGGCTTGAGCAAGTGACATGATAAAAGAAGCTATGTGATAGGCTTTGAAGAGATGGGAGATTTGGTCTGTGTCCATGGCTACTAAGGGAACAATAGTGGATCACGTTTCCATAGCGACCCATAGAGCTATCCCCAAGACATCCAGCAGAACAATAGGAAAGGCGAGCAGTTTGCTGCAAATTGAGCTCATTTGATCAAATGAAAACCTTCACAAACTATATCTCACTATGGTTTAGGCAAACACAAGCCTTCTGATCAGGAGTGTGGGGGAGAATAGGGCAAGCTATGTAACAAACAAACTGAACATCTTAGGGATTAAATATAATGCCAAAATTGGATAAATGACATTAAGAAACTTTCCATTTTCAAAAGTGGGTCTGACAGAAATGCCGTGATCAAATTTGCACTTTAAATTGTCTCTATTTATTGCCTCTCTTTGAAGACTGCATTCATCTGGTGAGCCCAAGCAAAAAGATGAAGACAGACAGAATGGTGAAAGAAGCCTGATGCCTTAGCTGAGTGGGGAAAGGTACGCTTCACCAAAATGTAAAGATATGAGAAAGATACGCTTCGCCAAAATGTAAAGATATGAGAAAGATACGCTTCATCAAAATGTAAACATATGAGAAAGATACGCTTCATCAAAATGTAAACCTGTGAGAAAGATACGCTTCATCAATATGTAAACCTATGAGAAAGATACGCTTCATCAAAATGTAAACATATGAGAAAGATACGATTCGTCAAAATGTAAACCTGTGAGAAAGATACGCTTCATCAAAATGTAAACATATGAGAAAGATACGATTCATCAAAATGTAAACCTGTGAGAAAGATACACTTCATCAAAATGTAAACCTATGAGAAAGATACGCTTCATCAAAATGTAAACCTATGAGAAAGATACGCAAAGATACGCTTCATCAAAATGTTAACCTGTGAGAAAGATGCGCTTCATCAAAATGTAAACCTGTGAGAAAGATACGGTAATCTAAATATCCAAGGTTAATCTATAGTTCCCTTTCCACCCCCAGCACATGTACACCAGCGTCAGATGAGTCGTCCACGGCATGTTTCGCTTACGTCATTCATTAATTACGTTTCATTTTCATAAGTTGGAGGAAATATCAGTGAAACAAATGAGAAAGGAACCAAGAGAAAGCAGACAGGATTGCACTCCTACATGACTTTGTTAGCTGTAATATTTTGTGTGAGATAGAGAGCTGTAATATTTTGTGTGTATGGGCACAGGGTGTTTCCTACCCTCTCAGAAATGGCTGCAATAGGGCGTCATGTGAACAAGGTTTCCTTTAATGAATCAATAAGAATCTCTTGCCATGTTAACTTCACAAATAACATGAAGCTCATAGCTTTTTTTAATCAATTAATATTAGACAATCAACAGCTATTAATAATAATAAAACTAAATATTAATGATATAATTAAACATTAATAACTATATAACAGACATTAATAATATAACATTTATTGTTTAACAGTACAAATTGGAAAATGTCTTTATAGTCTAACAGTTATAAAAAAACAAAGGGTGGCTAACAGTGTTTCCAAGGACAACATCAAATGTTTTAGGAAGAGCATAAACTATTGGTGATACTCTTGGAAATGCCAAACCTCATCACCACAGGAAATTTCTCTCCGTCCTTGCTTGAAATTCTACTCTCCGTAAAATCTTTTTTCCATGAAACTTCTAGAAGGTCAAGTGTCAGATTATAGACTCCAAGAGTTTAAAAAGAACACGATGTGAAAAGGCCCTCTACTACTGCCAAACCTAGGAGAGGCAGTTTTAAACCTGTTGAAGGCAGTTTTAGAGTCACTACTGACTGCGGGAGATGTCTGAGATCCATGATGACCACAGCAGTCTCACAATCTCCACTAGTCCAGGGAACAGAGCTACTCTATCATCATGGCTGTCCAAGCACGTATTCCACTGAGAGTCGTGAACAAGCAGCACCTCCCAGGCACCAGAGCCATTTCACCATGTCCAAAGTAACCAGTAAAATCAAAATACCACCTGCATCATTCTGACAATGAACGACGGCTTAGCTAAACACATCCATTGCTGTGAATCTCATTTTCAGAGCTGAGGCTCTGTTCGTTCTCAGTCAGAACCAGGAGATAAACAACATTCCACAGTCTGCACAGCAGAGTCTCAGAGAAGAGACAGGGCCTGGATTTAAACCTTCCATCACAGGGACCACCCCCAACCCTCCATCACAGGGACCACAGCCAACTACAATCTGCAGGGACGAAGTTCAGAAACATAAATAACAAATAATCAGCTTTAGCCTTTTTCAGTCTCTGGATTGTATTATGGTCTTATTCCAGTGCATTTTACCAAATAAGAGGGAAGGAATGCATGGTCCATTAAAGAAAGAAAAAAGGCAGACGTGGTAAAATGTCATATCAATATGTGTCTAGGAGCAAGTCTGATCAGTATTCTAACAAGGACCTTCGATGTTGCACACACACTGTGTGTAGTAAAGGCCACTGCTACCTGCTGCTCTGGGCTGTGCAAAACTAAAGCATCGACTTGATCACCTTTAAAATAGGAGCAAAAACCCTCGCTGTGAGTGTGGTGCATGCTCACATTTTGTGTCAACGGCTTGAAATAATTTCTTTGCAGCTAATAAAAATTATGACCTAAAAAGCCCCTCTGTCTTCACTGGATGGAGACCCTGGGCAGTAGTGTCTCCTGGATATAATATAATATCAGTTTTGAGCCAAACATACCCTCACAAGCTTTAAATCCATATTCATGCCATTCTTCTGAGACCAAAATTACAGAGAAGTTTGGTGGTCCTATATCTTTTATATGCAGAGGGGTCTGGTCTAGGCAGAGCTTTCTGGAGCTTAGATTCAGTTCACTGCTTTACTAACAGAGCTTTTCACCTCTCAGCACATATTTTGCATCAGAATCATCATTTATTCAGTTATGATCAACTATTTCCCTCTACAGTCTCCTTGACCATGAAAGCCATGAAACAAGCAGCTACATCATTTCACGTCACTTTAGCTCCCAATAGTTACGAAAGTTGGCCAGGCATCCAGACCTGTGCTGAGAGCAACGCGTTCCTCTGAAAGGCAAAAGCTGACAGATTCAAATGGCCTCACTCTGGCAGCCAGACCTCTTCATCATCCTCACCTCCTGTCTCTCGAAGGTCCTGGCACCACGGCAGGACATTAGCGAGGAGACACCAACGACGAGAAGAAAACACGCGGCCTAACTGGAGATCCTCTTCAAGGATGCAGTGTAGGTATAACGCAGCAGAGCAGAGAGCGGAGGATAAATGCTGTTCCTGAAGCACAACTAAGCTCTTGATATGGAGCCAAAAGTCCTAGATAAGAGAAAAGGGTGGCCATGCCTGTTCAACACCTGCTTCCACAAGCATCACACAGTGGTAGTTCTTCCTTTGATCTGTGTATTATCAGGGACAACACACACTTTTGACTGTCAATTATTTCTTAAATGAATACTTTGAATTCCAGCACACAAATCAAAGACAAGTGAGCACTGCTAAGTGCTTGTAAAGTGCTTGTACAATATGACTAAACACACTTGGCCATGCTAACCAATTTTAAATTACTGCGTTTTTAAAGCAAAAGGAAAACATGAATCAAGAAGATCTGAGAGGAAATCGGGAATATGGCTGTGTAAAGTCTTTAATAGCTGTTAAAAATAAAACCTTACTGATGATTCGCTGAGCCCTACGTTCCTCTCCGAACGCTCATCACTAACCAAAAAAGTCTACATCACTCAGATCTTCATATCTCCTTTGGTTATTGTATGGTGTTTCACTCGTTGTTACCATGGATACTGAACAAACCCCTATCATCTATAATCATCTAGATTTCAATTTCTATGAGCCTTTATTTGCATATTACCATGCATGAAGAAGTACAGATGAATAATTTTGTGAGTGCAGGACTCCATCAGGATTTTACACCACCACAGCTACAAGCACACACACACAAGCACACACACACACACATACACACAAGCACGCAAGTGTATCCATTTTTGTGCTGCAAAAGCAACAGCTGTTCACTTAAATGTGGGATGATCCACAATGTTGATTAAAACTCACTATTATGATTCTCCTAGAAACCCAATTTTCCAACAATGTGTTACTCTTTAAAAGCACACACTATGGCTGCCAGTCTTTATAGTGGTTGACGCCGGTCTCTTAAGATATGAATGCTATTCATCTAAAAGCTTAAACGTTCACATGTATGTAGATGGAATTGGTTATGCATAAAACGATGGGATTTATTGATTCATTTTTTATTTATTGCAGGTTTGAATAAAATGCTCAACCATGCCTTTGTTGTGGCCTGCAAGAGTTCTTTTCTCCCCCCAGAAGGCCATATTTCTCATGGACCTGTCCAACACCTGGACTCTGAAGTGTGTCCAGATTCTTGTTGGATCTTGTCTACAGTCCAGTGAGAATTTCAGAGAGGGGTGTGGATGCATGCCTGACCACATCCACATACCATCGAGCTGCCCTGACAGACGTTCTCCTGATTAACCAAGAATGTTTTGGTCCGTTTGCATGTAATCTAACTCCACCAAACATGCAGATGCTTACTGCAGTTGAGCATTATGTATTTGTATTTTATTACAGGACATAAATAGGGTTTAGCGCCTTATTCTGTTTAAAAATATAGAGGTGCTGCATTACATTACATATCATACAATACATTGTTGCTGTATCAGCAAAAATCTCCTTGTCAGTGACATGTATAAGTACAACCAGTACCTTAATTAATTAGTCCAGTGAAATTAACTGCCTTTGGTGGAACTACTGAAACTACACACTGATGATTTAAGCTTCAGCATTTTGTTCTCCATATTAATTCAGAGAAAATGTAGATGGTTATTCTCAAGCAAAACCACCAGCTAAAAATGATTACCGAACGGTTTCCCCAGGGAGAGAAAACCAGGACTCTGGCTGATCACACATGCAAAAAGAAATACTTCTGACACTCATTCTAAACTCTCATCTAAGAAAGTACCCCAATCAATTACCCCAGGCAGCTAGACAGATAGAATTTAGTGGAAACTAATTTTAGTTATGAAAAATGACATTTTTAAAGTTGTTAGGAATAGCTGCTGGTAGCAAGACTGTAGTACCAGTTAACAGCAGTCCTCTGAACAACAGGTAACGGTAAATCATAGACTTGAAAAGTGAAAATAATCTCCTTTAATCTTACTCTTTCTTCACTTAACCTTCACAGTAATATACAGAGGTTGATGCCACTTCCTAGTATGCAGTGCTATATCACATTAGAGTTACACAACAAAGGAGATATTGTTTACTGGTACAGGTGGATCCAATAAAACTATTATGTTGTATTGTATTCTACTGTTCTTTAGATTAGAAAATACACGTACAAAGAAAAAACACATTTGGAGCTCATTAAAAAAAGATGTAGTATATTCTTCATATTAGCTGAAACTGTTGCTTGTTGTAGAGACTTAAAAGACCAGTTCCATAATAATCCTACATACAGCATGGATAACATTATTGTTATTACTATTATTATGCATAACTATATCATAGGATGAGCACAATTTTAATAAATCGTTATATCTTTAGTATCAGCATTCTGGCCAATAATTACAGCAAAGTTTTCATCTAAGTTCGCAAACAGCTTAAAGATGAGTTCAACAGCTTTGTAAATATGTAAACAAACTAAAAAATACACAATGCTGCAGTACAAGCAAGCACTTTACAGCATGTAAAATAGACAACAGCCCACTAAAAAACGTTTGGTTTTGTCTATGTCGGTTTCAGATCAACCGAGTACAGTACTGGAGCTATAACTCCCTGGTTAAGGGACAGAGACCCATCAGTAGTCTGGCTGTGTTTAGCAAAGAAACAAATATTCCCTCAGAACAGACTGTGGTTACATTCTGAATTTAATGTCTGTGTTTACAACTCGCCTGTTTACTGACTTCATAGTCTGACTATTTCAATTATGAATCAGCACTGGCAGGAATCCTGATGCTGAAGCACCAGTAAAGCCTCTTTAAGTGCTACGTAAAGCCATCCTTACACTGCACAACTCCAGCATGTCACTACGTCAGGCTGATATAAGCAGAAATATTGACCAAATTCTATGACAGACTATGACATCACACTTGTGAAGATGGTCAGACTATGATTTCTGGTGAGGAAACCCATGATGCTAGAAAACACTCATATTCTGTTGTGTAATTTTGGTGAAGGGAAACATGAAGCAGTATTTCTCTGTGGTCATGATTCAAAGTCCTTCTTTCGAGCCCCATATACTTTGTTTTGTGCTTCTCTGTGGTTGGTCTGAAGTTGGGCACCTAGGGGTACGAGTTATTTCAGGGCGCTCCTTATTGGTTGTTTTTAGACAAGCGTTATAGCAGTGGTCACACTACAAGATTTAGAGGAATCGTTTTTTTCACTCTATAGACACCAAATTAGCTGCCCTGGAGTGTGGAAAAAAACCCTATTCAGAAAACATACAAAAACCCCATTCAGAAATGTGATGTTATCTTGAAAAATAACCAATTATAGCATCAGGCCCTAAATTGTGACATGTTGTCTTGTCTGACAATCAAGACCTGAGGTCACATATTCCATCAAGATAGTATCCCTTTACCTGCTTTAAGGTAAAGTTATATTTTTAGTTATTATGCATCAGAATGTTTAGGTCTTTAAAATCAGAATGACTGACAGTTTTCATATTAGTCAGGCCGTACCTCATCATAAAGTGCATTAGTGTGTAAGCTGCCACATTTCAATGAAGGACCTACGTTTGTAGACAAATCCTGCTGTCCCATCTCAACAGGTTTCGATCAGATAAGCGCCGTGGTGTTTAAGCCTAGATCCATTAGCAAGCTGAACTGAATACCTGTTTACAGCTTATTACAGAGTGCCATGCTAACAGCTGATCTTGGTGCCCAGAGACTCTGCTCTAGCAGACACTCAGTACAGAGAATACCATCTAAAACCTGAGCTTCCATTGTTTCTTTTGTCTGACTAGAACAAACTGTTCATGCAAAAAACAAAGTTCATTTCAGAACTTTGAAAGCAACTTTTAACTTTACATTAAACGTCTCTGAAAGCACAGATATACACATTTCTACATTCTGCATCAGTCCTCCCCTCACCTACACAATTTATTTGCAATATGTAGCCCCTAGCATACAGTTCAGGGAAAACCATTGTTGCTTTGTTCAACTGATGAAGTCAGTGAGCCCTTTATGTCTTTCCTTCCTTCCTTCTGGACTGATGGTTTAACCCACGGTACAGATAACTATCCTTCTGGACTGATGGTTTAACCCACGGTAGAGATAACTATCCTTCTGGACTGGTGGTTTAACCCACGGTACAGATAACTATCCTTCTGGACTGACGGTTTAACCCACGGTACAGATAACTATCCTTCTGGA
>JAOYMR010000017.1:5693350-5708185 GCA_025802075.1 Tenebrosternarchus preto
ATATCAGTACCACACACAGTTCAGCGATGATACAAATATATCAGTACCACATGCTTAACCAGAACACAAACACAGACAGAGCCTTCTCCAGAGACTTCATGAAAATAACAAATGAGAAACTTTAAAGCTGAAAGGGTGAACATAGCTCGGGCAAATTTGTATACTCAGCACTAAAGTCAGGACACCACTGAGAAGTGATAGCTGTGATTACACAGCAGGCTGGTACAACTGTGTATGTATATACACCAGTCAAACGTTTGGGCCCACTTATACAGACAGAGACTATTGTAGTGTTGTAACAAACTTTTGGTTAAGATTAATGATCCAAGACTATTGGCCTCTTTCTTAGTGTCTGACGCATTATGTTTATTCCCAACTCCAACATTGCATTTCAATGGCATGAGGAAAGGTATGGTGCCCTTGGTCCAATCAGGGTTGGCAGTAGTGTGAACAGACAGTCCTGGTACTTGGTTCATGTCCTCAGGCCCATGTTTATCAGGCTGTTTCAATTGCTTTACAAAGAAAACTTTGAAAAACTAAGGCATTTTAACTACAACGGGTCTGTGTTCTTTGGCTGATGTAACCCTTTTACATAAATGGTGCAGCAGAAGTTTAGGTCTTTACAGTGTGAATAAAATGTCATCCAGATTGCTGAAGGCAGGTCTGTCAGTGAGTTTGTGGACAATGGCATCATCTGCTACTATATACTGCCTTGAAGTTTTATTGCATATATTTAGACTGTGTGAACAACATTTGGTTCAGCTGTTAGATCTTCCCCAGGATCTCAAATTATAGCTCATTAGGCAATGGAATTTTATTTATATTTATTGTTAGCAAGTCTAGGAATTGTGGACACTATTATAGAAATAATTTTTCCATTTCCTAATTAAATATTTGAATGGTATTACAATAGTGCCTCTGACTGTCTAGTCACATGTAATAAAACATGTATTTATGTATTTCCTAACAGCTCGCCTTATTGTGTACCTATGTCCAGGCTGGGTCACTAACCTGATTTGGTCTAACAGATTTTACTAGACTAGTGTGTAAACCTGGATTTTAAAACGTGATATTAGCTGTCACAACTCAAGTACATTTAAGGTATGAACACTTTAGAAATTTGTGTGTATTTACACCTGGCAAATTATTCTGCAAAGCAAAGAGGTCCAGACCTCTCTCTCCCTTGCCACCTCCTCCAGCTCCTCCGGGGGGATACCGAGGTGTTCCTAGGACAGAGATGTAATCCCTCCAGCATGTCCTGGGTCTTCCCCGAGGTCTCCTCTCTGTTGGACATGCCTGGAACAAGTGTCCAGGGGCCATCCTGACCAGATACCTGAACCAACTCAGCTGGCTCCTCTCAATATGGAGGAGCAGCAGCTCTACTTCGAACATCTGCTGGATTGTCGAGCTCCTCACCCTGTCTCTAAGGGAGAGTCCCACCACCCTGCGGAGAAAGATCATTTGGCCGCTTGCTTTCGCAATCTTATCCTTTCTGTCACTACCCAGAGCTCATGTCCATAGGTGACCATAGACCATTTTCATGTCCAAATTAATTTAAATCACTAGGTAAAATAAAAATACATTCTCTGCTAATGAGTAGAGAAACAGAAAGGAGAACTATACCAAGTATAGTAAGAACAGTTTACTTGATTTATTTTTTTTTATTTAACATTATACAGTACAAGCAAGTAGCACATCAATCAACACTTTACCAGTGACAAGAAGTTTAAACTGCATATTATTCTACCATTGAATTGATGGGGTGGGGAATGTGAATTTATGTCAGAATCAAAAAGGATTGAACTATTTTGAAATATCAGACCAAACATACATGCAGCAACCTAAAAACCAAGGGGGAATCTGCACTGGTTAGCTAGACGTAAATTGTATATGCAAAAAGATACGTCTTGTACTTTTATCTTGCCCTTGCTCACAAGCCATTGGTTCTCATTTCTTGTGACCACATGCACATATTTTTTGGTGATTAATTTTCTGGAACACCAAACTCATCAGGCAAATACTAAACCTTTAATAAACTATGGCAGATTTGTAAGGGGATGTTTTACAGACTTGCGTGTAAGTAATAATATACTTATTATTATTACTAATAGAAAGAAAAACAATGGGCTGTGTTATCCTTTATATAAGTGCAACCTAGCTTCACAGTTATACAATCCATATTTAGTTACTTATACAGTAAACTCAAGGACTGATTTGATATGTATAACAAGAAAGGTCTGCTCTAACACCTCCGTGGGTTTTGACAATACAAGAAAAACAAACAAACTTAAACAGACATTCTCTGACAGAGCATCTGTGTTCTGTTCAGTAGCTCCCGGTAGATTTTTGATCGCAGAAACCGTGGGTAGGAGTCTTTCTCCATTAGGCTGTACACCTTGGCTTGAACCTCATTAAGACAGGAGGAGGTTGGCTCCAGAAGCTTCTGTCTGGTTTCTTGCCTGGTCCTGAAGTCTATATTAACCTTTATAAAAGGTAAGGTGAGACATGTACTTAACTGTTTAAACAATCATATAATTACCTGTTTATCTTAAGTCAGCTCAGTTCTTGTTTATTTATCATACCTCTCTGGGAGAATGAACATCAATGAACTCCTTGTAGATCTTGTTGGCTTTGGACACCAACTTTGCAGGTGATTTGATCTTTTTGTAGTCTTCACAAATTAACCAGAACTCAATGTTCTCATCACTGAACTCTGTTTTGAGGAACGCTCTGAACGTTGCCAAGCCATCTATCGAGCAAATATAAATAGAGAAATGGCAAATTAACTATAGACGCCTTTAAAAGAACTGCATTACTCTGGGGAGTAGGGTGGAGGTGCTTGGAGCAAAGCTTTTTCTCAGTAAGTAGTGTATATAAGTACTATGTAACTAGGTGTTTTTCTCAGTAAGTACTTTGTAAGTACTTAGTATATAAGTACTATATAACTAGATCTTTTTCTCAGTAAGTACTTAGTATATAAGTACTATATAGCTAGGTCCTTTTATCAGTAAGTATTTAGTAAGTACTTAGTATATAAGTATTATATAGCTACGTGTTTTTCTCAGTAAGTAATGTACTATATAACTAGGTATTTTTCTTAGTAAGTAATGTATATAAGTACTATATAACTAGGTGTTTTTAGTGGGCTATATGACATCTGTGACAGGAGCTCATGTTTTACTCCTTGGATTTCTGTGGTTTTCTTATTTGCTCCTCACCCTCCTTTGTTGTTGTTTACGTGGTTCTAGCATCCCATCATTATTTCCATTATCTAGGACACTGCTACAGCAGCGTTTATCATTCATCGATTTTTTTTTTCAGCATGTGTCTCACAAACATGAATCTTTGCCTTCAAAATTTCATTCTTTTTGTTCATTTCTCTCTCCATCATCTACTCTCTCTCCCTCTGTATGATCATCTACTCTCTCTCCCTCTGTATGATCACGTTCTCGGTGAATCCGCACTTTTCACTCCTGCCAATGTGGATTGAATCTGCATCAAACTGCATCTACATCTTATTTTATTTGTGTGTTTGAGTTTGCATCATGTTTGCATCATTTTGGGATTAGAGGAATGTGTTCCAAGTTGTACATAAATCATGACATGAATGATGCTAGGTTTGTGTTATTAAATCAAGCTTGTAGTTTGCACTGTAATTACCAATGAACATTCAAAAAACATTCCCCTCCCATGTTGCCAAGACTGCACTCTTTTGGATGGAGATCTTGGATGTGGTTTCTGGGTTCTGCTGGAGCCACTTCCCCAGTTTGGGGGTCACTATTGTAATTAAGTTTTTTTTGTGTTGAACAGTGCAAAGATATAATGTTAAACCTATTCTCTTCACTCAGGGTTAGGCTACTCTAACCTAGACTCTCGGGCAGTACTTGCTTTTCCTCATTTCTATCCCCTCCTCTCTTTCTCTCAGCCACTCAGCATTTTGTCCAGCATCTCATTTTTGTTTATGTCTGAAGTTTCCCAGAAGTTTTACTTCCTAGCAGCACTTGTCCAGCACTGCTCTGACTGAAGCATCCTGTTTCCCAGGAAAACATATGTACTACACTAAATGTATTTATTTTTTACCACTTCTCTCTCTTTTCATCAAAAAAAACCCCAAACAGCTCTGCTTGGTGGTGCAGTGTCACTCACATGTCAACATAAGCATGAAAACAAGACATTGCATAAATAAAACCACTGACATCTTTACCCATCCTAAGATTACCTACAGTAATAAAAGCAACTACATGAAGAAAACATAGATCTATTATTCCTGTTATTTGGTTGTCTGACATTATTCAAGATGCCATGTCCTCACATGACAACATAATTGTAGTACACTGTAAAAATATTTTTTTTCAACCTCTAGAATGTAGTATGCTTCCTGTTTCCAACATAACACCATACATTACAGTACAGCAAGGTTTAGTGTACAGTGAGGTTTTAGTGTTCATACTGCACAATGATTATGCATTGTTTGAGATTAAAGTGATACTTAGTATGCAATGTAATGGTATTGCCTGGATGCCATATGTCAATTTTGATTTATAGTTTCCTCTACTTTTAATCTCTAGAAATTAGCAACCATAGCTAATATGGTAGGAAAATGTTTCCTTTAATGGTAATGGTATTCGCCATATTCGATCTGTAGGATCTGTACTTAAGAATGGCTCTTCTATTTATGCAGACAGGTCAAGGCAGTTAAATCTGCCATTTTTGTGTGTGACTGACAGAAGAGATGTTGCCAAATCCATGAGTGAGTGAGAAATAAAAAAATATCTACATTAATATATGACTTGTGCTTGTTATATAAGAGTAGTGAGAAGAACCTCCCAGAAAAACATCTAAACCTAAAGATGAACATTTCCATGCCTCTTTGAATGCCATTTTATTTTTTGGACTGAAAGAAGATTCCTACAGTGTTTTGATCTTATTTTTGTTCTGAATGAAAAGCACTGAGTGTAATTGTGTCCATTGTATTTGGTCTGTATAAGTATTTAAATGAATAAGAAGGTACATTCAAATGTACCTTACAATAGATGAACATAACTTACATTTGTTTGACAGAAGAACATCGAATGAATCTGCCCATTTAGTTACTTCATCTGTGGATAACCTGAACAGATTAAACACAAGGCCAAATGCAGTTCTATAAATTAATTTTGAAAATTCATTTGTATTTTCTGTTTAATGGAGTATTATTACTTACTTTGGGTACTTTGTCGATCTCTCTAGTCCAGGAGGTGAAAATTCAGAGAAGTCACTGCATGAGTCAGATTTATTGGAAAGACATCCTAGTCTGGTTTTCATGGTTCTGAATCTGAAAGGAATGTAACAAATATTTACAAAAAAGTCAACTACAAATCATCTGAAGATCAAAACAACTACTACCAAACCATGGGGATTATACAAGAGAGCTGAGGAAAAACACTGATAAACAGTGAAAGAAAAACCACAAAAATTATTTAGGTCCTACTGTAGGATAATCGATAACCTCAGAGTATTGGCTAGAAATGTTCTGTCTATTAGGTATGCAGCCTATAGTATGAGTGTAATCATGGGAGAGGTTTGGCAGTACCAGCAGTGTATCCCTCCTCCAGACCTAAACCATGTATCCTTCCTCTGGACCTAAACCTATGTATCCCTCCTCCGGACCTAAACCCGTGTATCCCTCCTCCAGACCTAAACCATGTATCCCTCCTCTGGACCTAAACCATGTATCCCTCCTCCAGACCTAAACCATGTATCCCTCCTCTGGACCTAAACCTATGTATCCCTCCTCCGGACCTAAACCCGTGTATCCCTCCTCCGGACCTAAACCCGTGTATCCCTCCTCCGGACCTAAACCCATGTTTGTGCCTCTGACAAAGCAGGTAGTTACAGAGATGAAGCTGGGTGCCTTTGTCCAACCAATACAGGCCTGGTTAATTCATTCCACAGTGAAAGTCAATCCTAATACCATTAGCACACTCACAGTACTTTGTTAAAACGTTGTAAGAAATATTTTATACTTTTATTTGCTACTTTCAATACAGTAAAAATCATCTGGTCTCCTATGGCTATGGAATGTTCAACGTTTATGAACACACTAAGGTCCCATATAAGTTTTATTTATTTAGAATACTTTTATTTTTCAATGTCAAACACAGAAAAATATGCCTACGAATTTCAGCTTTATATACAGAAGAGGATATAAAAATATCTTTTCAAATCACTTGAACAACAAAATGACAAACAATATATTGCTGCTCAGCAATATATATATATATATATATATATATATACATATATAGTCATTATTTTGAGTACACAATTTTGGTTACAATTAGTAGCATTACTCAGACATAATAAAAAGACAGTAAACTATATATAAAGTACTGTCTGTTGGATCTGTAGTGCTGTTCACTATGTCCAAGTGTTTAGTTTTTTCATAAGAATGCAGCACCTGTTAAACAGTAGGGACTATAGCTGCCATTAGTAAACACATTTTGCCAAACACTGTTCCCCTGTTTCTTAGTTACGAGCAAAACCAGATGCCACATCCTCCCTGAACACAAAACAAACAGCTTGGTCATTTTTGCTTGGTAATTTTTACATTTTTTGTTCCAGTATTTTTGTGCCTTTGTGTAAGGGTGTATCTTCAACTCCCTCTCCACCACATTAACACTGTTCAAGAATCATGTAAAGGAAAATCTAACATTGAACTCTATGGTATGAGTTCATCTATTGTTTCTGCATTATCTTTTAATTGGGAACATTGCAATAAATAAATTGTAGTTTTTGTCTAATGGATGATACTGTCCCACAATAACAGATTATCTCTATTTTCTGTAGCATCAACATTTCACCTGTAGGTCAAGAGGATTATTATGCACTGAAGGGAAATATCAGTGAGACCAGTAACATCGTTGCCATGGATACTAGAGGAGACTGTTTACTGAGATTCTAAATGCTGTATATTTAGGACTAAAAGTAATAGTGCTGTGACTTCCACTGATATAAACTGATATAAACCAATAATTTCTAAGTCTAACTGATAAATCTTACTTCTTTGATCTGATATAAATAAAAAAAAATATATAAATAATAAACAAATAGATAAACAAGCAAATAAACAACAAAACAAAATGATAAGGACCTGAAGTATAGGGACCTGTTTGGGTAATTGGGTAATTTAAAAAGATAAACTAAAATCATTTAGCATTCGCTCTGTATTAGCATTTTATTTTTTATTTTTTGCAGAATTTCAATGTCAGTTGCGTATCAAGTTTTATATCCAGGACTTTTAAAAACAATGTCAAATGAAACCTACCACATTTGTTTTGTACAAGGCATTGTTAGATATTTAATGATCGAGATTTTTAGGGTAAGCAACCAATTCTTAGATAACAAATCTTGCGGTAAAAGTAAGTCCTGGGGGAACTCATGAAAAAAGTATTTCATCCTTATACAATTCTCATGAGATGCCCATAAAATGTAAATCTAACTAACATTTCCCTTTCCCCTTCCTCTCACAGAGATCTTGCATGTCAGCAAGTGAATAGTCATAAATTCTCTTTGATGCGTTTACTGCATTACTGCAGTGCTGTCTGTGGATGCTTTGCAACATGCACATTCCCTGTGGATTGGCCTAGATTTCCCTGTTACACTGAGGCTGATCTCTACTGAGGCAGTAGCTCAATCTCTTGTACATTTTTCTTTAAATGTCTACAGGGAGTCAAGGGGGACAGAAGGGATCTAATGCATAATGCTCCACTCTATCAGCAGCTAAATTGAACTGGTTTTCCATTGCTAACGTGACTCAGAACAGATGCACCCATGTGTACATCAGTCTGAAAAGACAGGGGATGTTTGTTTTATAACCAAAAGAAAGGAGCAACACAAATCATGTATAATGCCTGTAGATTTGCTCCCCAGTTTAAGGGATCCCTCACAGCTAACTTGTGACATGTGAAGTACATCACATTCTCCCAGTCAGTGTGAAAGCCTGCCACAGTGTGCCCTCTGCTGAGATCCTGCGTGAGAAGGCTTCCTGCTGAGCTGCTTCTGCCCACAGTTATGTGTTGTGCCGTCTGAGTTCCTTCCCTCATTCAGGCTGTATTTTTAACTCAAGGTGGGCTGCTCTGAACACAGAAACCTCATGTAATCTCTGTCCACTTGTGTACTTGACTAACTAAACCTAGATTAGAATTTGAATGGATGAAAAAGTGGAATGGATATCTTGCCACTACTGTGGTGTCAACTTTCAGAATTTTTTTTTTGAATAAATAGACATAATTATACACTGAATAAAATGTCATATCCTGTGCCAAATCATTAGGTTTTCACTTCACTCATAATACGCTTAACATCTCTAAGAACCAATTCCCTTACAAGCCCTTCACAGGAGTTGTCATGTAAGCACTTCCCTTCATTGGTGATTTCCTGAATTACGCCCACACCAATTCTGGAAGGTTTGAGAGTGAGGCCTGGCATCCCACACCCATGCCACTCCAATCTCACTACCAAATGTTGTTAAAGATAAACCCACACTGACCGACCTGTTTACTCAGACTACAACCAGCCCCACTGACACCATTAATGTGTGTTTAGTGCCACCAAACCTATATGGACTTGATGCATTACACCAACTGCACACACTACATTACACTACACTACATTAAGCCTCCCTGCATTTCCCAACTGCACTGCCCCCACACAGCCAATTACTCCATAAACCATAAAATCCATATGGGCAATTAAGGCCAACCCAGCCCTGCTGACCCCCTTAATGCATGCTCAGTGCCAGCAGAACCATCTGGATGTACCATTCTATAGCTGGCAGCTCTCTGTCCTCTACTTAACTGAGACACTGACAAACCTCAGCCTCTATCTTTATATATCTCTATATCCCCAACTAGCCTGTATTCTCCTCATCCACAGCAACTGACTAGTCCGCTCACCTACTTCTGATAATTCTTCCACAGCTACCATTAGCATACCTCTAAAACCAAATGACCCAAGCAGCTATCTGTGCTGACCCAGTATATGCCTGCCACCCACATTCTCCCACTTCAGTCACCAAATATGCATATATTTCAGCTTCTTCCTTTCCAAACCTTCACCAACTGCATCCTTGAACGTAATTGTTTCCTATATAAAATGAACTCTCTGTTTCATTTCTGAGCCCAGTATGCTAGAGTGCAGCCTGCATTTCACTTATTTTCATGGCCAGATTTCTGATTTTTCTGGATGCTAATCACTTACATGGTAGATGCAGTAAGCTGTAAATCTGCCTCTCCTGTTAAAAATTGGTTCACAATGGCATTAATCCAGTTGACAAAGATCCTGTCTGACTTCATTATGACCTTCATACTGGACGTCTGTCAGACAGACAGACTGGAAGGAAGGAAGGAAGGAAGGAAGTCATTTTTCTGCTTATGTTACAATATTATGCTCCATGTTGGTATGTAAATTAAGGTGGTGCCTACACATACACACACACCTTTATCTGTTAGGAATATTTTTTAGGACATATGGTATTAAAGCACATTTAAAAAATATTAGCAATTATTTTAACTAATTACATCTTGAGCAAGAATGACTTTGTTTTCTTTTAGTAAGATTTATGACCAGTACTAGACCTAACCTTAACTATTTGCGGATTTTATATTTTTTGGTTTGTGAGAGTTTTTTATAACTGTAAAATTACTGGAAAAAAATATTTGTGTATTAAATCCTAGATGTTTATAGTTTTTCTGGCTTTTTCTGTTCCATCTTTCATTACAGTTCTCATTCATATCTTTATTTGTTTCTAATTTTACTCCCATCTGATACCTCTGCTGATATTTCCCTGTCTAGTCTTTTCAGACCTTTTATGGAGTTTTAATCATTCAGTACCTCTGAATGAACCTGCCCAATTTTCAGCAATAATGTAATTATTATTATGCTACAAAAGTATACCATCAAAATGTTCAAGGAAAGTCCTAGTACTTCCAGGAATGAGTTGGCTTACTTCACCCTTTCCATCAGCCAAGTGCTGAAGCCAATGTCTGCATTTACACCCTATTTTGCATTTAATAACACATCTGGAGGAGTCATAGCTCTCCACAGCTTGCTGCTCTGTCTATCTTTGGCACTGCCCTTTTACTTGTGATGTGCACCATTATATCATGTATCCAGTTGCTGCTCCAGTTTATATGGTGTTCAGTGAAATGCTGTATCCACATACAGTTGTACTACATATAGACTCCATGGTACAAGGCCTACATCTCTTTGATTCTGTGACATGTTGCTCCTGCTTGTGTACTCCCTGAACATCATATGCCAAAGCTCAAACTGACTGTATGTGTGAGGTTCTTGTATGTAGTAACTACTGCAGGGGTTGAGGCATATGCTAACACAGCACAGTCTGTAGGTCAAACAGTGACACCATTCTTGTTTTGGTTCCGCCACAGCATATTAGATTTGAAATGAAATATGATAAGAAGTCAAAGTGAAACATGCTTTAAAGGAGAAATAAAACATTTTCCAATGATTCTTCTGTACATTAAGAAACTGACACATATATTATTTATACTGAGTCTTGTATGTTTCAAAGATTCTGTACTAAATTTATTTTAGTATTAAACTAAAACTATTGAACAGATTCAAGTATTCTTCAGCAGTTCGACTCTTCATCTCATGTGAGCTGCATTTTATACAAAAAAGTCAAAATAATAAACAAAAACGTTCATAAATATTTGTTACTTTCTGATGGTAAAATAACTTATTGCTCCTTTTATTCAGGTATTTGCATCTATACTGGGTAATTCATGTAGCAGGCGTAGTGTTTTCTAAACTGTTTTCATCTCTCTATTTCAGGGAACCATGAGTAATTGAACAGTTGGCTCAGTTACATCTTCTCCAGCTGTGTCACTGCACCATTTGGACAGACACAAATGGTCTGAAATTGACTGAGGATGTGGCACGTTCATCTGTTGTCTAGAATGTTGTTGTTGTTGTATTGTGATCTTTTGTTGGGATGAGTTACTGGTAGCGTTAGGTCCCTGCACAACAGGGCAGGTGTGCTCAGCATTAGGACATGTTATTGCTGAATGGTCAGAATCACTCATGGCCACTCACTGACACCTTGGTGCAGCTCAAGCTCGAACACGTGATTAACTTGTGACGTTTTAGTCGGTTTAAATTCCTTTTCCTGTAGAGTTTGCTGGACGGCCAGGAATGCTATAGGACTGGCTTGTCAGGTGCATGAATTCTATTTCTGAACAAAATCTACATTGTCTAATGTTCTAATAAGCCATGTATATAAACTGCAATATAACAAAGACTGCTGAGAACATGCATATCATGTCAAACTTCAACAGAGAAACATTTCCATCACCTTCATTATGAGTGGATCCACAAAATGACTCTAAATGATGGGAGGGTCCAGCTGTTATTCTGTATGAGGAAATTAAGAGAGCAAGGCCAGCTCTAAAAGAAAAAACCGTAGGTGGTATGAGAGGGTACATCAAAGTCCACTCTCATCCCTGTCACTTTCCCTTACTGACATTTATTATCCCACGAAGCCCCTGACTTATTTATGCTTTATGGACATGTGTCTTTGATGTTGGGTCCCTACAACAACATCCCTAGTGTAAACAAAAACTTTTTTTTGGTTGCGCATCTAGACAAAAGCATTTTGCATAACTTCTGAAATCTCTAATTGTTAAGAGTTTATTTATCAGCAGAAAGACTGAAACTGCTGCTAGCGTTTCATAACATAATGAAAACAAGATAAAAGTGTTTCTCATAATTATACTTGAACATCATTAATAGCAATGACAGGTGGTATTCATATAATCACTGAAAAACATTTGAATCACTGAAAAACATAACATTTCCTTCTCTTGAGATTCTCTTTCTTTCCTGCCAACAGTAGAATTAGCAGACAATGCAGATGAGAGAAGATGAATGAATGAATTCATTTGCAGATAGTGGTCTATGAAACACCTGAGAGAGAGTGAAACTCTGCAAGCCCAGGAGGCGTCGGTCGGTCGGTCGGGGTGGTGAATGTGGAGTCCTTACCTTTGCTGCGTGTTGCTCGTTGATTACGGATGGAGTTGGGCTCCCCGAGCTCTGCTGCCACTGCCGCTTTGGCAGCGCTGCCCACACGTAGCACGCCACGCTCGCCGATGCAGGAGCCGTCAGGGATCAGGGAGAGGAGGGAGATATGAGCTGAGTGCAGAGGAAAACACAGTGCGAGAGGCTTTGTGAGCATGCCACACTCCCCGGGGATACAATCCACCAGGCAGGTATCAGTAGAGATATCAGAGTGTGCTGAGAGGAAACAAACTCAGGCTTGTGAAAGCAGTAAAAGACTTTCTGTTTGTGGAGCTCCAGTAAGGCTTTCTGTTTGTGGACCTCCCTTTCTGTTTGTGGAGCTCCAGTAAGGCTTTCTGTTTGTGGACCTCCCTTTCTGTTTGTGGACCTCCCTTTACTCTTCCTCCTGCAACAACCTCACAGGCTTTAGAATGTGGATTTTCTAGGCTTTAGAACGATGGATTTCTTTCATATATCTTATGAGAGCTCATGTTATCTCTGGATTTACAAGTCTGAATTGGACAAGTGTAAAAAAAGATCTTATCAGAGTACTTTGTATTGGACTGCACCATAGGCAGTTATCATTTGTCTAATAAATTACATGAATGTCATTTAACTTTCATATTCTTTATTGTGAGGTGGTCCTATGTTAGTTCAGTAGTTGGAAGTCCCTTATAGAAATAAGGGATTACATAAAAAAGCATAGTGCTGCCTGCTCTGCAAACATTTCAGCTTTGAATTCAACACAATTGTAGTAATATCTCCAACAGTAACTTATTTGAAGACTCATTTGTAAACAAGCCATCTTGTCAGCTATCTGGCCTGGTACGAGCATTTAGACTTGGAGTTTGTTTAATCGCCTAGCAACAGAAAGGGTTCCATGGTTTGTTTGTAATATGTGCACATGGTGTGGGTGTGATATTTGAGACATTGATTTTTCCTTTCTGTGTATTCTAGAATGAGGGAAAGACTGTCAACATCAAAATCTTTGTAATATAAATATTAGTGATTTCTGCTCATGGAGACACAGTGCCCTGAGCTGTTTCCTGTGGTCTTGTGGTGTTTCTTGTGACGTGCCCTTCATGCCCAGCGTGACACGTTACTGGTGCTTTGACCACTGGCTGGTCCCCGCCCACGTCCCAAGACGCCTGTGTGTGCGTGAATGACAGAGCAGGGCGTTTCCTGTGTGTGCGTGAATGACAGAGCAGGGCCGTTCTGAGCACAGCGGGCAGTGCGAGAGGAGCTGCTTCTCAAGGGCAGCTTGGGCGAACCTCAGCCTCGCTCGTCAGCCTGGCTCCTCTCTGGCCTGAAAGATGAATAATGGCCAAGGAAACAAACAGTCCCCAGTGGATGAATAAGGAGTCTTTCTCTTCATTCCTAAGCATTTTCAAGTGAGTGGAAGGTGAAGGTGTATGAAGGTCCTCGGCGGTCTGAATGCCGTCTCACATACAGGATGAGTGCACTCACATCCGCCTCTGACTCGCGTGGTTCGTTTCTCTGAATGTAGGAACTTTGCTCAAGGCTCTGACTTTATACGCAGTTTTGTAGGCGATGTTATATGCCGGAAGTTGACAGAACTCGACTAACTCAAAGGAATATGAAATGGTGGATTTTTCATTGTATAACGTCTTATAAAATTCCTAACCCCTACACATAAACAGACTATAGTTACATCCACAGTGCTTAGCTACAGGCAGGCATACCGAGTCTCAGAGGGCTGGTGGATGTTTTAATTTAGAGACAGGAAGAAAGGTGACACTCAGAGTGAGGACTGCTGGGTAATCTGCTCAAACAGCTCAGGCTCCCACTGCTGACAGCTTTAAAGAACAATATCGCCTTACAAGTACCCATTTTAACAATACATCTTTGTAACGGTTACATATATGGAAGTTTAATTAGTGTACTTTACAGGCAATTTAAATGCAAATAAATAAGCGTGCAGATTGTACAAATAAATCAGTAATTTTCTTGACATATTATTTTTACTTCTTTAGGCAATTACAAGTTTTGTGATATTTGTCTATTTTGTCATATTTAAATGATACAATTATGGAGCAAAAATTAGTACAAAAGTAACTTTTAATTTTGCTACATTTTTGCAGAAACTATAAAGCAATCATGTATCAGGCAGACAATTAGCTCTGTGCTGTAAGAGCTCACCCTCATAATTAATTTACTTCAACAGTGATGAGGTAAGTGTCACGGAGCACCAGGCAACTAGCACCAGGGACACACCCACTCCAGTGAACACACCCCTTCCCAATTCCCAGTTACCGGATAATTAAACGCACCTGCCATTAATCACTTTCACCTCTCACTTTCCACAATATTTAAGCCCACAGGTTCTGCACTTCAACACAGCACATTCGCTCCATGCATCTGAGCAGAGCCTCGGAGTGCTTCATCAGCTTCATCAAAGAGATGCTTTTGATTGCTTTGCCTTGTTTAAAGTATTTACTCTGAACTGTCAGTACATCAGTTCTTCAGTCGTGTCACTTGATTGGTTAGAACAGTAATATCATAAATTGGGCTCTGTATTTGAAATATATCACTGACTAAAAGCTTAGCTTCATATATAAAATATAAATTCCCCTCTCACGTTCCATGTATGCTCTGCCTGCCAGCATTTTGCACCCCACTATTATGTGCTGGATCGTCTCAGTGGCATCTTTGTGTGGTGTGGTAGATCCCAGCCTCTATTCATCTTTGTGTGGTGTGGTAGATCCCAGCCTCTATTCATCTTTGTGTGGTGTGGTAGATCCCAGCCTCTATTCATCT
>JAOYMR010000017.1:5717182-5732059 GCA_025802075.1 Tenebrosternarchus preto
CCTCTACTTGTTCTCTGCTGAGTCTTTGAAGAAGGTGGAGAAATGCAGTGGAGAAATGTGGTGGAGAAATGTGGTGGAGAAATGTGGTGGACACTGAAAGAGCAAAAACATTTGAATGAGCTCCTATAACTTAAGGAGAAATACTGTTATGGAGGATGAGCATTGATTCTTTTGATGATAGTCTTAATCTGCCAAATTCTGGTCATTTTGTTCTCACTCAGCAAGTACATTTTTTTCAACTTAATTCATTTGAGATATGAAATGTATGAGTGAAATCATATCGAAAAAATGTAGGAAATGTAGAACTATGAAAAAAGCAAATAATTTTTATATAACTTATGTAACTATAGTCTAAAAATAACTGATGGTGACAGATTTTTCCCAGCAGCCTCAAGCTGTCAGTCTTGGGCAGCTTCAGTGTATTATTTACTCAAAGCAAGTCGTCAGTCATTATGACTTCCCACAGTCCTCATGCATTAGGGAATTATTAATCATCAAATGAATCGTAAAATAAATTTTGCATGGTGATTTTCACACCTATTAACTATATCTATTAGAAGTCATGCATTTAACTTAATTATAGATCATAGCAGATGTCTGTGGCTCAATCAGTCAAGGTCACTGCAAATATGGTACCGAGCCTTGATATCTGATTAAGACCTTTTCAGAATGCTTAGGATGGGTCCACAGGTCCCATTTAATGTACCATCTGATCACTTCACAGCCCTCCATTTGAGGATGCTTTGACATCACAAATAAATGGATGCTCTTAATAATCTTGGAGTTGTATGTGATGAGGAGCTAAGAGGCTTCAGGAGAATTTCAACAGGACAGTAATGCCTTGTGTTTACCTCTGCAGGCACTGGAGCTCAGTGTTAAATTCTGATAATAAATGATAATAGGTAGTGGTTACAAAGAAAACAGGCAAGAAACAATCAATAATGTGTGACAAATACCGTGTGTCTGCAGAATGTGCCACATTAATTATCATAATTAAAATGGACTTTACTGTGAATCATAAGGTCAAACTAAGCTTGGGGCAGGTACATTCTGAATTAAGAAATCATTAATTAACCATATTCCACACTTAGAGGGGGGCAGAATGCGAACCTAATTGCTTTTGTCATTACCTCACTAAGGTAGCAAATTTTCTTTTACCCTAGAATTGAGTTGATCATTAGAGCAGTATTGAGGGAAGTTGGTTAAATGACATTGACAACTCCACTTCCGTTCTGCCTGCATCTTCTCCAACATGTAGCCATTCACATTCCAGTGGTGGTAAAGCCTTCATGCATTTTACATCACTACTCATGGCAGTGGGTTCCTGTCACAGCACTTATAAATATCTGACAATTATTGATACCGTCCTCTACTTCCTACTGCAGCAAAGGAATACAATCTAAAGGAATACAATCTAAAGGAATACAGTTTCGCTTCATAATGATTAGACTTCACGTTTTTTTTTTAAATGTTATTTTTCTGAAGCAAAAAAAAAAAAAAACCTATTCACCATAATGGCAGTACAGTGAACACGTTTGCAGTATATACTGATGAATTGTTCTGCCAGATAAGGGCAACGGACCTATAAATAGTGCTGGACTTCAGCCTCGTTTCCTCCCCTATGAGCTCAGTCAGGTAGAGATGGGAGCCTCTGCCCGCTGCCTTATCAGCCTGGCCAAGGAGAAACAGCTGAGGGGACTGGGGTGGGGGGTGAGGTCCTGTAATAGTGCCACAACACTGCTCGGTGATTGCCTGCTTATTAAAGGGGCACCAGAGTGGAACATAACATTTTCAGTTTCAATTAAATCTACGAGAGCATATATAATGCATTTCAAGTCCCTGCCATGCGAGAAGCCTTTTTGAATTCACCAGAAGTTGTTGTTGATACTGCAGTGAAATTAGCCTCCTTGTGCGAGTGTTCATCAAAGCCATCAGTCTTGAGTAAGAACAATTAATTTTTCCACATGCACTCACTGGCAGATTTGTGTCTCCAACTTGTTATGAGGGTATAAGACGATTCATGCACTTTTTCTCCCATCCTATAAACGAACGCAGGGAGATATGCTGTTCATTAATTTTCTTTTTTGCCTGAGGGAAAGGTGGATATATACTGCAGGCCACAATTATTTTTGCTACACAGTATGGATGCAACTTGCCAACCGACAGTTTTAAAACTGCTCCCTGCCTCAATTCTTACAGGTGTAGAAAAGACTAGGTGTAGAACTCCTGCATGGACTGTGATCAAACTAACCACCCTGTGTTTTATGTATGCTTAAAAAAGTCAATATATATTTCTTAAATAAAACTTTTGAGAAAAGATTATCTGAATACCCCAGCATGACTCTGAAATGGGAAAGGATTTGCAGATAATAAGATAAAGATACTGGATAATGAGAACATGTTTCTCTTGCTTCAGGATTTTAATGCAATGAAAGAAATTAATGTTCCACAGTTTAAATAATCTGTTTGGGGCAGTCAAAGTAACTTTCAAAATCCCTTAAGTTCTTTTTCTTTCTTATTTAATGTGATTTGCTATCATGTGAATCATTTGTGATAAACATGATTATGCTGATTTTATCACCAGGCAAAAACAACATGGAGAGTAAACAACACTCTACACACCTTACTCTGAAAGGTGAAAATAGTGTTCTAATATGACATGACCAAGGTGAAAAACCCATATTTTACAACAATGAATTTGACCACTGGTTTTAAATCATTTTGCTGGGGTGACAGTCGACTGAGGAAATCCATTGAATATATCTGTGAGAGGAGAGATAAAGAATGTCATCTTGGATCTGCAGCTACTCTATATACAATACATTGGACCAATGTGTATATGTACATTCATATGATAAACTAAACTACAATCCATTCCCCATGTTTCATCAGACTGCACACTAAATTTAGCATATGAATAATTACATAAAAATGTGGTGTGAACCATACCTGTGGTGTGAAATGCATATTTTCATGATAAATAATGAAACTGAGATGTTGATAGAGACATTTAGAAGACTGATCTACTCAATAACATCCATTTTAAATGTTGACCACTGCTGTTGGGAATTTGAATTAATGAAGAATAAAAAATGCTGCCTGGGAGCATAAAAACAGGTGCTTACATAAACGTTTATGGAGATTATCTTGCGATGTTCTGATTAAATCCAGAACTTGAACGTCTTTCTTCTGTGAGGCTTTTTGAGGGATATCGGGCTCTCTGTTGGCAAGCCTTACCCTACAGCTGCCAGCTTCCATATCTCGGCCATCATTCCAGTCTATGAGCTAACTAACTTGTGGTGCTCACTTTAGTTCTTTGGCTGCTCTTCTCCACCTTTGAAGTCTGTTCCTCTTAGCCGAAGCCATTTGCTTTTACCTTCTGAGTCTTTCCACAGAGGCCTCCACCCCCGGTTTTAGTAACTCTCTTGCACCTTTGTATTCTGTTCTCTCAATACTGACTCCCCTTTTCCTTTATATCCTTCATCTATTTGCCATCTTAACGTCGCTGCCTCCATCTCCTGCACTTTATCTGGCTTTCATTCTATTACTGTTTTGAGCCTCTGTTCCCCATTTTATCACACTTTCTGTCTTTTTGTCCCAGAGCTCCTCCCACTCTCTGCTTTTTCCAGTCCCTGCATTTAAATAACCCTCCTTCCGTGTTGGAGACATTTCAAAGGTACGTCCCAGATAACACTCTTATCAACAGCTGGCCAGTTCTTTCTGTATGCACTCATCAGAATGAGAGTGAACAATTGCTAATAATACTGCACTCACCTAAACCATCCCAGCCAGTTCAATCAAACACATAACAACATTCTGGTTAATTACATCCTAACACCATATTGAATATTAGACTGATTTGGATGGAACCAGATGGACACAGTCTGATCATGTTCAGCATCTCCTATAATTACAGTTTTGGCAATGGTAGGCCAGTGGAGTGGATTATTATTTATTCATTTATTTATTTATTTTCTTCCCCCCAGAAAGCCCCATTGTAATATTCTCTAGATTAGTTCACTTGCCAAGGTACAGCCCTCGAAGCACTTTGTTGTTTTTTCATTGTATGTTTGATCTATCAGTGTGTAAATCAGCCACATCAGTGGTCACTGTTTTGGTTATGATTTTTTAACTTTAAGGCCTAATTACTCTTGGATGTAGAAGTGGGCAATTTGTAACAGCACATTTACAATATTAAGTGTTCTAAATCATAATTACAGATATAAACATTTTCCTTTCCCCCCCGAGTGTCATACATAAATGATTATTAACTTAATTGTTGACAGTGGTGTAATGAAGGTTTTTAATACGACCCCATGTTTGTAATGGATTTTGAACATATATGAAATGTGAATTTACCCAGAGTGCAGTTCTCATGTTGTGACGTGCGATTGGTCGCGCTCTGGTGCAATATTGCCACCCCAACTTCACTGTCTTACCAGTGTAATGTAAAGCACGATACAGGCAGCTGTTGAGTTTCCGTCAGCTGTACACACGTGCTGGATTTGATTATCTGTGTTCTGTGACAGGCTTTCATCTTTGTCTTTTCTTGTTTTATTCTATTGTCAGAAATGATGGGTAAATCCTGCGTGTCTAAAATATCCACAGACACTTGCAGAGAGCTTGACTCATGTTGCTTATAACCCAACGATGACTGAAAGACATCACATGCAGTCAGCTGGCCTGTCAGTCCTGATGCTGCACGGCCATCTTTCATTGCTTGTTTCACCGTGGGAAGCTTGCACCTCGACCCACTCTCCAGCAATGCACCGCAATCACTGGAAGCACCTGAGATGTCGCACTTATGCAAACATCTCATTAGTTTTGCCCATTAGAGAGATAGTCACTGCAGTGCCTGGTATGTACATTTACTAATCATGTTTGTTAGGCTGAGGATCCATCCATATAACACACTCTCTAAACTTCATTTGTTATGATCTAGATTTTTGACATGGACAGATTTGTTCAGCTCTAGGAAATATCTTATGGCCACAAAATGATTGGCTTTGTATTATGGTTCAGGTAGTAAACACTGAGTACATTTTGCCTACTTTAAGTTGCAAAGCAGCACTTATTTAAAATGTATGACTACGAATAAAACAATATTGTACAAACACACAGTGTGGCTTTCTTTTACTCACAAAAAAAAAAAAAAATTGATTTATTTCAAATCAATGTTTAGCAATAAACAAACATATGGAATACCTGTATCACCAGTGAGTGTCAAGGGGGAGGTATTTCCATGACAACCTGAAATCCACTATGGGAGTGATTCCTTAAGTGCATCCATAATTCATACCCAATATGTAAAAGTGTGAGTAAACTGTCAGATTATACGCATTATCACAACGTAATGAATAATTGATTTTCTTTCTTCTTCTTTTTTTTTTTTTTTGTCAAAGAGAGACAGGATGAAATTAGTTTCTATGGCAACTCTATAGTACAGCCCCGAGTTGGTGGAGAGTATTCTCAGTGAGATAAAGGCTAGCCCTTCATGAATGACTAGACCTGCCTCGACAAGCACAGGCCATGCTGCCATGCTGTTTGAGCAACAGCGTTCAAATTGGATTGCATCTGCTCTTCATCTGGTTCTCGCAGGACGTATTATGAGGGTGGATGAGCACACCCTGAGAATACGGTCAAACAGTAAACCACTCACAGCTTTTAATTCATTAAAACAATTAGGCAGGGAAATTACTAAAGGGTTAGGGTTAGGCTACACAAGGAGTTCTTTGTAATGAAGTCAGATTGCTAGTTCTTGAATGTAATTCTAAGAATATACGTTATGAAATCTTTCTCTACATCCAAATTCAAATAATCTGCCAGTATGTTGGATTACATTTGTTTATTAGATTACATTTGTTATGGATGTGTCAGAGGATCTCTAAATTAAAACAATTCTTAATCCCAATGGCTGAATTTACCATCATCATGAGTCTAGAGTGATTGGAGTGATCAGATCACATGTGGGAAGCCAGACCACCTGATTAGATATTTTTGCTCTTTAAATTACTTCTGATGGCAAGTTGAATGGCCTTATGCACATCCAATACAGTGCTGAGTACTCTGCCCAAATTAAAATGAAGCATAACTTGAAACATCTCTGCCAAAAATGTTATTTTTATCTGATGTCAATGTCTGCCATTTGAGTTTCTTTTTTGCTCTTGGTGCTGACCACTGATGATCTGATGAGACATTTTAATACCAGATGTAAACAGGGTCATTGATACAAAAAGGGAGTATTTGTCAAACCTCTTGGTTTGATGCTACAGCATGAAAACAACCCAACATTCAATAAGAAAATCACAGAACATTATAAAAAAATTATTTTGTAGTGTATCAAATAAACCTCATGGTCTAAAAGAAGCCAGGATATTTTGGACAGGAAAGTATGTATTTTGTGCACAGTGTCCTTGTCTATTCCCCTTCATGTATGCATCATAAATCTTTTTGACTCAGGTTGTTTTTTGTATGTTCAAGGCTTTTAGGTTATAGAGATATTGAAGTTGTGGTAGCCTTTGCTAGTCGATTTAACTGTGTTGCATGTACCTGTGTCTGAGTATTGATTAACCTGTGATGAACCTATCAGCTGGTGTCATGACCCTGTCTGCCTTGTTGAAAGAGGCCTAATGAAGTTCTCTCATGCATCCAATCATGTCTGGCTCTCCCACAATGCATTTGACTTTTGCAATAAACAGCTTTTATATTTCATATTTTGGACAAATAAGTAATAATAAAGATAAGAAAAGCTGTATTTTGCAGTACTGATGGATTCATAAGCACCACTCAGTGGCTCATAAGCAAAGGTCAAGAAAGAACCAGAGTGGTTTATCCCAAGTAAAGCTAAAAGAACAAAACTAAAAACCCAGGCAATGTGTTCAGAAAGTGGATGAAATAGATACAATAGGGGCACTAGAGATATCCAGCTCTGAATCATACAATAATGTTAACAGGACAACACACGATGCACCAGGTGTGTGATGAGTATATACACAGTCTTAATGAGTCGCTGAAGAGCAGCAGGTGACAGGGTGAAGCTGGAGTTTCAGTACATAAATCCAAAATGGCAAACACTGGACCAGAGTGTCCCAGAGCAGGAGCCTCCATGGTAAATGTACAGAGCAGGGGTTTTCAACTTCACTTTAATTAAAGTTCCTGATCTAGCTCAGCCGTTCATGAATTTGATTAGTTGTACTATAGAATGGCAAAATTGAAACTACTGGAACGTGGTGCCCCAAGATTGGAGTTAAAAAGTCTCTGTATAATAATTAGTTAATCATTTTTGATGTATCATGTTTTTTTCAATGCAAACGTATTAAATGGTCAAAAAGTAATACAACTTATAATTGATTAAATGCAATACCAATATAATGACATTCAAGATTATGATCACCATTACTGCATAAATCAAATTACTTAAGTGTTCTCAGCTCCAGTCCCAAGGACCCACTACTCTGCAGTTACGTTTTTTACGACTTCTAACACACCTGATCCAGCTCATTAGTTAATTGTCAAGCCCTCTCTGACTTTAATTAGGTGTTCTAGAGTTGGTAAAACCTGGAACCGTGCAGGTCACTGGGGCAAAGTTACCTCTAAAGTGAATCTAGGTCATTCACGAATCATGCTCCTAAAGTTATATCCTCCTGCACAGTTCAGCCTCTGCTTGTGAATTGCACCTGATCTAGCCAGTAAGGGTTTTGACAAAGCTTTGATTAGCAGGTGCAGTTGTGTTAGATGTGGATTGAAGCTAAACTCAGCAGGAAGACAGATCTCTAGGACCAGGGCTGATGTCTGCTGATCAAGATCTTTCTGACATATAGAAAGGTGTGTTCAAAAAGAGTACATACATAAAATGTGGCATATGGGTGAGCTCTGAAACTCAATTCTCTATGAAGGGCTCAAAATGTAGCGGCCCACCTGACAAGCATAGCTAAAAATGGAGGATAGCAAGACTAATTAGAATCACGGTGAGACTGAATCACAGCTGTGTGGCATTTGCTTTCACTGAGCAATGAGCAAACTTTTATCTGAGTTTAAGTTCAGCACTCTTGTGGACAAGAGGAGAGTGACGACAGGGCAGGATGCTGGGAAATATAAAAGTCTCTAATAGGGAGACTCCTGCCCTCAGGGACCATCCTCGTCTTATTGGCCATCCATTCGTGAGACAGCGGCCCATTCTCACCACGGACAATCAGCCAATTAAAGTTCCATAACCGGGAGACATTCAGCAAGTGCGCTCTTTTACAGGAGGCTTTCAGCAGCCGCTGAGCTCCTGCACTGACACTCTGTCATAACAATGATGAATAGGGCAACACGTTTCGTGCAGTGCTGCTGTAAACGCTAATGAAGGGCTGGCTTACCATCACTCCGATATACAGCGTTTCTTCAGGCTACATAAAATGTGGCAAAATTATCCTAAGCATGAGCACTAGAGATCGGAATGAATTATAAACAGGTTAGAATTTATTGAGGGTAAAGTGGGCTGAAGATTGGTGGAGTTTCTGCCCCATACTAATGGACCAGTAGTAAAAAGTGTGGAATATGTTTTATTTATCCACCCCTCCTCCCCTCAGCCTTACATTTAGGCATTTAAACTCTTCAAATGCAAGATACAGTGAGCTGTAAAACTAGACATCCACCAAATGAAATACAAAATATCCCTCGTTAAGTTATAAGCATTTCATGGATTTTGGCTCACATAAATTGTCCAATATAGCAGATTTTTCTCTGATGTTATGACTCACAATATTCGTCTTTGCTATGGAGCTTTGGGGGCAGAGTGTGTCCACTGATCATGAGCCTGATCTGTATGACTTAGTGTTGGCTTGTGGAGCATTTCACATAATATTCACAATCTCCTGTACAAACTTCCAGATCTGCTCTGCTTGTCTGGACTCATTTGTCTTTGCTGGTGTGATGTTTTCTCCTCTTTCAAACATATCACTTCCTGATAACTAAATGTTAAATCTATAGCCCTGTACAGATTACAGTATGTTGGGTCTGTAGTTTAACAGTTTTGAATTTGGTATACTGACTGCACTAAGCCCAACCAAATGATTTCTCTGAAACCAGATGTACTCTTTCCCATATCATATAGAGTGTTTCTTCTAAACTGCTGATGGATTTTTTTTATCAGTTGTACTATGAAACTGTTATGTGGGTCATTCATTTTTTTTGTTTGTGGTTATCTCCTTTATGTGTATCCCATTATAAAGCAAAAACAGTTTGGCTCTTGAGCAGAGACTGCTTCTGTTTTTCATGACAGCATGTTCTGCTCTCTTGCTATTCCGCTCTTGTTATTTTTAATGGAGGTTATGCTTTGGCAAGCACAGTTCAATTGAGGAAAGATGGGAATGTGATTTCTGCTATATCTGCAGTTCGAGCTACCGTCCACCGTGAATAAAGAACGCAGGTTATAGAACAGACCCATGTGAGGCCTTATCTCCATTGGCCAAAAGGGACGTTGTTCGGTCTGCATAAAACACAGTGGACCACTATCCCCTGAACAGATTATTATTGAGGGATTTTTCAAAGTCATAACAAATTGGCAATAAAGGAGATACATGTGATGGGTTTCATTGGATTAAAAGACCAGGTTTCTATGATATTTACTGTTGTTACTGGAGAATAAAATGCAGTTATATTGCACTGTGGAGTGGTAGGAAGAGGATCTGTCAGTGATAAACTGTCATTCATTCTACATGTTTATTCTTCACCTTTGTTTGAATGATGTGCATCTGTTTCACACCACGCCAGCACCAGTCTCTCAGTGTGTCCTGTCCTGTCCGTTGTCCTTGCATCTACACTAGGCAATGCAGTCTCAATTTTCTGATAAGAGAGACCTGCATTTGGCAGGAGAAACTTTTTACACTTTTTTTGTGATCTGTGGAAGATACTGGAGGTGGTAGCTCTCATAGAAGTGCATAATGCTTTCATCCGCTTTGTGTGAAGCAAAGGCACAGTCTGCTCCTACTGAAAAAGCAATGTCAATTTGACAGATTTAGAAAGGCTATATAAAGTCTTTCATGTGCCACTGAATCAAAGGTGGAATAAGGGTCCATGTCGAGTCTTCATGGCTGATCATCCACACTGCAGTCTTTCAGTGACCTGTGAATCACAGCATAGGTGAAGTGAACTGTTCACATTATAGATGCGTAGCTCCACATGGCATTTTGTTATTATTCATGCTGAACTGTGGGGTACATCTAGAATGCAGGAGAAGAAATCAATTATCTTATCTGCTGTGCAAAATGATAGCATTTTCTTTAAAGAACCATTTATATATTATAAGATATTATACCACCAACTCCTCTGAATATCATCTTGTATGACACAATAAACTGTATTGTAGGAACTGTTATATCATTATTAACTTTATGTCTAGATCATTAACAGAACCTCAGATGTCTGTTTTTCCCCAATTCAGGCAGAACCAGTAGCATCATCATCTGCTGACTGACAGTCTTTCAGTTATTTTCATTTGGTATTCTGCACATCTACACTCTTGATGTCAGGGAAGCTCTGAGCATACAGTACTTTAGTCTTTTAGTACGTGTTTGCATTGACATTACCCATGATCATCTTGTTTGAGGAACATTTCCATTTTGCTGTCACCAAAGTTTTGACTGCCACACTGACAGCTGTCATATCCATCTGGTCTCCATCCCATATTTTTCTGAGCTGGGATGCTGCTAGAAGGTTGTGTGGCTTCAGAGGTTAAGCTGGACCCTCTCAGCCCTTTGCAGGATTTATGGGTGATCAAGGGATATGACCAGATCTAAGGAATAGAAGTCAGTCCTCAGTGATACTAAGGAAAGACTCCTATATCTATATCTACATGTACTGTGAAATGTGCTCCTCTACTTATATTGAAAATGATTCATAATGCCTCATATTGCACACTAACAGATGTGTTGCTATTACTCTGAGAAAGGAACCACACAGGTCATGAGCACCAATTTTTGTTTGAACCAGAAAATTCCTCACCAGCATGATCTGACCCAGAAATGTCAAAAGTGTCTACCCCATACTACTGCTTGAACTGGGGGAAAATATTCATGGCCAAAACCATGTGATATGAATGAAACCCAAATGATCCCATTCAAATTCACGGCATGGCCACTAATTTGAGGGACTGACACCAGTTTCCAACAGGCCTGTGTCCTGCATGACACAACCAATTCCCCTCTCTTATTTACTCTTAAATGCCATAGAATCATTGCTCAGCATGAGAGAAATATTTCAGTGAAACTTCCTCTGTAGTCACGGTCCCAGAAATGAAAGTGAAGTCTCATGGATATGGCATTTTTCTGCAAAAACTAGTTCACAAGTTCAAAAGTAATATATATATATATATAGGGAATTTTGGGGGCAGTGTATGTCCACTGATCATAAGTCTGATCTGTATGACTTAGTGTTAGAACTTCCAGATCTGCTCTGCTTGTCTGGACTCATTTGTCTTTGCTGGTGTGATGTTTTCTCCTCTTTCAAACATATCACTTCCTGATAACTAAATGTTAAATCTATAGCCCTGTACAGATTACAGTATGTTGGGTCTGTAGTTTAACAGTTTTGAATTTGGTATACTGACTGCATTAAGCCCAACCAAATGATTACTCTGAAACCAGATGTACTCTTTCCCATATCATATAGAGTGTTTCTTCTAAACTGCTGGTAGATTTTTTTTATCAGTTATACTTTTGTTATGTGGGTCATTTTTTTGTTTGTTTGTTTGTTTGTTTATCTCCTTTATGTGTATCCCATTATAAAGCAAAAGCAGTCTGGCTCTTAATATTATATATAATGTTTTTTGTGGACAGCAAGGGTTTCCTCCTTTCACATCTCCCATGAAAATCAAACTTGGGTTCATTCTAATGGTAGATGCATGCACTTTGACATTAGTAATAATAATAATAATATAACAACATATAATAATAATAATAATAATAATAATAATAATAATAATAATAATTATTATTATAATTATATATATATATAATATGCACACATACTGAGATTAACACATGTCACATTTCAGAAGATGTTAACTGCCTTTGTTCATTTCTGTTCCTTGTTTGGTTTCTCTGTTCATTAAATTCCTCACCCTCCTAGCACTCACATTTCACTCTCTGTCCAGAGATGCCACAGAATGCAAAGCTTAATGAAAGGAGTGTAATGTGTGAGCTGAGTTTGACAGAGGTGCTCAGCTTGTAGGGCTCTGCAATTGGTTGAAAACAACAGGAGCTGGAACACTGCCAGCTTTGAGCAATCTTAGATCACTTAACCAGCTGAGGCTCTGTCAGAGGCTGACTTCTATAGCTGGCAGCCCAGTGACTTCCAGGACTTCTGAGTTTCAGGCTTATATAGCCATGCAAGAGGTTTATGATGGTGGGTGGTAAGGGCTTCTTAGTTGAATTTGAATTTTATTTTGCATATCAACAGATTGTCAGAACATGCCAGAGTGATCTTTATAAGTTGGCTCAATGGAAGAGCCAAGACCTGGGGTACTGTGCTGGTGACCACAGTCAGATTAGAGTTCTTTTTCTTCACTCTAAGTGGAGTAGAGTTTGTGATTGAGCCTTGCTGTGCCTCAGCCCAGTGGTGGAATGTGTACTAGAGTTTTGGTCCTCAGCTACCTCCATGTCTTGGAACTAAGAGACCATTATGGACATGTTTGTGGAGGGAATGGGAAAAGACCTCCAAGCTGAGGTGGCATGCTGAGAAGAGTCCCTATATAAACTAGTTGACCATGCCACTCAGCATCTTAGAATATAAAGGTGCCACTCTGCAGAGGAGGAAAAGGAGAGGGGAGTATTTGAAGAGTGGAGATACTGGCTAGAGGGTGCCTAGCATTCGTTTGTTGTTAGTCGTCACCACAAGAATTTGCAGTACCTGAAGACCACCAAGAGGCCCAATACCAGACAAGCCCAGTGGTCAGTTTTCTTCTTCTGCTTTTTTTCTATAATTTATTTCCAAAAACATAAATGTGTCAGTTAACCCAGAGGCCATCCTATCCTCCTGATTCCTGGAGTCTGTCCTGTGGGACCTGGATCGTGCTATCAACCAGGCCAACCTGCATCCTCTCAATTTCAATGAAAAACCGCATGTGCTCCCTCACTATTGATCCTCCCTCATTGCCTGGGCACACACCTCCCTGGGGACTGGACTCCCAGGATTGATACGTACGGGTCATACAAGTGACCATCCATGCAGAGGAACCTTGTGAAGTAGGTCGTATCACGTGCCATCTGTTCTGTCTTCAAACATCAACTCAACAATGTAACCTAAAGGGTCAACCTACCTGTAGGTAGTCATGTGTCTTTCTTTTATACGTGTGCTCTGAATGCAGTAATTCCAGGTCCCCTTGAGGTCCCCCATCTCTCAGCCATTGCTGGAGATGGAAGGCAGTCCAGTCTACCCTGCTAGACCCTCAGATACGTAAAGGTCAGCTGCAGGTCTGCTCCATTTGTAGACCAAATGATTGAAGCTGTGTGTCAGATCCTGGACCCAAAACTCATCGCACCTTTTAACCATGCTCACCCATCTTGGCTACCATGCCATGCGCCCAGAACTACACTTTACCTATCTCTCTTACTTGGTTTTGTTTCAAGGTCTATGTCTGTTTCTGTCCCAGGGTGTGTTGTTCAGTCCATAATTAAATGTCCTGTCCAATCTCCAGTTCTGTCTCCTGTCCTATCCTCATCCAGCACCCATTCTGTGTTGGCTCCTCACCTTGCCCATCTCATCTCACCCTGGCCTGGTCTTTGGTAGATGGTCCTGTCAAGCTTGCCCCTGTGGTGTTGTGATTCTTACTGAGGCCATGTGCTTCTTTGTCATGTGCTTCTTTGTTTTTATGTTGTTCCTTGGGTTAGGTACCAGGTTTTTTTTAACCTTTTATTTAGTTTTTTTTGTAAAGAGAATCAAGTAGACATCATAGTGGGGAGATGTAACCAGAACAAGGGCAGTCCAAAATTTTAAGTCAAGTTTCACTAGTGAAGATCAGAGCATGAGTGAACAGCAAATGAAACTGAATCAACAACAGCAAAGACAATCACACAAATGAGCTCTAGGCTGGGGGAGGGGTCTGCATTGTCTCTTTTGTAGTTGTTGGCTTCTGGGAACAACAACACAGAACTAGTGAGGTCAGCACAGGTAGAGTTCGGGATCAAGTGCCGTACTGGAGCACAACAGAGGAAACACAAACACAAACATGTAGACACAGTGGAGCATAACATTTCCACCCCACCTCCCCAAAAAAGTGAACAATCAAAGTACAAAAACACTCTCCCCAAATACCTCACTCACACATTAATCCAGCAGAGCATACCACTTCCACCCACAAAAGGGGGCCCCTGGGGGACATAGATGTACAGCCAGGTATGTTGGAGGAGTGTTCACATATAAGGTCTCTTATGACAAGTCAAGGGCCAGGAAACAACTGGGCTAAGATCTCATCCAAGCAGGCTTTCTTTTCATAGAAGTTAAATCAGTCTTTAGAATCAGGGGAATGAGCACAGGAGACTTGTCACTTGTCGATTTGGAGACTGTCTGTTTTGTGGGAGTACTCAGCGGGAGCTGCAGAGGAGATGAGATACACAGGGTCCATATCAGAATGAGAAAGAGCAGGTGGAGGCACCTAAGAGGGGGTAGAACCTGTCTGATTTCCTGTTTCATGTGCTTTGCTTTGAGATCTCTTAACCATTGAGCACTAGTGTTATGTGATGATTCATTCTTCCATACGGTCTTCCAATACTGTTGTGTTTCTGCTCTGGGTAAATCCACATTCAGAGTTCTATTGCACTGAAATGGAGAGTATACTTTGGATGGTTAACTGGTGAAATGGAGAGTATACTTTGGATGGTTAACTGGTGAAATGGA
>JAOYMR010000017.1:5732159-5744588 GCA_025802075.1 Tenebrosternarchus preto
TACTTTGGATGGTTAACTGGTGAAATGGAGAGTATACTTTGGATGGTTAACTGGTGAAATGGAGAGTATACTTTGGAAGTTTAACTGGTGAAATGGAGAGTATACTTTGGATGGTTAACTGGTGAAATGGAGAGTATACTTTGGATGGTTAACTGGTGAAAATGGCATTTACCTTTTTTTTTAGCCATCTCTGAAGAGTAGATGCCAGTGGTGATAACTTTTCTTTAGCCTCACTTATGGGGAGCCCATTGTATATCTTCTGAAGTGCAGTGGGAGTGGCCTGTTTTTGTAGCTACGGATCTCAAGCATGTCTAATGCAGTGGTGTATATAATGTGTCTGCGTGTGTTATATATGTGTGTATACATGTCTGTTAAAGATATGCAATTAAGCATAACAATAATGAAATATGTATTAATCTTATTTACACTATATACACTAAACCAAAGGATACACTAAAATCAACAGGCTCAGATACAGTTCCTGATATCTAAAACTTTTGTACTAAAAGATTCAGCACCACTAAGATTTATGCATAGGCATAATGTTCTGTGTACAATATAAAAAAGAATAAGAATGTATAACCTTTTTTTCTTTCTTAAGAAGACAAAATACTTGTTTTTATGCTAATAAATCAAAATATATCAGAAGTACAACAAAATTAATGGACTAACATTAGTCATCAGCTGAAATATTATAATGCAGACTACTGTTAGTGCTTTTCACATGCATGGTATATTTGGCTCTAAAATTAAATGTACTGTTATTCCATTTAAATACAAAAAATATCACTGGTACACATATTCAATTACATTTCTATCTGGGTACCACCAGACAGATCTCCTACAAATATGTAGCTCAACATGATAGCTAATATGCTTTGACAAAAGGTATAGTTTGCATAAAGGAAGGGGTTTTAAATAAGTAAGGAGTTATCATCTTTACAGTGCTGCCAATTTTTGACCTTCTGAAATGTTGCAAAGTTGTGTTGTAACAACTTACTGGTGCTGGATAGAAGGAAGCAATATTTTTGAATCTGCTAATTGCGGTCACAGCATAGCTTGGTTTGATACTATTCACTTGGGAATTCACATTGTAGAAGAGCTTAGCAGGTTACCGGGTAAGTTGGAAAAGATCCCAGCTTTAAGCTCTTTAATGAGCCCTCCATCCTCCAGCCAACATGGCTTCTGCAATAGTATGATTGGATTGTGGTATGTTACTGCTTGAAGGCTTTTTGGCCATAATAGTGGTAATTTATCTACTCTCATATTATTCAGGAAACTTTGGATCCTCTAGACATTAAGTCACAGAAGTGACCATGTGGGATAGCATGACTAAATGAGATAGGGTTAGCATTTCATACTCCCTATGGATATTATGAAATAAAAGGAAAAGTTGATCTTTACTAAACATTTTATGGTAAGTATACACATTTAATGTACTTATGTGAAACAAAGGAATCTGAATCATTATCAGTTCATGTAGGATGACTATTCTGGTTTTCACCATATATAAATAGGGACTTTTATTTGTTAGACTTACTTAGAGAACCAATAACAATTGTCTTCAGAGTCTGTATGGCTAGATAATCTTATTCCTCTTCATTCAGCATGTTCCTTACACACAAAAGAAAAGGCTATAAAGTTTAAGGATATGTTTAAGAACATGGGGCAAATTTCAAAAATATGGGTCAAGTATTTAAACAATGTGTGAGTCTTTTGAATCCACAAGCAGGAGGGTAAATAAATTACTGATACTGAAGAAGAGTATTAACATACTGTAAGAGAGGAAACTGCTCCTCTATGTATGTTTTGGACTTGATGGACTGCATCCTTAATGAGAGGAGCTCGAAGATGTAGTGGGATGGATTTATGAAAGCTTTTCAAAGAAAAAAAAGTGGCCATGGTATTAGAAACCTTCTTGACTAGTTACCTAGTTACCTAGTTACCCTCCTACTGTGTCATGGTGGTTTGATTGTATGCTTACAAGGCTACAACACATACAAGACAATGAGATGCATCTCAGTAGACTTACACTACTGCATAGCTGAACAATAAATCTTTTTTAATAAAGATTTTAGGTTCCACAAGTTTTAGGTTCAAAGTATTTTTAGAAGACTAAACATTTTTGTATTTTTTTTACACTGTAATTTGTCTGCTGGCTATAACTCTAAAAGTATTTGACAAATGAACCTGAAAACCAATTAAATGATAATTCACACTTGAATGCTATGAGGACCAATTCTCTAATGGTTCAGTAGAATTGTACAATTAATGTCTACCGGAAATACCGCTAATGATAAGCCATCATTAAGATGGGGTTATTAGTGGTGTTGTCCCATTTGAGATTATAGAAGATTGTTTTTCCAAGGAATCTACTGTTGTGACCACTGAACCATGGTTTATTAAGGTAAGTACTGTAGACATGAGTGGGTTCTGCTGAAGTTCTGATGAACAACGTTTCTGCATTTTTCTGAGTTTTTAGCTCCAGATTATTGAAATTTCACCATTTCATAACATGCAGTCTCACATCATTACTTATATGAATGATGCATGTTGTCATGTTGTGTTATGCCACTGTGTAGCGTTGGATATACAATCGTAGGTGGGTTAGAGAGTCAGAGTCCTTCTTTCCCTGGGTTAGAGAGTCAGAGTCCTTCTTTCCCAGCCTCACAAACTGGTTCCTCTCCATCAGGAAATCAGTGATCGACCGACAGATGGAGTCAGACACAGGCAGCTGGGACAGTTTGGTCTGTAGAAGCTGTGGGATTATTGTATTAAATGCAGATACAAACAGAACCCTTCCATAAATCCTGCCCCATCCAAACGCTGTAGAACTAAGTGCATATCTATGTTCACAGCATCATTTGTATACCTCATGATTTTATATACAGAATCAGAGCCAGGTACCATTTTTTAAAATTATTTTTGTTTACAGATTTTTTGTAAAGAGAATCAAGTAGACGTTGTAGTGGGGAGATGTAACTTGGGATGAAGTCAGAGCATAATTTGTGTTTAGAAAAGGTGATATATGATCTCACAGTGTCAGTGTGTCCTCATTCAAGTCACTAGCTTCTGTTCTAATGACATTCCAAACTGTAATCAAAACAGCTCTTTAGAACAATAAAGAGCAATTTGTGTTCATGTTTTACCCTTCCTATTGGCACAGGGGACATTCATATTATGGGGGTTCTTTGCTTAGTCTGTTATTATTAAAGTTTCCCAAAGGATTGTGTTGATGTGTGAAGACTGTTTGCCCATAAGTGCATATAGGATCCCTAACAATTTTCACTAGATTGCTTTTGGGTCTGTTGTTTGCAAACACACAACCGAGAGGTGGCACTCCGTGCTTGTCTGACCATCTGGTTGAGTGCATAGTCTCTTAACTGTAATGAACTTCACTCCCTGCATACTAAACACTGCTCTTCTTTAAAAGAAAATAGCAGCAAGCTGTCCATTAGATGCCCATGTGTACAGCAGGGTCCACAGAGTGAACCCTCAGCTGCTGTCCATGTGAGCTCCCACCCTCGAGCATTTGACCTGACTGATCATCCGCATAAGGACCTCACATGCTGCTCTACACTACCACACAGTGGATAATCTATTAGAGGAAAGGTTAAAACAAGGACAAGACTTGTGTGGCTGCTTTACGACTCCTCATTAGGAGGTCAACACAAGCCAAACTTCCTGCCCCCCCTCCCAATCCATACATGCACACACCCATACAGGTACGCTTTGAAATGTGCACACATGCAAACGTACACAAATGCGTACTACCTGCCATAGAGGATCTCAGGAGTCGGGGAATGTTTATAGCTTATTTTACCTGGGTCCCAGCTGGGGCACACACCACGCTGGTGTGCTGCGTGGCAGACCTCGTCAGCCGCTGCCCTGTAGAAACTCTGCCAATCACCTGGCTGCCTTTGATCCCAACCGGCTGCTGTGCCTTTTTACCTCTGCATGCAGCAGCCCTTATGAAAAGACACATCCTCTCACATGTCTGTGGGTGCCCGTCATCTACAAACCACTTCTGTGACTACGTATAATCAGGATGCACTCAAAGCACAAAACAAGGTCACAGGCAGTAATTGCTTTTATGGCAGTTGGGTGCCAGGGAACTGTGCAGTTATTAATGAGGAGGATGGCAAAAAATTATTAATTAATCTTTCATTAAAGTAGTAAACATTCCAAACAATATCATTCAATGCATAAGCTTTATGTGAGTTTGTTGTTGTAGATTTCACTGAAATAGTTTGTTTATAGTGATTCAGAGTATGAATATTGTAGACTCAAGCATTTTGACCTGTTAAATTTCCAGGTTAAATATTCATATGTGATGTATTATAATGATTCATAATTTTCTGCCAATCTCACCTTTTGCCACAGTGTTTCTATATTTAGAAATTATATACTGTATACTGCAGATGACAACATAGAAAATTAAATCTAGTATAAACAATAAAGAAAAATTCTAAATTCAAAGAGTCTTTGAAAATCTTGCATGCTTCATTACATTTTTAAATATCTCTGCTGTCTCACTACAGTTCACTGCAGTTAATCATCAACCTATCTATCTATCTATCTATCTATCTATCTATCTATCTATCTATCTATCTATCTATCTATCTATCTATCTATCAAATATGTCCATATCCAAATAATAAATGTGTACATTGCATAAATATAATGCCATATGAGTGTATTTCAAGAACACACACTTTATATAACACATATTAGTTAATAACAGTGATAGGCAGAATTAAACTATAGCTAGTAACAAAGAAAAGGGATTACATTACAGTTACAGTCAGTGATGTATGGAATTAGGAAGTGTCTGACTCATTTGATGGACAGTGTTTGTGTGTGAATATCAGCAGTGTGTGTTCATGAAAAACCCAGTTCAGCCTTTCAGCTTGAGTCAAGTCTCTGCCTCTCTGGGGCATCATGAAGGAGATGACAGGACCCACAGGAGCAAATGCAGGATGCATGCATTAACCCTCGTGGTTGTAAACCAACGATCTCAGCAAAGCAATGAGCTAAAATTTAGATAAGCATCAACAACAGCCTCAGAGTAGATCCCCTGAGAAACTGTTCATCAAATGTGTCCTGAAACACACCTCTCTGAATCCTGATCATGCGCTGGATTATATATAGAGTAGGCCTAGCTGTTAAAGAATTCTGTAAGACCTGATGTGTTTAATATTGTCTATTAAATATATACTTCACACCAGCATCTCATGTGTGCCCACTTTAGTACAGTCTGTGAGTTATGTTCTTCCCCTCTTTTAAAGACATTTTACATGCTTTAGTTAATGTGAACACCTAGTGGGGACACTTGATGAATTGCAGAAGATATTTTTTGAAGGTGAATTTGCTTTCAGTTTTTCAGTAGTGGATGTGCTCCATAAAGAAAGAAAATGAAAGAAGGGTTGCATAATGCCATTAATGAAAAGTATTAATGAATAGCTTCTGGGATCAAAAGAATTAATAAGGAAGCTGAATTCTTTAAACACTCAACATGGCCAGTGTCATCATGTAAAAATGACTCTTTAGCTCTTTCTTTTAAATTCTTCAAAAGAGTTTTGTTTCTGTTAGTAGTGAGATTTGGAAAATGTGTACGTGACCATCTTCAAATTCTAAAGCCAGAGCTGTAAAGTTGAAATGTTCCTTAAGTTAGAGGGCCGTGGGTGGGGGAGGGGCTTGAAACAAGAATGCAAATGAGTTGGTAATTGCTAACTCATACCATCTGACAATTATTATGAATTAAGATGTTTGAAAGTCAATTTTGGAGATTGAAATTCTTAATGTTAATTTATATTGTGCTATTACAGTTGTGGAAAGCAGTATAAAAATATTGTCCTTTATGACTGAGTTCTGTTGAGGGAGAACAGTGAGTGGTAGATCCTAATATTTATGATCCATGGTCCAAGTTAATGAGATGGTACACGTACTGATGCAATTATGTTTAACGTGGCAGTTATTTTATCAGCTGAGTATAACATGTTTGACTACAATATGAGATTTATAGAACCATAACAATAATCAGACTGTTATGGCACTAAACTGCACAGCTACTGTAAATCCTCTATTGAGGAATAATGACATAATAATGAAATCATACTCTTCTGTTAGAATAAATTAACTCAAAAGCATTTTTCCTAATGTACCTTTTCTTTTGAGCCTTAAAAGCATAAATAGATTTTTTTTTTCCTTCATTACATGATTGAATTACCGTTAATAATGGATGTCATAAAAAACAAGAAGTACCTCTGTTCATAAATCTGTCATGAAGCCAAAGGAATGTAATTTTATAAGTATCTCCAAAAGTGACTGAAGTGAACCTCTTAAAATCAGTCAGACCACAATAACTGTGATTTACACTATATTACTTTTGCTGGGAGGGGTCTGATCTAGTCTTTCTGCTAAATCTCTGAATGCAGAGGATGAAATAAATCTTTAATCTAAAAAGCACAGCCTTTGAATTATGCATTTCTTTTCTTTGCAATACCTTGGGGAAACATTACCAATTGATTAGGGTATCAGTAGTCTGTAGGAGGTACTTAATGTGTCTTTTTTAACTTCCATGTGAACTGGAACGTAAATCACAGAACTACATGAACTGAAAGTTGAAATTTAAAGACACTCCAATGCCCTCAAAGTACAAGACCTTAAAAAGATCTAAGGGACTTGAGCATGATGTTACTTGAAGTTAATTGACAAGAATCCTACATATCCTATGTGTTTTTAGAAGCCCAGGGGCCGGATTTGTTAGGGTTGTGCCCTCAGTTCACTTACTTAAAGATTGTCGTATGCATGAGATTGTTTTGTAAATAATTTTTTCAATTGCTTTGTGACATATTTTGTGTTCATGATACATCGCTGCCATGTTTTAAGCTCAAAAGGATCTTATTTTTCAAAGTCATGTGGAGTTGCAACACTTGAAATTGTAATTTAATACATTTCTAACTTATTTTAATAATGTGCTATTGATAAGACAGGATAAAGCTCTTGTACCAATTAAAGTAACCTACCATTTCTTTTGATTTATTAGTGGCTCTTTTATCTGTTTGGATATTGTTTGCATAATGCTTTCCTTGTTACTAAATCCCAACTCACAGCTTAGACTGCAGAGCACTGAGCACTTCGGTGAGCATTTGGCTACGTGGATATGTTTTGTTCCTCATCCTTGATTCATACATTAAAATTTGTTTATTTGATTGTTCGATTGGTTGGTTAATTAGAGGATGGTAACTTTTAGAAAAAAGTGACAATGCCCTGAAGAAAATAAGCTTTTAAATATTAAATATTTATAAATAAGTACATGACATGGTTAAACATTAAATGTTTTAGCAACTTATTACATTTTGAATTAGTAAAAATGATTTTAAATGCTTAAGTCAGTTAATAAAAGTCCTACATGGCGTGCTATGCAGAATCACAAGAAGTACATATATGTATAAGGTCCATCAAAGCTTATGTATAGGATATCACTGGGTAAATTCAAATACAGTTATAAAACATTGTGCAAGTGGTAAATTATGGGAAAAACAAACAAACAAAATCAATTATAGCATTCCCCTAGAGGATTTAACGTCACTGCAATCATCGATCTGTTTGTGTTCAACCAACTGGGTTGCTAGCTAGGAAGCAGGGTCTTATGTATGCTAGAGATGCTTCTTAAAATATACTAACTTAGTGACAGTAGTCAATTTATATTACAGAAGGTGTTTCCTAAGGCACCAATCCAAAACTGATTATAATTTTATAATTCAGAAGGAGCACATGATGTTTAATAATCTGTTGAACATTTCTTGATAACATCGTAGTATAAAGAAATCCCCCTCGATCTGAATCTAACCGGATCAACAAATCACACAGACAGTTTCATGTTGGAGGATGTTTTTGTGAGATGTTGTGTGTGCAGTGTTGTAAAAAGTTCTGTTACCCTTGCAAGCTGCGGTGTTAGGTCAGAAGGACAGCTGCTGTGCTGATCAGGATTTGGGGAGGTAAAGGGTTGCTTGTTGAGAAGTATAATCCTCTTGAACGTCTCAGGTCAAAGGTCACTGACTGCCACTACATCCAAGCCTGTACTTATATTTTAGTATTTATATGGTAGGTTGTTCAAGAACAATCTGGCATATAAATAATTTACCACTTGATCAATCTGGTATATAAATATATTATATTTATATTTTATCTGGCGCGAAGCAATTCACATAATGTTATTACTAGTCAGTAAATTCACAATGTTATTGCTAGTCAGTAAATTCACATAATGCTGGAAATGTCAATGTTCATTCCAAATATCAATATGCTTAGAGTACACATAGAAGTTATCAACAATTCCAGTTATAGTATGGATGTAGGTCTTTAATATTATGATCCTATTTCAATTCCATTTTTTGTTAAAGTAGCCATTGTAAACTTTTATTTCCACAGAGTCTCAATGTTTCTGTTGAGATATTGTTTCAGATTTATCATTCTAAAGGCTCATTATACATCTGCCACATTGTGATGACGGTGAAATAAAAACTGCTGCATGATTTACCTCAGTGACATAGCCCATTGCATTTTAGTTTGGGGAAATTAGCATAGAGCGTCGACTGTAGGGACTGCAAAGGAGATGGCTTCACCACTTAGACAGTACACGGTCATAAAACTCGCTTCAGAGGACAGCACATCAAGAACATCTCTCTATAAGTTCCTGAGAAGAGCAGGAACGCACACAGAGGCCTCGTCCTTCACTCACAGAGGAGCCTGTGGAGAATGAAAGAACGAGACCGATGATGGACAGTTCTTAGCACCTCTATTTAAAAGCCCTGGTTAAAGTGTATGTCCTGTTGGAATAATGGCATGCAAAAATCATATGAAATTTCATTTGAAGTTTAAATCATATGAAATTCTTCTTTTTTTGAGGGCTGGAACAGGGATGGCTATGTTTTACTAGGAGTAGTACATGTGTTGATCTGAAGCATACATCATTTTAGCTAATTGGGAAATCTTTGTGTAATGAATGTCTCTACAGCCAGTAATTTCCTCAAGGTTTTATAAATGACTTTTATCCTTCATGATGTCAGAGTCAGGATCTGAAAAGCTCAATTATAAGCAAGCAACCTTTTCCACAATATGTTGTTCATTTCAGAAATGTTAGATTAAACTAGAAGACAGTACATCATACACTTTTTTTAAATACCAAGCTTTTCTTTGCTCTTTATAAATGGCCAATATCGATAGACATTCTTGAGCTTTTAGTCTTAAGATAGCGTTACCATCAAAAGCTACATTTTTATTCCAAAGGCTTGTCCCTTTCTTGATTCAGAAGTGAATGTATTTTACTAATAGCATCTGACCTGTAAAAGGTTTAATGGACAGCATATTCTCAAAAGTATTTGCAGTCATACAATATATTTTAAAATGTACATTCTGACCTTCCTGACTTACAAAGTAATTTCTGATGCACTAACTACTTCTAGTCACTGGTTTATAGTTTTCACAGCAGATGCCAAAAAGCTCAGATGGTTTATGAAACCCATTTCGGCTACACACACATTTTCCAGGCAGATCAGTATGACCTAATCAGGCCTAGCATGTAGATTCCAATCACCACTGAATATGTAGATTTCAGACCTCAGCAATGATATTTTTGCAAATTGAATAGCATACATTCATCAGATAATGACTCTGCACTACATAACCCTTCCCTCTATTTGGAAAATGCAATTCCCTGTATTCAGAAAATGTAATTCTTCATTACTGTGGTGGAAACAACTCTAATGACTTCCATGCTTTGAGGTGTCTCCCTGGTCAGCACCCAGAGGGTCTGACACTGACCTGCAATACCTTTCAACAAGGTTATCAGTGCAATGTCATCACAGCAGAGATTAGATATAAGAGTATGATACAGTTTCCACAAACCTAAGACCCTTTCATCAGCTCTGCCCTGAATATGTTCTAAGTGGATAATTTGTGAAATCATCAAATGACATTTTATGAAACAGACATGTTTCCCTTTTTCCAGTATTCCAAAGGTGAAGATATCCTTTGCTGTGGAATTTCACTAGGCTTTCTGTGAATGTCCATTTTCATGCTCTGCGCCCACCACTGAACATATATATATATGAACAAACATATACACTGAACAAAGTATATTTAGCGAACTAGAGAGTTGCTGTGACATTTGGCAAAACAGATGACAATTCCTGACAACTTGATGCACATTTAAGAACCGAAATAAGTGCTGTTATGGCTTATGCCAGATGAACTGAGACTGCAGTCTGCCTGACACTGCACAAAATTCATTTTCTGCCTAGAGCCAAAAGGAGAGTGAAGCAGATGCTGCCCAGGAGACAGGACTTATCATGGAAAAAAAACATCCAGTTGCTTCTTAGAAAACTGAAACCATAAAGTTTGACTACATGAGCAACACTTTGCCAGTTTAGTGGGGAGATACAGCTGCTATGTGTTGGGACTCTTATAACAAATGAACCTGAAAAGACCCCACTGTTTATTCTTGCCTTTAACATCATACTGCACACTGTAGACAGTGCCAGTGGTGTTTTCTGCCCCTCATTCAGTATTGAGAAAATGTTTGTTTACTGTACACGATCTATGCATGCAAAAGACACTCGTCAATCAACATGCATGTCTCTCTTCGTCACCCTCCACTATGTTGAAACCAGCAGATACAATGGATGGATCCACGGCTTCACAGCCTAGCTGGGCTACTGGTGAACCCAGACTGAGGACCTGCCTGTCTGTCAGTGCTTCAGTAAAGCTGCAGGCAGTCTCTTTCAGTGAGACAGTGATGTAAGCACATTTTTTTAAACTAGAACTGAATAAATCATGTCTCTTCCCTGACTGGCCGGGCCAGCAGAAAGGGCATGACATCACAGGTCACATTTACAATGGTTGTACTCAGAATTGGCCGCTTTCTTGAACTCTGGCTTGTCAGCTGTCAAAACAGCATGAGGCACCCTTTAGTCACCTAGACATGTTAACATTACATGACAAATGAAGGTCTTGTTCATTTTTCAGCACAGTAATAGAAACAGATTTCCATTCTTACAATGTAACTCAGTAGTACAGATGCTCTCTGGCATTAAGACATTTCAGTACATTCAGTAATTTTAAAGCTGATACTGATAATTGATGTTGTCTTTGGTTAAAACTAATTGATTCCATATATTTTCTGTCTTTTATGTGTATAATTCGTAGTTTTTTATGTCCGATAAATAAGCAGTTTAAAAGTGTACAGTTCCACCCACTTGTCACTACAGCACTCATACCCATTATGTGATGTTTCAAAAGCACACCAGTAATATAGGACCTCAGAGCCATTTGTGTTTTATTCCAAAATGCATTAATAGAAAAAAATAGCATGATATGCAACTGTAATGTCAAACAAATGTGTACCTGTAACATGGAATTTGATGTTTGCAGATATGATTAAATGAACTGATGTTATTTACCACCAGATAATGCAGAGCTGTAGTCAAAGAACATGTGATAGTCAGTAGTCTGTAAAGAAGAGTGTAAAGAAAAGAACATGTGATAGCCAGTAGTCTGTAAAGAAGAGTATAAAGAAAATAACATGTAATAGTCAGTAGTCTGTAAAGTAGTAAACTAATATTGAACATGTGATAGTCAGTAGCCTGTAAAGAAAATAACATGTGATAGTAGTGTGTAAAGAAGAGTGTGAAGAAAATAACATGTTATAGTCAGTAGTCTGTAAAAAACAGTGTAAAGAAAATTACGTTATAGTCAGTAGTCTGTAAAGAAGAGTGTAAAGAAAAGAACAGGCCAACATTTACAATTTCTCGGTATCACTCTAATAAAACAAACAAACCAGAGAGGAACAGAGCAGAGTAAAGGCAGCCAGAAAGAACACTCAATATGCATGGACTAAACATGGTAATACTTTGCAAGGAAGAGTTCAAGCAAACAAGTTTAAATGGACATGTTGATGATGGGGGTCAGATGAATACAGTTAATTAGTGCAGGCAGAAGAGATGAGGTTAAGGTGATTGGTGGATTGAATGTCAGATTCTCATGGGTGTATGATGGGAAATGTATTCAGGAGCAGGGAGCCTCACAGTATCACAGACCTACATTTGTTTGCTAAAATTATTTTATAATAGTTCACACCTGTAATAGCAAATAGAACTTTCCATTTTTGAATATTATGTCTAAAGTCACTAAATTAGCATTTGTCCTTATGTTTAATTTAAACATTAAATGAGAAAGAAAGAGGCCTAGATGTAGCTAACTAGTTAACTAGCTAGCTTGTTTGTTCAAAGCTTGGTTTACAGAATTATCTCTTCAACTCTTCAATCCCTATTATTTCTGAATTATATCTGTACAATGAGACATTCAACAATTATAACACAACTGTAAATGTGATTCAATTCCTTGAACATTACTACAAAGAATATA
>JAOYMR010000017.1:5754482-5782720 GCA_025802075.1 Tenebrosternarchus preto
GTTTAATTTAGATATATTTCTAAGGAAAGTGTATTATTAGTCACTATTGAAACTACTGAGATTTCTTTACTTAATTAACATCACATGTTCTAGTTGTGATGTCTCCATTTTCAAAGCCCCCACCAAAGTACCAGAGTAGTACCACCTAAAACTGCACTGCAAATTGTCTCTTAAACAACGGAGGCCTGTTGATCATTGTTCACCTCTGATCCCACTGTCTTCACACCTACTTGTTAAAAGCATTTTTAAAAGCCTTCTCTACCTAAGTCTGGCCTTTTTCTTTATTTTGATTTTATTTTTGAGCATCTGCACTCTGAGCAGTGGCACATTTCTCTTGACACTGTGCATATGGATGTGCTCAAACAGAAGGCTCATGTAGATAGATAGATCTATAGATAGATCCATAGATAGATCCATAGATAGATCTATAGATAGATCTATAGATAGATCCATAGATAGATCTATAGATAGATCTATAGATAGATCTACAGACTGTAATTGTAATTTAAGAATTTTCTTTTTGTAAATGGTTTAATTATCCATAACAAGTGTATTGAATTTAGGATCGTCAGTCACATTATGTCTTATGTCTGAATCTTTCTCCGAAATGAAGACATATCACATCCTACTGCTGGTTTAGGACACTGAGCCTGCTGGATTTTCATGTTCAATAAATTGAAGAATGAAGTCATCTCTGATATGAGGGAAATTTTGTTTTTTGTATTGAATATGATTTCTTTAGCTTTGCCCAAATGAGTTAGCCATAGCATCAAAATAAGATCTCAGGTTCAGTAACAAACTTGACTTATACAATTAGCTATAGATTTTTTAATTAATGTTAAAAACATTTTGTCATGTTGTCATTGTTTTGCAAATGTTGATTTTGTTTTTGGAAAATCTATAATTTCAGCTTTAGTATTTCTAAAGCTTTTCTTTCAGAAGCATGATCACCTCGGAGAGTCACTAGCTGCCTATTGCTGACTGAGCTGGTGTAGACCTTTCGTGTAATTTTATTTCTTGTGCACGGCCCCAGTAGACTAGTGACCTGTGTCGACTTCCTACTGTAATCTCACAGACTGGCAAGTGCAGTGGCCAAAGGTGTGCGCAATGCACCAGCATGATGGCTCTCCTCTTAGGCGTGACCTTTTCTGGGAACATAGCACCTACATCTGCTAATTATGCAGACTGAAGAATTGCACTAGAACAAAAAAAAATGCATCAGTATGTATTGTACATCTGATTGAACTCTAATTAGATGTGTCTATGTGTGCAATGGAGCTGTTTGTGCAGAAACAAGCAGGCCTACTTGCATGTTGTGTGTTAATTTCAAGAAAGGAATCTTCATCACATGTGATATGAAATGTGTTTCTTCTGCTTTACCCAAATTGAGGAATTTTCAATAAATTCAGAGAGCAGACAAATTGTCATCGCCTGAGTATATGTGTCATCTCAGCTTCATGACTCTGATCTCAAACAGCATTGCGTCTCTTGAAAGGATAGGGGAATGTATATCATTGTACCACTTTTGACAGCTGAGCTAAATTAGCTTCTTCCTACAGCAATATCAAGATGAACATACTTATTAATACGTTTATTATATATATATATATATATATATATATATTTAAGGCATTTAGCAGACGCTTTGGCTTTGTTGTTGATTCACAGAATGTATCCTAACCAGTAACTAGGATAGGATTCAATGTCCATGTCACGGTGGCCGCCCGTGTTTGTGTGTGTGTGTGTCGATGTGTGTGTCGTGGGCGTGGCATGGGACTGTCTGTCTGGTCCTTCTTATCTGTATCACCTGTATCTCGTCAAGGGTGCGTGTATTTAAACGTGGGTATGTCAGCCCTTGTTTGTTGGTTTATGTAAGTAGTTGTGGTCATCGTGCGTTAAAAGCGAAATCGAAAAGTAAACGCTGCCTTGCTTTTTTGTGGTTTTTTTTCTTTCTTTCTTTAGCGAGTCCGCGACGTTGCAGTACCTTATAAAAATGGTTTTGTCTGTTTGTATTTACACCTTCTTTCAACTCTAAAGTTGCTCCTGAAATGGAGAATAGCTCTCGTGTTACTCCTGCAGTTCATGAGGTAGAGTAAGGTGCTCTTAACATTAAGGTAATGGGTTTAAATCCTAGGAAGCACACACCGCCGTGGTCGTTTTTATATAAGCGTTGCTCTTGATAAACGCATCTGTTGAATGCTCTATAGGACGAAACGAAGCAGGTGATAGAAGGCAAAAACAATGTTGTTTCTGTGTGTCAAAACCATATTCTTGCGCTGAAAGCTGCTGCTATGCTCAAGGCTTTAAAATGTAATGTGTGCCTTACTTTATAGAGAATGGTTTTGCAAAGCAGCCGTACATGGCAGAGGGGAATCCTCTCAGCAGATGCTTGTTTATGGAACCTTTTAAAAATATTCAGTGACCCTCAGCCTGCACTAGAAACGCACGAAATTATCACTGCTTGGGAAGTGCGACGGGTAGAAACTGGTGACTTTGGACCAAAGAGAGACTCTGGGCTGTTAATATTATAATCATGTTATTGTACATATCAGTGGAGGAATCACTTTCACAAGGTTCACATTTGGAAGAGCAGAAAGTAGGAACTTTCTATAGTTGCAGTGCAGGGCACTGTAAGGCAAACTACTTCAGAGTGAAGCCCTCTTTCATACTTTCAAAAAAATGCCTATATTTGCTGTAAAATCTGGTAAATCTAAAAATTCATGTCTTTAAAAGCTAGTTTCTGAACATGACTCAAAAAAAGTCCTAAACCAATTAAATGGATTTTAAAAATCTGCAGTTGGGTTTTAAAGTGAGATGGTCTGAGACACTGACCTTCACCACTACATACTTCAAACCTTAGTCTCAGGATGTCAGAGGTTTAGTCAGGATGTCATGGTGTTACATGGAACAGTAGTTGAAGTAATGATTAATTTTTTAGATGCATCTTCCTCAGCACATTTATTTTGTATCCCTTCAGTATAGAATGTGTCTAATGTATAATCTGCAGTAGCAAATCACTTTTAATTTAGATTTCTGTGAATAAAGAGTACCATGGAAAATCCAAGAGAATTATCAATTTTTAAAGTGAAAGCATGTTTGTTTTAGAATGACTACTAAGAGCAAAATGATCTGCAGTGTGTAAAATGTGCATTGAGGCACTCTGAGCACATCAAAATGAGCTGTTTGGTCATTTTGTTTCCTGCTCTGTAGTTTTTTGATGACTGTTTTGCAGTATTGCCTAGCAAAACCTTCACACGACAATGAAGCATTTTCCAGAAGGACAGAAATGTTCTTGCAAAGATAACTGCATCAGCTCCACTGGATTGAAATGCAACCTCTACTCCCAAGCTCTGCATAGTCAGAGTCTTCATATACTTGTGCTTTAACTGTCATTCTTTTCTGCTTCGACAGTATTGGTAGTCTTGACAGGTCCTAGCTGTCACAAGTGCTGCAAAGATCTGGATTTGGTGCATCCTCACTGGGGCACTGACGAGAGTCACATACCGAAGGGCTGCATGCTTCATATGTGAGGAAAGACACTTGTCACATCCCTCTGGGTGTTTGATTTGTTAAAAGTTTTATCTGAAACATGCTAGTTTTGCATGGTTTGGATGGTCCATAGCTCCATAGCGTTTTTAGACAGCATTGTTACCTGGAGGTAGGAGATACATTGTTAACCTGCTGTTTCAGGTCCCCCCCCTCCCACGTCCTACACATCATTATGCACTGGTGTCCTTGAGAACCTTTACTGTCTTTATATATTTCATATAATATATAAAAAAAGAAAGTTGTTACGTATTTATACTGTGAGTTTTCAAAAAGATACAAGAGATTTGTTATGGATATTGAAGATTTATAAGTTCACACGATCAGACCATTTGGACAGCAGAGCACTAAATGCTTCAGAGTACTAAAGCTTTTGGAAACGTTGCTCAATGTGTGGAAACAACAATTTTAATGAGATATGGGTTGAAACTGGTGAACCTATCCTTGAACAAAACAAACTGCCTTCATTATCCTATATAAAGCTATGTTCTGCATGCACAGGCAAATTGTCCTGCAGTATTGCTAAATCGCATGAAAACTGAGATTAGGGGATCAGGAGATTCCATACACATCTTTGCACTTATATCCATCGGGATTGAAAAATAGTGAAGTTATCCATTAAATATATGGACAGCAGTACTTTGTGTGTGTATATAAGTAAAGAATTTCTCTATGCAGTTTTACCACTACTGGGCCAGAATAAACAGAGCCCATGCACTAACGTTTAAATGTACTAAACATTAGGAAATCCCTAAAAAAAAAAAAAAACATTTATAATATTTATTTTGTTTAATTGTGCTACAATACATATTCAGATCCAAAGACTGAATACAAAGCCTAAGGGATGCTTACAAATGTCATATTTGCACTTAGAAATTAATAAATTCAGCTTATTGTGTTTGTAAGCATTGCTTCATAATTTGTCATTAGTGATTTTTTTATGATAGTGTCCTAATGCAATGTGTAGACTGAAGTAAATTAAGCATTTTTCATATACTTTATGTATTATTGCTCTCAGCCAGTAGTAGTAGTACATGTAACAAGTCTTGACTAAATAGAATTTGTCTGCATCAATACATTCTAAATACCAAAAGTGATTAGCAGTATTTATAAAAGAAAATCTGTGATGACAACATTATAGAGCCTAATTATATGAATTGATTTGTTATATCTTTTAAAGAGGAAATGCCATTTCAAAAAACCCATGTTCTCAAACGATGGTAGTTTCTTGCCATAACAAAAGCACATTCTATCAATGAAAAATGGAAATAGTCAAGAGTCATTACTTCCAAGCCATTAGATAAGGCAGGCTGCAGTCTCTCACAATCATCTGTGCTATTTCTCCTGATATGCTGGTGTGGGTCACTGGGGTGCATGTGTGTGTTATTCTGCCATAGACTCTACTGGGTTTTCTGCCCTGTTCTGCAGGTACTCTTTGTTCCAAGATGATTGTGAATGTTCTTTCGATTTGAGAATCGAGTCACTGGCTTCACTGGCTGCAAGTTCGAAAAACTTGCAGTAAGATATGCAGTTTGAACTAGAGCATACAGCTACAGACAAATGCATTTCACTTGCTTTAATACATAATTAAATTCAATCTTGGAAATGAGAGGTTAGGGTTGTTTTCGGTATGCACGCCAGTTCAAGAGTGATGCCAATCTGTTCCCCACTGCAGTCAGCAAACAGACCTACTGACATTCACAAAGAAACATGAAAGTGAATAAGGATAACTATGTAACAACCCAGGCGTTTGTTATTGCATTTTGTAGGTTTGCACCTTTCATTTCTTATCTCCATTTTTCTCACGTGTAAATCCTGATGAGGAATTTCTAATGGTTTTCACAAAAACACTGGTGATGTCCCATATTGCATTTACTGACATGCTTCAAAATGTTGTGTTTCATCCATGTATACGATGCCTAGCAGAAAGCATCACGCTGTCTGTTTGTGCGTGTCTGAACCAGTGGAATCTCTCTTTAGGCCCAAAATGAACACCAGCCATCACCGTAACTGAACGCCTGCGTTTATATCTTGATATTTACACTTATAATGCATAAATATGCAATGAGTTTCATTTTTTTTTTTTTTTTTACATTTATCACTACCTCAGAGTAAAACCACTGCTTGTGGATTAGATTTTGTCTTTTATATTTGTTTACATATATCTTAAGTGGGGCAGCTGATGTTAACATTCTTGATAAATGTGGCCCACTGTTGTGATTAAGAACAGCATTGTTCATAAACATCTCACCAGGGTACATACAGTATACTCACTCCCTGAAGGACTCCTTTACAACTCATAAATACATTTTGTATTTATTCTGACTGGGCTTCTTACCATGTGATACCAAAGACATTTTGTGATGGTTTTCTTTACATAGTAAATGTTCTGCTTGTAACATGGGTGTGTATCTTTAATAAGAATTCACATGCTTTTATGACATATAAAATTCAATTTTTTAATCCAGTCTGGATTATGGTTCTATTCATGTCAGATTCTGTGGGTGCAAGATTATGTTTATGGCACATATATTGCATTAAAATTGCCCCAAAGTTTACAATCTAAGAAAATATAAAGGCAATTGGAAAATAAAAACAAGATACCATACAAATAACTCTCAAAGTTACAGACTTGCTCTGTGTAAAATAAATTATGTTTGTATTGTCTGAGTATAGCAAGTCAACCAAGAGAGATGAGAAAAGAATGTCTTTAGATTTAAGAACCACCCAAGGTGACATTGATGTTGCACAACTTGAGCAAATCACCTAATAATGATGACATTTCAAATGTCTTATCACTTTCTAAAGATTAGTCTAAAGACCTCCCTTGCCCTCTGAGTATATATGTGAGGAGAACTACAGATATCAGGCAGCCTGATCCATCAGGAGATGCCACCGTTGCTCTTATTCTTAGTCTTGTGATGACTTTAGAACCCATACAGACATTTATACAAACAAACCGTCATAATATACCTTGAGGAAAAATTATGTTAATTATTTGTTGACATGTTTTGGAGCACATCTGAACACATCTGTCCTTCACATTAACAGCACTCACTCCTGTCTGGGTACTGACTTAGAACAGTAGATAAGAAATGGACAGACTGAAGGAGATGAGAAATAAGTATCTCTTAGAATTTGTCTGTAGTAGGCAATGCATTTAATTTTGGAGAACACAGTAGAGAAAAAAAACTGGGAAGAGTGGGGCTTTTTTGCCTCCAGTAGCCACCCCACGTTTTAAATTGGGGATACTGCTAATTTAAGTCCCTTTCATAGAAAAAAAAACTATGTCTCTTCAAAGACAGCATAGCAGAATGTTTCTGGTTCGCAGGAACTTTCTCTAAGGGAAGGGAAATAATTGGCTGCATTGGTTCATGTGTGTGTCAGGGCTGATAAGTGGATGCAGTCGATGATACACAGTACGACATGCAAGAGAAAAGACTTGTTTGAAAACCAAATTACAAAAAAGGCTTGTCTGAATGTTGTTTACAATGTTGACATACAGTAATGCATGAGAATACATATTTAGTATTCACGTTTATGGAGTGGAATAGAAAAATATGGATTAATAACGTTTTCTTTTTTTTCTTAAATCCACCTACACTTTCCCCCTGATGACTGTCCTTGTTTGCATTGGGATTTGTGTGCTTTTCCCTGTTAACATGTCCATTATGCTAATTAATTGTGATTTAACACTTCTGAAGTGACTTCAAATGTTAGCACATGAATAGTTCTGAGGAAAAAAACGTGTGGGTTTGCAGTAATTTGATTCCTACTAGTGAAGTATCGCTTGTTTATTCTTTTCCTTATTGAACACCATAACACATTTCTCTGAATTATTCTATTTATAATTATTATTTCTGAGAACGTTCTTTTTTTGGGTGGTTTTAGGTAGAGAGTATTCTGCGAACGTTCTTTTTTGGGTGGTTTTAGGTAGAGAGTATTCTGCGAACGTTCTTTTTTGGGTGGTTTTAGGTAGAGAGTATTCTGAGAACGTTCTTTTTTTGGGTGGTTTTAGGTAGAGAGTATTCTGAGAATGTTCTTTTTTTGGGTGGTTTTAGGTAGAGAGTATTCTGAGAACGTTCTTTTTTTGGGTGGTTTTAGGTAGAGAGTATTCTGAGAACACTTCTCTGGTATGGCTTGATGTGGCCTTCCACAAGTTCCTTTTTTTTCGTCGCAGTTTAAGCAGGTACTGGTTAGTGAAGCTTATATGATGTTTAATATTTTAGGCTGGCCCTACCATTGCTTTTAAGATTTTATCTTTTTGAATTTTAAGCTGCTTCTTGTATTATAAAGGTAATATTGTCAGGGAACAAATAATGTCCCTCGATACTTCAGTCTCTCATAAATGTATTTAAAATGAGTTATTCAGGTATGCTGGTGGACTTGCACGAGGTAAGAAATCTTAGTATATCTAAAAAAATAAAAGCCAATTTTACCAGCCATGAAGATTACTGTGTATTAAGTATGTATTTCTTTTGAACCATGTGCTCAAATATAGCTGCTGAATCCTGTTCACTCTTAATGAAGCTAGAACATACATTTTCATATTCATAAAATAAGCTGAACCAGAAATCAAAGTTTTCAGTGAAATTTTCAGTTTTCTGCTCCTTACCTCTAGGACAGATAAATCCACTCAGTCAGAGCAGAGTGCTGAGTATGGGAATGTCCTGAGAATTGCTAATCTGAATTTACTGCTAGATAACAAGCATGCAGAATGTCTCAAGAGCACATGGATCCTCACTTATTTCTGTAGTGTTCTCACATTGCTTCGGTTCTCAGCTACAAACACTGTATCATACAAGTTCCTGAACATGTCATGGAGGAATGGTAGAACAGGCACTCCAGGCTTTATGCAGTGACAGTCTGGAGGGGTTTTAATAAGCCGGTAAAAAAAAAAAGTTTGCTGAGTTAAGCATATAAAGAAACAGGCTGTGCTGAACCTCTCATTGTGTGGAGTTTAGCTGACAATTGTCTCTGTCACTGCTTGGTTTGAATCGCAGTAGAGTTTTTGAGGGTCAGTAGCTCACGTCATACTCTGGAGTTATGATACAATGCATCATATCTCAAATCAGTAAAATAACTAAAACGTTTGTATTTGATCAAGGACATATTTTTAGGACACTGTTTTTAGTTGAATAATTTCAAGCTAGTCTGGAAATTAAATGTCAATCAATCTCTTGTGTGAAACGTGTGTGGCAGTCAGCACTTCAGAGCTTTCATCTGTGATGATGAACAGATCCAAATGCTAATTAATCTGTTTTCAAACATTATGCTATCCACAGGAGACCAAAACAATAACTGAATTTTCTATTCAGTTATTTTCAGTACAACTGGACATGAGCCTCTCTCTCAGTGAACAATCACGATAATCATTATAATCATTGCAAGTCAAGCAGTGAGTTCCTTTTCACTTGGCAGAAAGACACTGGATAACACTGAAACGTTCAACCCTGAAACTAACACCTGGATCTTGTAGTGCCTTGCCTCAATCCAGCTTTCAGGCGGCCGATAGGTCCATCTCATTAGGGGCTTTGCTTGACTGCTGTCAGCGTTCATTTTTTATTTAACCTCCCCCCTTCTCTCGCCTGGGAATCTACCCTGTATAGTGAGACGGCCCCTCCTCTTCCTCTTCACCAGCCGTCACTCCACCAGTCTTGTTAAACAGAGCTCCACATTAGCACAACTTGTCCCCCTTCGGAGGCATGCAGGCCTGTCAGGCCCAAGGTTTGGTTAATCACTCAGCAAGCCTGGCCGTTCCCTGGCCAGCTACTCGAGCCCTGGACACTAATAGAGAGTGAAGCGAGACCCAAACGCAACACCAGGGCCTCGTTAACACAGCAGGTATTTAAGGAAATGCTCCATTTCCAATCAAAGGATAATTTCACGCTCGGCCTTGGGCTCTTCTGAGAATGGTTATGTGTTGTCAGCTCATAAAATTCACACCAGTGGTGCAGGGAAGATGAAGGGTGTTGCTGTTAACACTATCAATTTTGCATTAAATACAATTTTTGTGTGTGTGTGTGTGGGTGGGTGTGTGTGTGTGTGTGTGTGTGTGTGTGTGCACATTTTCAGCATTAGGGGACTTGTTAACTGTTTTCCTTCTATCCCTATTTTATTCATCCTTTCTCTTTCTTTCTCTCTCTTTCTTGCTGAATAAAGACAGAGTCAATAATAGTAAAACCTGATCTCCCATTGCTCTCTGATGTTATTCCTGCTGTGCCTCTTGTTTTAAAGAGCAGGACATGATCAATGTATTTGAAATAGACCCTCATAAGCAGCCTGTGTGTTAGCATTAGAAAATCAATACATTAGAAATTCAGAAAGGAAAGAAAAAAATCATCATCTCAAACAAAACCAATAATACGCTTTCAATTTTTCAGTCTTCCAGTTCAGAACTTACATTTCCCCCCCCTGTAATTATTAATAAAGAACTGATGAAGGAAAGACTCCACTTATAAAGTGACCTATTTTTCTTCTTCCAAAGAACAGACCTGCCTCATTTCCCTTCCCTATGGGTAGAAATGGTCTCCTAGGTGACGTGTTGATCTTTCTTGAGTATTTACTATTATGCTTTATTATTAAAGTGAACATTTCACTGTTAAAAATGTCACACAGTGGGCGTAATGAACTTTGAGGCTGCTGTATTCCCCAAACTTCACCCAGTGCTACGTTGGCATTAATCCACCAGGTGTGTCACACCAGCGCCAGTCCCAGCCCTCATTAGTACTGGCAGGTAGCAGAACACAAATAATGAGGAACTGCCCGCCAGTCCAAATGCAATACATATATGAGGGAGAGAGGGGGAGGGAGAAGGGGGAGGGGTGGACAGGGGGAAAAGTCCGGAAAGTGCCATGAATGAAAAGCAATTATAAATGAGAAAATACCTGGGAGAGCGTGTCTGTTTTCACTAACCGCTGGGAGCTCTGTGACGAGCAGTGCAGGTTCATTTTGTTTGGAGATGGCGGCAGCCCCCTTTCCAGCTCAGTGTGCCAATCTTCATATAGCGCGAGTCATCGCAGTGATCAGAATTAGACAGGGACAAAAGCAGGGAGAGCAGCGAATGCCAGGAGCTTGCCACAGTCATACCTAACCTCCCACACCATTCCCTTTCATTTTGTTTACTGTACAGAAAACTGGTGACATGCAAAACAAACAATTATTTTTCTGGCCCATTGAATTTGTCTGACACATTCCCCTGGAAGGAAAAAGGCATGTATTTCTGTATATTGCACTGGAAAGGGTTCTGAGGTTGATCTTGTGTAAAAAAAACAAAAAAACAAACAAACAAAAAAACACTGTGATTATCTCAATCATATCTAAAGATGAGAGCAGTGCAGCTGTTGAAATGCCTTTCACTGAAGGTACAATAGTGAGTTCATATTTTGGACATTTTTTTCTTTCTATTCTAAGTATTTCAATGTTGTTGTTGTTATGCTTTCCTCAGAACACATTAACCTGTTTAGAAATCTAGTGGATGGATATAGAGCTGGAGGTTCAGCCTGCTTCAGAATTAATCAAACCAATGGGCTCTAAACTGAGTGAGGTTGGATGTTCATGGTGAGGTCATCCTATTTCAGTGTGATGTTCAAGAACAGAGGAGGAACACGTTATATATCAACACATTCCTAGATGCTGAGCATTACAGCCCAGTGTCATGTGAATTCCTCAGTTAACAACAAAACAGAATACATACATGAAGAATACTCAGTATTCTGATTCTGTATATTTAGTGGATATGTTTATCACTGAGTGAAAAAGGAATTTTGTGGTCATAATGTCAGTTCACTGCGCTTCAGTTGGAGTGACTGCAATTACAAAATGTAGGTCTGGGCACTAAAGTCTCTTGCCCAAGTTAAATCTGAGGTATTTAATAGAATCAGTAGATTTTGACATATGTCTCTTTTCAGTAAAATATAAATCATAACCCTAAATACCTCAACATCCCTTTTAATGATATTTGTGAGGACTGCACAATGCCAGAAGCACCTTTGTGGTTTTACAAGCTTGCTTATTTACAAAATTTTTTTGTTTTGTCTGACACGTACGCTGGACAAATCACAGGCTTTGTCACGGTATTTTCATCTGCAGAGTTTGCCCAGCTGCCACGTGTACCACAGAGTACTGAAGCCTCGGTGTTGTTTGTTTTCTACACAAATATGTCATATTGCTTACGGAAGCAAGGCAAACGGCATCTCCTCAAGACGTGTGCTGAGATCCAGCACATTTGGGCAATGGTAGCTTGGTGGTTAAGGCACTCAACTGGTAGTCCAAACGTTTCTGGTTCAAGTCCCATCTCTGCTAGGGTGCAACTGTTGGGCCCCTGAGCAAGGCCCTTTACCCTCAATTGCTCAAGATGTGTCCAGTTACATTTGTGAGTCGCTTTGGATAAAAGCATCAGCCAAATACCATTAGATGTTAAAACATGTGTTTTTGACAAGTGAAATATTTCCTGTAAGACATAAAACTTAACATTCAAATAGATTTTGACTTAATTGCTGGGAAAAAAAGAAACCCAGGGGGTGTTAGAATCATGGTGTGAGATGATTAATTCACCAGCTCCACATTTTAGTGCAGTGCCACAGCACATGATACATAAAACCTCATAGCTTAATAGACTAAAGCATTCCAATCAAGGTCTCTGTGAGTAGCATTTACTATTAATTTCTGTGGTCAGTCATAAACTGTGAGACCTATGGAAAAACTGAAATGGAGCCATGATGTATTGTATGCTAACTTTGAATGTAGTCATGGGTGGAGGGGAGATGGGATTTATAGTCAATAGTGATATGTTTAAACATAATCTTGACCCACACTTGTGGCATGTAAAATCTGAAACTGTGAAGGGTAGTGTGTTCCTTGGGCCCACTGGATTAAGCATCATTGAGGAAATCACCTTCACATTTTCTGATCACAGTGGTGTGACCATTGGTCTGAAAGAGTTTAGTGGGTTTAAACAGGAATAATAATAGCATGAATCAATAACTGTCAAGAGTCCATATGGACACATAATTTGTAGCTGGTACCAATAATAAATACTGGGTACAGTAAATTTTAAACATTTATTCCCATTACCTCACCATTCTGTGAAGCAGTATAGTATATTTTGGTAGTATTGCATCTTCCCATCTCACTTCTAAAGTGTCTGTCATACAAATCAAACACTGAAAGGGCACTGAGCTTCTATTGCTCTTAAATGTTAATGTTTGCTGGCTTGTTTAATTGCTTCTTGCACAGAGAGGTGTTAGTTGCATGGTGGGGGGCCAGCCTGGCAGAAAGGAGAGAAGACCCCTTTAATTGCCTCGGTAACAGTCTCAGATCCATGGGGTATGTCAAGACGCTGGAGGAATTATGCAAAATTGAACCCCTAAATCCAAAAAATTGAGGTTGGTAACCTTGGTTAATGGCTGGCCATTTTTCAAATGAGCATTTGAGGTTTCCACACTGAACTTTCCCTGCCATATGCTTTTGGGATGACGCTGAACAAAAAAAAAAAAAAAAACATTCTCTGCTATTACTAAGAGAATAAAATTGAAGTCATAAAGAATTCATGATACAACAAGGCTGGAAATAGATGATGGCCAGCTGGTTAGCTTTTTAGTTTCATAGAACAAGGGAACCATTTTGCATTGGAATGTGTCACATTATTTGGTCTCAAAGTACAAAGCTGCTTTATGCAAACGTGGATAAATAATCAGATGAATATTATTCTAGTGTACTCCATTTTATATAGAGTAACTGTATGATAAGCTTAACTTAGTAAGATGTATACTACATTACTACATTAGACACTCACAAACCAGTGGAAACGCACTTGATTTGATCAATGCTTTAAATGCTGAATTGCTTCAGCATGTATGTGTTGATGAAAGCCAAATCAGGTGGCTCTACTTCTGTTATTAAGAAGCCTATATGCAAAACAGTGTCGGTGCTAGTTAGCGCCACATCTTTCCAGATTCAAATGGAAGTGGTGAGTGCTGATTAAAATTCTAATTACTCCTCTAAGAGATGCATTTCAACTTTTGGCACACAAAAAAAAAAAAAATCATTGTTTTTATGGGGCCCGTTTCATCACTACAAGCGGTGGATGTTAATATAATGTTCATACGGAATTAATTCTTTGTGTGCTTGGATGCTTGTGCTCTGTTAATTTGGTTTTATTGCCACTAAATTAGTTTCAGTTACCCCCTCTGGCAGCAAAATGTAATGTGCATAAATATAATTCATGCACCTAAACATTTGGACCGCAAATATTCAGCTCACACAAATGTCAATTACCTGCTATGTGCACCCTACTCTGACTCACATAAAATGCTGCACTTTGCCCATTTATATTTAGGAGAGAGTTATTCTAGTAGAAAAAAGCCTGCCAGCACTTCCAGGGCACCTTGTACTTAGAGCAAAGTTAAAGGGCCTATATCTTACATTTTTCATATCTTTTAAATTTTTCCTTGATGTCTTCCAATGCTTGTGTGACTTTATGTTCCAAAAACAGTCATAATTCATTTTTACACAACCATTTCCACCCTCTTTTTATCCCTTAAACAGGATTCTTCTGTTACTGGTGCCTTTAAGACGTACAAGAAAAAAATGAATCTGTTCTGATTGGCTGCCCTGTATTGTGCTCCATTCAAAAAGCAGCTGAAATGTGTCTGAGAATCACAGCGTACATGTCCACAGCTGAATAGGTGGAAGTATGTAAATGAGCTGGTCTTTTTCAAAATGGACTGCTTTTGCATCTTAGATTCCATATATGGACTTTATAGACTGGGAAAGTCAATAGTGTGTTTTGAAATTTTAACAATATTTACATTTTACCTCACAAAATTCTGTATTTCAGTAAGGTTTGGGGAATTCAGATTTAAGCACTTTCTTAGATAAATATATTTTATAATGTTATTTCAGTTCCATTGACATATGTTTGTTGTATTATAGTTATGTTGGAACATAGGAAAGGAGACAGTATGAATATATATTCTTTGCATAGTGATTCTTAAGTGCAGGAGTTCAGGAACCTTTCTGTTTGAACTCTATGAATTAAACAAATGTTAGCACCTAGTTCATATAATGTCCATTGTGTTTTTATATATTTATTTATTTATTGTAGTCCTTTAGTCTGTCAAACACCTACTCAAATATAGCATTTCATGGAGCAAGTACTATAGCTACAGATTATATTTAGAATTATGCAGAACAGTATGCAGTGTCTATTACCTGGGTGGGAAAGTATTTGCTTTTGAACACTAATTTGCACACCTTTTGCAGCAATGACTGCAATCAATTTCTCACACTACATTTTAATGTCCCTTTCCTCCACGTCAGTTGATTTGTAACATCATTTTGTCAGTTTGTTGCTGTTGTTTGTAAGAACTGCAAAGTCTGGACTAGACCAGTCTGTAATGTTGTTAACTTTAAACATTCTTACATGTTCTTTGAAATGATCCCTCTCTCTCTCTCTCTCTCTCTCACACACACACACACGCACACATTTATTAATAAAGTCATTCTGGCATGGGATTATCTGTGTTCTTTGTGTAGATTATTATCTTTCTTTAAGACCCATCTGGACACTTTTAACATCATCAGATGGCTTCACATTCTGCTGCAACAATTTTGGTACAAAAACCCCGAATGAACAGAAATGTACTTTAACTCAGTCATTGTTCTGGACCCCTGGAACAGGGTGCTGGCTCTGTTGGAAGGGCCTACATCAATGTTTTATGTCATTTTAGGTTATTTTATTTAATTAATTTATGCTTTCCTATATGTTAGAATACAAATTTTTTTCATCAATGAGATCAATGAGTTTTTCCTGACAAAAAAAAAAAAAAACATGATTTTTAACATATTTGATGCTAACATCAAGGTCAACACATTTTTAATACTAAGATAGAAGATTTGATTTGAAGATTTAATTTCTTTCATAAACGTGTGGCAGAGATTTTGCCATGTTTGTTTATCATCAACTAAACAATAGACAAACAAAGAAAAAAACACATAGACTTTTTTATTAAGGATTGTTGTTCTTCCCAACATTGAACAGTCACAGATACATAAAAAATTGTGTCTATATTTTACAATGGTACTAACTTATCTGCTTTTCTATGGTCCTCTGTGTGTTTTAATTAACTTCTTCATTTTTATAGTCAGTGTGTTGCTTTTTATAGTCTGTTTGCTTTAAAGATTAGTGAATGCAGATGGTGTAGGAAGATGGAGTTTGACATCATGGCCTGAAAAAGAGCCCAAATGGATATCTGATCAATGGATGTCTGATCAATGGATATCTGATCAATGGATATCTAATCAATGGATATCTAATCAATGGAGCATTTTCATTTTGTTTACTACATCAAAACGCAATTGCTAGATAGGAAGTGTGAATCTACATCTTGTGAACAGATCAAGCTCCTCTTGTATTTTTGTTGTTGTGTTGATTTTAGGTCCACAGAAGTTCCAAAATATCGTCTTAAAGGCATTTCATAAAATCAAATAGGATGTGGATGGCAAACATATCGTATCTTATTCTGATGCCTCTATGGGTTGAAGGACAGGACAGGCATATTTGCCCCTCTGTTTCATTTCAGATAGAATGAACATGTTTCATGTATTGTCTAGATGTCATTTGTAAAGTTACATCTATTCATGCCATTCAGCTAACAGATCTCAGAAACAGCTGTGAGGGGAGCAGGTTAGAGCGAGTGATGAGGTAAAATATAGATGTGATTAGATCATTACTGATTAGTGATCACAATCGTGATTTGATTCACCAGCAGTATCCAGGAAAGGCCTTAGCATCACCGCGCTGCCAACCACTGCATGACAAACTTACTAAACTGCTTAAAAACCACGTTCCTCAAAGAACGTTATGAAGGGATCTGGATATTTCAGCATCTATGATGTATAATACATTTAGCAGGTGTATGAAATATGGAGGAATTTCAGAGCATAAAAGACAAGGATGCAGCCCAAAGATAAATAAGTCTGATCTCTGGTCCTTCTGCACCGCTTCAACTGCAGATTTGCCACATAAATGGAAGATGCTTTTAAGCATCAAGTTCACATGAGTTTATAGGCATTTTCTTGAAAATGTGTGTAAAGCACCGCATACCTAATGGAAATCTGGCAGAGGGAAGTGATACATGTGATTCTAATATGAGGACATAGTTTGGATTTTCCAAGGCTGATAATTAGTCATGTGTTACATTTATTTTGAATGCAGGATGCTTGTCACATCATTTTAACACACAGTTCAATATCTTCATGCATTTCTCATGTCCGTTTATAGCTTGGATCATTTAAAACATTTGACAGACATCCTTATCCAAAGCAACTTGCAAATATTAGTATGACCATATGTGTGCTCCCTGGCAACTGAACCTTTGACCTTGGTATCATGAACACTATGCACTAAACCCATTCTAGGCAGTTGTACGCCCTGCTTCCCACCACACAAACATGTGAAGCACAGCTGTCAGATGTCAGACTTCTACTGGTCATAGTGGTCAGTACGACTGGTCAATACTACCCACCAGTGTAAATGTAGGAGATGGAGTGGGTGGAAGAGAAATTATTCTCTGCTATTGTAAAGTGATATTTGGTACACCAGGGTTTGCTTAAATCTGTTCTAAATTTGTCCTTTTGTTTTGGAAAAGACAAGGTTAATTATACCTATTCATACCACGCCTGACCCTTTATATATTACTACCAACTCAAAATGAGAAATTCTTATATATCAGCTACTCCTTTCATCTTTTGCTTTCCTAGTCCTACTCTCTGAGTTCTGAAATAAATTAATGGACTGTTTTTGTTACCATGAACCTGTCTGCTTGTGCTTTTGTGTCTTATGCATTTGTTTATTTGTTTAGTATTCGTTTATTAACCTCAAATGAAATCGCTGCTATTGGGAAGCTGTTTATTCAGAACAGAATTTTCTAGGCCCTGAAGAAGTTCATCCCCAAGCCTAGAGTTATGGGGGATGAACTTAAGGCTGAAAAAATCTATACATCCCAGTTAATCTAATTTAACACCTATTAAAAACAAAACCACGACGACTTCCTTTAGTTGGACCATGTTTTGTTAATTGACTATTGCTGACTCCATGCTGTCAAGCAGGTCTAATGAGAACAGCTGAGGTTATGGTGAAGTCCCTCTGCATCACATAACATTTAATTAAATGATTACATCCTGATAAAACATCCCACAATAGTGTATATCAGTGGAAAAAACATCATATGATAAATAAAATATGGGATTTTTGACCAAGCCCTAATTTCTACTGCCTGTTGTACTAAGATTTGGCAAAATATTAAATACTCAGGGACAATGCATAAAAAATGTCTTTTATTTAGTGTATTAACAAGTTCTATACATTTTATGGATATTACCTCTGTAACCTTTCACAAATAATTGGTTTATAAAAATAAAACACATATAACATAACATTAAGACTGTATGTCACTTGTATGTCAACAAAATTCATCCTATAGTTGTACAAATACCTGAAAAATACTTCTACCAACAAAACCATCTGCTGCTGACTCCAATACTGGCATACGTGTGTTACAAGAGTGAAGGACATAACAGTACAGTTGAGAAGGTTTAGATTGTTCTGAGTAGGAGAGCCCGATTACACTGACAAGGCTGAGCTTAACACACATTTACTGCCTCTGTTTAGCACACAGGCCACAGTGAGTGATGAGATGAAAAAGAAAAGCCATGCTAAAAAGAAGTGAAAGCCATTTTCTACACGTTTACGTTTCACCTAATGCTATTTGTAAGGACCTGTGCTGCACCTTCAAAAATTAAATGTGAGTCCATTGCTACAGAAATACTACAAATGATGACAGTAGTTTAAGAATAAAAAAGAAAGGCTTGGATCTTTGTTTTTATGTTGTCCAGTACATTATTGAATGTACTAATGTGGAGAAAAAGTGAAATTAAATTAAACTGACCCAAGAACAGTTCATAATTTATCCAAAGTGTGATTGTATTTATACTAAAGTGAGAAAAATAGCTAAACCGACAGCAGTAAGTGTCTGATTAGCTACAAAGTTTGGTGGTTTCATACTCCATGGAGTTGGGTTGCTTGGCACTGAAAGCCTGCAGAGCAGACTGAATTCGAACCACATCAGTAGTAGAGAGCTTGAGCCGGTGGCGCAACAGGCAAGAGAACAGGTCCAGAGGCTGCTGTCCGGGCGGGGAGAGTCGGTTCACCCGGTCTCGGATCTCCAGCAGCTGCAGCAGGGCTGAATCCTGCGAGCCGTGTGTGTATGGGTAGTCCAACTGCAGGATCAAGTCCTGGATGGAATCTGGATCAAAGTGCATACTATAACCAAACACCTGCATGCTGTTGATCTTCATGTAGCCCAGATTCTGTGAGGAGTCCATGTACTCCAAAGGCTCGAAATAGACAGTGCCATTCCCTTGGGGTGAGACTGTTTTGACACGACTCCTCAGGTATATGTGCACTGTCTCAAAAAAGGTCTTCCACTTGTTTCCCAGAGTCAGTGTCCAGTTATAACAGTCAAGTGGAATATCTAACTTGGTCCTCTCCCAGTCAGGGTAATTGTTTTGGTCTATGGGCATTATCCAGCTCTCGGAGTGGCTGCCTCCAAAAGGGTTGATGTAGACAGACAGCACGGGTTCCAGTGTGCTGTTCTTAGTAAGGCAGATTTGGAGGGAGAGTCCCAGGAGCATGTGGACATGATTGGACTTAAACTTGTTGCTTTTCAGTGTCAGCAGCATCCTCTTCCTCCAGGAGGGATCAAACCAGTTGTTTAGTCTTACGTCATTGCTGACAAACATGGCATGAATGCTAATTCTCCCATCTCGCTTCTGGAGTAGATAACGCATCTCTAGGTCTTGCAGATCTGTCTCAAAACCGATGTAGTTGTCAGTAGCGTCTGGTATGACATTCCTACAGGTCCCCTGACTCAGCATGTACCCTGGGTTGCAGCTGGCACACCGGGAGCGGTTATCATAGGAGCAGGAAGCGCAAAGGGGCCCATCACCAACCATGCATGGGATGCTGCCCTGGCAGGACGGGGGCTCGTACGGACAGGAGCAGGCCCGTGTGTGTTCCATATACGTGCCTATCTGGTTGTTCTCGCTGCAGTACATAATGGACAGGATGTAGTTCAGCCAATAGCTGAAAGATCTGCAGGGAGACAACATTAGTAATTCAATGTCTTTATTTATAAACAAAGGTTTGCAATCAAGGTCTGCATTTCTGAACTCTGCAAAAATGCTGAACTTTGATATTTATTACTGTTTATAATATTATAATATATATAATATTTAAGCCATCTAAAGTATATTCATATGTATTTAAAATGAATTCGCTGGTAAATATGCCAATTGGAGTTAATCAACATGCTATGTAATAATGCAACATGTAATAATGTTATACATATCAGCTGATCTATTTTGTTCTCTTTTCACTTTGACATGCAAATTCAGCATCATAAGTTGAATGTAATGCAGAACATCAAACAGGAATGTTTTCACTGCTCACACAGGATGTGTAGTTCTGACTTATTCTGGGGATATAATGAATACATTACTAGATTCAATACATACTACAAGTAGTTTTAGGCGGTTAGTAATGAACAGAACCAGGCAGCATCACAATGTCACATTTTACCCAATGCACAAGTACAATAACAGTATCCCAGCATAACACAAATAATGAAAAATATCATTTTGGTTTGATGTGTCTGGGAATATTTTAAATTTTAATGTTAACAAGTTCAAAATAGTTTGCAATGCTTCACAGATAAATAACCCATTAAAGGTAACTTTACCTATGTAAATTATTTTTCCCCCCTTTTCTAGACCAAAAATCTATTTTCACACTGGCCTTGTGCCATCTACCATGCAAGCCTTGAAGATATCTGTTCTTTGCCATGGAACTTCTGCTCACTGGAGAAAAACAGTTTCTCTTGGCTTAAAACATAAGTGATGCCAACAGAACGTGTAAATATTCATGGTTATGCTGCCTGAAAGGTGCAGGTGGGTGGGATTGGAGGAAATCTGTCCTGCCTGTCAGCACACACACACACACACACACACACATACACACACACACACACACACACACACACAAACCACACATACATACACACATACATACATACATTATATATATATATTCTTTTGCCAAAAAAAGCATGTCCCCGAGACAAGACAGGGCTTCTATCCATTTACTTGGTTAAAGTGATTTCTTCAAAATGACTATATTCTAAAATTAAATGCTATACAATCAAAGAACAATAATTACCAAAATCATCAATATTGCTTTTCTTCTCCATGGCACCAGTGAGGAAAAAAGCATTTGGTCATGTGACATTTATATTAAATATGAATCTAAGTTTTCAAGGATTCAGTGTAGCAATGTTCTGTAGAAATAACACATGAATAAAAATACAATACATGAACAGATGGGGAAAATTATTATACATAACACAAAAGCTTATTTTGAAAAACTGCATGTTGGTCATACGTCCTTTATCAGTTGTAGGAGAATTGTGAATTGTAGAGACTGGTACAAACAGGACGATACAGAAGTTCACAAAAATAGATTAATCAAAAGTGAATGATGACAAAGACATAGATAAGTGAAATAAAATCAAGGAAGCAGATAAAATCTAATAAAAATTAATTTCCTCATTCTCTTTTGCCACACCTAAGCTAAAGCTGAAACAATTATTCAACATTATTGACAATGTCAACACAAAAAAAGTCAATAAATATTTCCTCATCAATGTTTGTTTACCTTTTGGGTGGAATCAAACCAAGCATGAATTCAACACAGTCTGAATACTCTAAAGGACTGGGAGAATTTTATCAAAGAAAACAAATATGTTTCATGCAAGACAGACCAAAACAAACTAGCTTTATGTTGAAGTATGATGTATGAGCTTGACCACCTGAAAAGAAAAAGTCATGGTGTTGATTGTGAAGATCCTCTATCCCCATGTAGGTATGTGTGAGCAACATATTCTAAAATGTAGCTCATTTGACATAAAATGCTAATGACTATATGCTAACAGTACTCATTAGAATATTCTAATCCGAATCTATTTACATATTGGATATACTTAGCAGTTTGTGTTTATAACATATTAAGTACATGGTGCTTGGTTTGCAATAAAATGTTCAGTAGCTAGCTATGTAACATTAGCTTGAAATACAGCCCATTTTGTAAACATACTGTATTTTGTGTTGCTTCAGCTCATCATCCAGGTTCTGGATACATATTCATGTCTTATTCATATAAAGTCAGTAAAGTACAAGTTATTGCTGGCTGGGATTCAGTAACAAATTGCTATGGCTCACACACACACACATGCACACACACAATGCTAAATGATACACCTCTCACCTACCAGTCTCGTTTAGGTTGATTATTAAATTATTTGTCAATTGATGTTTTCTTCTTTTACACTAACATGCACTGACAGTGAAAATACTTCATTTACTGGTCTGAATATGGCAAAATCTTACTACAACTATGTATAATACTTTAGGGCCAGCATAATTATTTAAATGAGTGAAACTAGAAACATAAGTAAGAGATGTATCAAATATTTAAGGTTTTTTATAAGGATATAATGTTCATGCTCACTCAACAATATTTTATTAGATTGTCCCTCATACAGCTGATAATTTAAGAAGACCTTATTTTAATTAACCAATGTCTTGAAGTTAACCCTTAGAATTATGAGATATATATATATTTTAATTTATATATAAATTTTTAAATATATATCTCAACTTCAAGACATTGGTTATATATATATCGTTTATCCAGGTCAAGCGATTACATATGACTTCAACCATCTGTGGCCTCAGGTACAGCAGACATGTAGCTTATAGAAATATGTTATGATCTGTCTTTTGCACTTTCACCAAACTACTATTTCAGGCATTTTATTATGCTTCACTATGTCAAAGCAAAACATTATGCATTATGATTTCAAAGCTAATCCCATTTCTTTCACATAAACGTCTTATACATCAGCCTTTGGATGGGAAGATAAAACCCACTCATCCAGTTATACATGTAAAGAGTTGATAAGATGCTTGTGTGGTTTGAATGAGACTGGGGTTTCAGCCATGATGGGAAGATACCTTAATGAAATGAGTCTTCCCTTAGATATGGACTGACCTTGGACATGGACTGAGCAGGGTGTGTAAAGATACCACCTAATTAATGGAGTTCCTTGAGTTCACCTGTCAAACCTTATAGCACAACATCAACTTTGACAGTGTGCAAAAATAAAGAACAAAGATGTTTTTGAATATCTACTTTGCAGCAAACACATAGCTCAAGTTCATTTCAGATTTTTACTTTTCTCCAATGTGTTCTTTTACACAAAAATCTCAAATTCAGAGAGAGCCTTAAAATAACTTTATTTACTTTCATAAAGTGTTGAGAATGCTTATTCCTCTTAATAATAATAATAATAATAATAATATATATACTACAACTATGTTAGGCACAAATGTTTTTGGGAAAGGTTTGTATTATATCTAATAATCTTAATGCTGATTTTAATTAGTGCATGTAGTAAAATAGTGCTTTAAAATAACACTCCCCAATCCATCAGCCAGCTAGCAGACTCAAAGCAAGAGTCACTATGTACCAAATTTAGTTTTAATATATATGTAATCAAAACAATTAATTATCTTTCCAACAAGGACTGTTCAGGTATGCATGGAGATCTCAAGCATTCGTTTCTTACCTCTCTCTGGGCACCGATATTTGGGGCTGAGTTCGGCAACGCTTACTGAGGGTGAAAAGCTTGCTGACTGTTCTCTGAGCTTTGCTGAGCAGCTGTCGAGAGCTTGTCCCCAGCAGCTGAAAGCGCTGGTGTATACCAGGGTCCATTTTCCAAAAGTACTGGACAGCAGTTGTGTTCAGAGCATAGAAAGTTGGTAATCTTCTCACAAAATTCTGGAACTCCTCTAGAAACCAGAGAAGTGTAGAGAATAAATGAGCTGAACAATGACAGAAACCTAAATCAGTTTTGTTTGAAAAAAAATTGTCAATACTGAAATCAGTGACAAGGGGAGCAGGTGAAACCACCTTTTCATTGCTTTGTTGAAAGCTGAAAGCATTCCTGTGGAACAGAGCTCTAATAAGCAGTGACAGTAATGTACTTGCAATGAACTGACAGAACATTCAGTCATCTTACAGAAGGAGGCATTGGTTTTTAAAGGGCATATACAGTGCAGTGGATGCAAAATACCCTCACCATTAATAGGATAAGTAAAGCAGTATCTCCTGTCTCATACAAATACATTTCCAGTTAATGGAAGTTTATTCTCATCTGCAGCAGGAAAAGAAAATCAATAACTGTAGCACAGTGAATACCTGGATCAATGCTATGTAATATCTAAAGAGAAATGATCTCAACATCTATAATTAACAACACAGATCCTCATAAAAATTTGACAATATCCCACTGGCACCAAATTGGCTTTTTGAACATATGGCATCAAACAATTAAAAATATTATAATTTCCACTTTCTGGTACACTCAATAATCTCTAATATATAACAGCTAAAGGGAAGACATGATTCAGCTATTTTGGTTTTGATTATAACCACCAAAATAAAGAAGCTTCTACAGAATGGAGAAACAGACTGACTGATAAACCTTCTGCTGGTCCTGTGCTGTTTCTCTGTTGGCTTTTAGACAGAAGTTTTCCCAGCCTGCTGCCGCTGCAGGAGGTGGAGCTTCAGTATGAAGCTGTGATGTGTTCTGAATAAACCTGCCCAGTTCTGGCACCATGCCCAGCCCAGGGACAACAAAGCATGCCAAGTCTAAAATGCTGCTTTACCACAGTGACAATGACAGTAGTTCCCTGCAAGCACTTCCCCCCATTTCCTTGTCTGACGACCAATACAACAAGGTGACAATTCCTATTTAAACTCATCTCACTGTGTGACAGGGATATTCCCAGATCTGAATGCCATGATAAAATTAACCTGGTACTGGTGTACCATTTTGTCACACTGCTTTAGATTTGGGCACTAAGCAAAAACACAGATTTATAGATTTAACCCTCTCGAAGTTTACCGATCAACATGGGGTGGATTTCTTATGGAGATCATTTTTCTCCAAGACTAGAGAGCTTGTAGAATCTGATCTAAAAACTTGTGTAATAAATATGCACATGTATTTTCAATAAAATACAATTGCACATATGTGAACTGATAGTAAAATACCAATACTTGGCACATAAATTAATTTTTCAAACTTGCAACTGCATTAAGCATGACATCATAAGTTTATATCTGCCTGCCTCAACTTTTGCAGCATTTCTTGCAAAAGCCTTGCTAGAAAAATGAATTGTGCAATTTTAACTGCTTCACTGAACTGGAGGCCAGTGAGATATAATTCCAATAATAACCAACCAAAAGAGCTTTGTTTAGAAGGTAAAACTGCTGTATAGCTGAGAAAGTCTCTTGAGCTTATCAAAGAATTTAGTCAAACCTTGTAGGATCACAGTAGGATCACAGAAGGTATCAGTGTTACCTTTGATACCACTGAGCATGTGGTTCTTACAGATTGACTTGAGAGGTGGGAACAGTCAGAAACAATCCTAATATGATTCATTTCAATGTTTTCCTGAAACATTATTTACTATTTGTCATGGTTTCCCCTCCCTGGCATTATTGTGCCTGGTTTTCTGTTGTGTTTTCCTAGTTTTAAATCCATTCCATGTCCTGTCCTGGTTTTAGGTATTTCTGTCAATTCTCAACCCACCTGTTTCTTGTTTCACTTTTCTGTTTTCTTTGCTGTTCATTCATCTTAGTATCATAACTTTGTCTCTGGTCTCCAGTATGTCACCTGTCCTCATCTTCCTTGTCATGTTCTTCTAGATCTTTCCTGTTTCTGTTTCTCCTACTCTTCCATGTTCTTCTAGATCTTTCCTGTTTCTGTTTCTCCTACTCTTCCATGTTCTTCTAGATCTTTCCTGTTTCTGTTTCTTCTACTCTTCCATGTTCCTCGTGCTCATTCTTAGTTTTGCTCCAATTCACTGTTATTGTGTTTTATCTCTGTCACTTTATAAAGTACTTGCTAGTCTTTCTGTGGTGAGCACTCTTAGGGTTTTCTTTATCTGTTCGTCTTTAGTTCTTGTATATGCTTTGTCTAAGTATTTACTCTTTCTACCTATTCATTTATATTGTGCTTTCAGTATTGAGTTATTCTTTTTAGGTCATGTTCAATTTCTACGGGACTGTATTTAGGATCCATTATCCTACTGTCTTCCTTTATCATTACTCTACCCTACTGTCCTTAGTCACCTTGGTCATGTATCTATCCTTGTATGCATTTTTTGTTCTCTAGTTCTTTTTCATGTCATCATCCTGCCTAACTATCATCTAGTTCTCTAGGCCATGTAGATCTAAATATCTCCTGTTGTTGCTCTCTGTATTAAAGCCTCTTATTTTCCTCCTTGTGTGTTCTCATTTTCACACAGTATGGGTGACAATGATTCTGTGAACCCTAACTCCTCTAGTCCATACTCTATCGTCACTCACCATGGCATGACAGCACCAAGTTAGGACCTTGTATATGATGTCCTAACAATGCACTGATTACACTGGCCCTTTACATTTATATATATATTTTTTTGTCATGCTGGCTCCTCCCCACGCCTTCGTGTTTTGGATTTATTTTCCTTGTTTTCGTTTTCCATGTGCTTGTGTGTGCCTGTCTGCTTGTGTGTTAGTTAGGTTAAGTCTCTTGTATTCCTGGTTTCTGTTTGGTTTCCTTGTGTCGTGTCTTCATCTTGGTTGTGTGTCTCTGGATTGCTCTCCCTGTGTTTCGACCCTGGACTGGTGTTATGACCCTGAATCTGGATTTGCCCTCAGTAAATCTTGCTCTTATCCGCCTTTGCATCCACTTCCCTTCCGCTTACAGCTACAACTTTTTACAATATTTTATAGAAGTGTAACATTTCTAGGGTGCACAGTTATGCCCAACCAAGCACCTGTCTCTCATCTATCACCAAAGTTAAAATGGACCAACTTTGATGAGAATTGCTAATTATTTTCATTTTATAATTAAAATATAATGATTATTTAACAATCCAGCTGCCTGGGTTACTAAATACACATACAATGAACTTAGTGCTTTATAAATGCATGATGCTTTCAGCACACTCATACCCAGTTCTTTAGCCAGCTAGAAGAATTAATTACTAATTTGCAAACACTTTTCTGCAAAATCTTTTCTGAAATATCACATTCCTGTAAACAGCTTGGATAGCCTACCTGACTCCTCAAACTCATGATTGGCTTGAGTCCAGGAATCTCTAATGAGTCTTAGGCTGTCCCGCATGGCTTGCACGTTTTCACTGGGGCAGTTGCACTGAGGGTAATCTACGCTGCAGTGGCACCAGCAGTCACTGTCCTTGCACTTAAAATCACCCTCAGAGCGGCAGCTGATGTAGCTGAGAGCTGCCTGTACAAATCTGCTCCTCAGATACTCCGGCAGAATGGCCTGAAGACCTGAGGAAAGGTCATAATTATCTTCATTAGTAAGTATAATCATGTCCTGCATTTAACAGAGCTGTAAAATGACTAAACAGAATAAATAATCAAAATCTTTCTCAGAAAGAACCCTTGTATCACTTTCTGAGTGCAGTTTGCAGAGAAAGCTTCATGACTCAGAAAACCATTTAAGGTTGTTCTTGCTTTATTCAAATGACAGAGTCTATTTTAATATATCCAAAATAGAGAAGAATATAAGGTCAACCGGTTTCATAAAAAAAAGAACAGGGATGATTAAATTATGTATTATTTACCTTGCAAATGTATCTTGTTTTCAGGACTCTGAACCAGAACTGAACTGACAGAATCAAGGTTGTCATAGTTACTGCATCCTAGAGGACCTGTCCTTGTTTCTGTCACCTAAAAAAAAAGAGAGAGTAAGAAATAGAAAGAAATAAACTACACAGGTGGCAGAATATCAGATAGCAGTCGCCTAAAAAAATGTACACTGTAAATCACCTGTGCATATATAGAGTAAGCAATTTTAACAAACATTCAAAACAAGCCTGAGGAAAAATTGCAGGATGAGTTAGATATTTCTTTTCTATAACTGATGTGCTTTCTACAGCAAGTCTCCCTAGGATGATTTCAGTTGAGACTACTCTGGAACAACTGTTTGCATAAAAGAACAACCATCATCTCAACATGCTAATACTCCTAAATGAAAACTAGTAGTTAACTCGTAGTTATTGAATTGGCATGAAATAGTGTACATCTCAGCAAGGCCTTTTAAATGTGCGGAGCAAAAACCTACCAAACCCAGCTTGAACCCATACATTGGTACACCAGTCCAACTCAGCACTCTGATAAAACTCTCATAGCTCAATCATCTACACCAAATTCTTGACTTAAAAATGCTACATGAACAACTAGTGAAGGAACTGACACGAAGAAAATGAATGTCTGCCGCTAGATATATATCCTCATCTGTTCCTTCCTGTTTTCCATGTGTTACTGAAGGATTTCTAAATACTTAAAGCAGCAACAACAAATTGTTTCCTTCGTAAAATAAATTGCAGTTATATTATAGTAAGGCAAATAGGTTTCTGTAAGAATGTTTATGCTGTGCTCTATTATGTATACCATGGTCTCTCTCTCTTTCTCTGCATTTAATTGTTAACTA
>JAOYMR010000017.1:5782820-5792862 GCA_025802075.1 Tenebrosternarchus preto
CTTGTAAGAATAAACCAGATTGATTTCACTCGTGTGGTTTGTTCCTCATTGTCTCGGAGCGCTCCTTCTATGCAAGTAACAGATGAGCAGAGCAGATACAAGGTTGAACTTCCTAACAGTTTCCCTTGCTGAAAAAAATATGCGGTCTGTTCTAAAGTCGAAACAATAATTGTAATGTGAATAAAAGTCAAGAAACATTCATATATTCATGCTACTGAACAAGAAACTACTAAATTAGGCAAATCATGAACAAAACAGGAAAGTAGATTAGACTTTACTAATATGTTAGACAAGCAGCAAATACCTATTACAGTGAATCGCTTTATTTTAATTTTCATTTAATGGATTGAAATAACTCTCATATAAAGGGGGCAGGGGAGTGGGTTAAAGACTTGGAGGAACTAGTTTATAAGTGTGATTTAAGCAACCCTAGAGCAGGCTTCTCCTCTTATTGATGCATCCACACAATTAATTAAAAATCCACAGATCTTCTACAGGTATCAGCAGATTCATTTTTAACAGAGACAGATGTCTGACTTAAAGGGAAAATTGACCAAATGCAAATATAAGATGGCTTTTTCTATGCATAGCAATAAGCCCATCTTCAATGGAGGCCCAGTAGGGTGAAGCACTGCATAGCTTAAAGCTGGTCTTTAGTGTCGGGCATAAATCATACCAGTAGACTTTGCTTTGCAAATTCTTTCTACACTTAATTGACTATTGACCATGGTGAAATCTGAGGGCACATCCCTTTTTTAATTATGGGGCTTGAGTAACTTTGAAATCTTAGAAATTAAATTATATAGCAGATTCAGGCTCCTGTTTTATGGGATGTAGTAATCTAGTAACTATCACCATAGGCACCAGCATGTACCTCAACTTCCTTCACATGTCCCATGTAATTTAATTAAATATCTGACATCGCAAATGATTGTGAGCGAATTATAATAATCTAGTGTTAATTTTTGTATATATTAATAACCTCATTATCCACAATCATTAATTTGTGCTGATTATATCTGGATGTCCAACTGTTGGCTTTAATGAGATCAGTAATTGGTTTGCAGACCACTTCCTGAGAAGCAGTGTTTATATGATGTATTAAAGGAAATACATCATGTCGCTGTAAGTCATGGAATCCGCCACTGATAAAGTCTCCACAGCATGTTTTAAAAGAAGCACTTAAGAAAGCTGTAACAAGTATATGTGTTATGTAAAGTTAAAACAGTTGTCAAGTAACAGAAATAGATGTAATGAATAAATAGCCATAATAAAAATAAAACTAATATAAATATTCCATACACAAACAGAATAAGGGTTTATGTGAGGAGTGTGTAACATTCATTCCTGCGTAGCTGAATCCCCAGTGTCGACACCTGCAGCGTTGGATTAAATTTTATAGTGCTCAATTTCAACTAGACCCAAATGTACTCAGTAGGAGGTATTTAAACCTTGGAGATTTTTCTGTGTACTACTGAGTTGTTTCATTGCCTCACGCTACCACTCCACTAAGGAAGTTAGGACTCTGTTTTCGATTGTGCTTTAAATTATCGTTCTAGCTGGCCTTTGTTTATCTTATGACTTGTGTTTCCTGCAGCATGTGTTCTCCTGTCAGTCCTGTCACTGTAATCCCCCACCCAGTCTGCCCCATGTGTGCATGTCTACCCAGGTTACCATAGTTCCTACTGTTAGTTCTGCTCTGCTCATTACAACCTATCGTCTCCCTCAGTTATTCCTTGTCAACCTTGTGCATTTAAACCCCAGTGTGTCTTTGTCTCATTGCACAGCTTTTTGTGTGAGTATGTGTACACCTTGGGTAGGATGTTCTAGCTGTGCTTCCTCCAACTGTTTGTATTCTGTTTTACCTTGTGTTCACTCTTGTCTGCTTTGTGTTCACCTTCTGTTTAGACCTGCGCTTTGAAGCGCAAACAAAAACGCTTCTTTAGTGGTTCCTAAGAATTTTTATAATGTGTTGTTTTGTTATTTAACAGAAACACTAAGAAACCCATATGCAAGGTTTTACCCTCTGATCAAGACGGTAAAGAAGGAAGAGTATTTATATATATTTAAATAATGACAGTTCCTAAGAGACTCAGATATGCTCATTACTCTTGTCTACTTTGTGTTTACCTTCTGCTTAAACCTGCTAAAATACTTCAATTTTCTGATCCATATTGAGATCTTCTCTGTGAATCTTCATAGAGGATCTCATCTGTGATCAGACTTGGAAAACATGTACCTGCTTTGGCATTCATAGGAATTCAATAAAATGTCTCCATTCTCGTCCTTGGATGTTGAGAAAGGTGCTCTGTATGTGTAACTTTCTCATATCTGTTATTTCCATGTCTTGATGGACTAAACAGAATAAATATACAAACAAACAGGTCATGGCACCAGCGTACTGGAACATCTCAATACAGGGGTTTAGTTAAATAGGGTTAGGGCTAAGGTAAGGAGCAATACAGTGATACAATCTTCTGATGTAAATTAGAATGAAATAAATAATTTTTTTGTGTGCTGAGAAATTATGGTATGCAGAAATTATCATAAAAGCATTTGTTTAAAGACGCAGCTCCTGAGTGGGCCTAAATTTATGCATAGCTAATAACTTGAATCAGACCCTCAGACTGCAAGTGTGAATATAATGGGCCTATGAAATATGAAATGCATATTAAACAGAGTATTTAAGCGTTCTCATCATGACTGGGATAAAGTCTGAATAAAGCTTTTGTGCTTTGCACACATAGAAAGATAGAAGTCCTGCTCTGGTGGAACCTGTTTAACAAAGCATACTGTAGTTTAACAGCTTAGAGGATGAATCTTTGCATGTCATATGTTTGGTTCATCCCACATCATGAAAAGCACTGAATTAGTTCAATACTGTCACAGTACTGAATTTACTATTTTTAAAAAATAATTTACAACTGAGTGAAAATAAAGTTGAGCAATCAGGGCACAGAAAAGGAAACACATGTAATTTGTTTTTGTGCTGTTCATTCAAAATGTGGCAATTTCATACTGGGTCTTTATGAACAAGGCTGGAAATCATGTTTTTTTGCAGAAGAAGCTGGTAGGAAGATATGTGTCCATCTGTTCCTGTATACAGAGGTTTGTAGGGTACAGGAAATGATGGTCAGCATGTGAAAAGCATCTCATTCTGAAATTTTATATCTCTGGGGCCCAAACTGTTATGTTTGAGCAGCCTGGTAGTCTGGACACCAAAGTTAGACTAGAATCCCTGTCTGCAGAGAGGTCAGTCTTTCAGCCAGAAACCAGAGATTAAAGTGGAACTGTCACCTTTGGCTATATTTAATAGCATGACGTGTTGCCTCATGCCAGAGCTTTGAAAAAAAAAAATCGTAGTCTTCACTACCAAAGCTGATAGAAACCTGACCAATGAACGATTGTATCTGTTTAAGGCTGAGGGAGGCTAAAATACCAAGAAATCAACATTCATGGTTGCATGACATGTGTTCTCTATTCCCCTACCAGCCCTCTAGTTCTGATCAGTTTGGTGCCCATGCAATTTTTCTTGTAATCTACTGGCTTTAAATGTTTTTAGTACACTTAATATTGTTACATTTTGTTCTTAATCAAATATGTTATTAATGATTTGCAAGTCTCTTTCAAAGTTTTTCCGTGGTATATGATGAGATTGGCTTTGCTTTCCAAATGTGTTTTCAATAGCATAAGTTCACATATTGCCTGTTTCAGTTTAAAGGTGCTTGAAGAGTGAAGCTTCTTACTGAAGCAGCAATGTTGCACTGGTTGGTGAGAGAGAACCACTTCCCCAGTAAAATGGAAACACCTGAATGTGGGGAATGTGAGAGTTAATCAATTTTATTGTCTTTGTTCAGTATCTCTAAAATGACGCCACAAAATGTGATACAGTTTTTAGCTGGTTGTATTTAACAGTTGTGATTTGAAGCTCAACCTCAGACAAAAACCCTTCTTTAGTGGTTCCTAAGAATTTTTTACAATGTGTTCTTTTGTTCTTTAACAGAATCACTAAGTAAGATACTAAGCTGCTGCTTACTAAGAGTCTAAAACCATAAATCACCATTTTCTGCATGAACGTATCCTCATAATAATTATACATCTACACCTGTAAGCAAAGGGAATCCAAACATTATTTTTTGTCAGGTTCATTTGGGTTTGTTGTCACATATTTAAATAATGACAGTTCCTAAGAGACTCAGGTATGCTCATTATAAAGCAAGCAGTCATTAATGCTCTATATAGATGATTACTTGATTTAAAAATGCTCTTTTCCATTGCAATTCAGAGAATAGAGCAAATTCAATCGCTGAGGTGTAGTCAATAGGCACCATACACATTTGCATCACACATGTGTTTATGCACATTGCAACAGCCTTTGAGAATCTCACCAGCTGTTTTTATTAAAAAGGCATTTTCTGGTTGCCTCACCCCTCTTGTGCCTGCATGTGCTATGGATAAGCTTATGGTTGGAGAGAAGGAAACAGGCATCAAAATGGAATTATATTTTGCTCCATAGAAAATGGAATCTTATTGAAAGCAGCAGGAAATCTCACATAGCAGGAAGTTGTGGTTAATACTTTGAGCTTCTGCTGAGCCCCTTAAATGAAACACTGATATGCTCTTTACAAGGAACCTCATCTGCTAGCATTAGTTAGAAATTTCTTTTAGATTTTCTGAATTTTGCTCTATTTCTTTAGTATCTGTGGTGGATTCAAACAGTTTTACTTGGTTTAATACAGTGAAAAGGGGGAAGGCACGTTTGAGTGGAGCTTGCTGGCAGATGGTTTATTCTTCTCAGGTTCATCTTGAGATGCTTGACTGATGACCCAGATGCTGATAAAAAGAACTTTCCAAACTTGCTTCTGTGCTAATAACTTGTACTACACTGTCGAAACTACTGTGAACAAGTTTTTCTTGCAGAAGTTACAGTGAAGACATTCAAAAGGGAAAGGGGGTGTTCTGTGTTGGCTCTTTTTTTAAAAAATTCAATCAAGTTAATTCAAGTCAATTGAATGATGTACAGGAGTAGCATTTGGATTTAGAAATATGAATTTTCCTTCTCTTTGGCTCCTAAATTTTTTATAAGCAGAATTCCCTTCTGCATCCCATATTCTCAAAATCAACTAAGCCACTGTTAGCTTATATTTATCACTGAGAATATCTAAAGAATCTAGTGCATATACATTACTTTGTTGTTATTTTTGGTGTTACTCTGACTCAACTGATGTTTCTGTTGTCCTACCAATCAATATTAAATGTTGTTAATGATCTGAATTAATGAATTTGATGATCTGAATGAATGTAATGCCAGTATTTGATCAAGAACTGTTCAAATATACTTCTCTGCATCTAACCATATGCTGACAGCAGGATGGAGTCTTTTATTAATTTTATATATCAAGAAGGTATCTGGCAGAAAGCTCAAAATTCATAGTCAGATACATTTTCACTATGTTGTACATGTACACTGCTCAAAAAACTAAATCACATATGGATGCTGAGAAACGAAAGATTCAATTTAAACCAATATGAATTACACACAGTCAATGGAAACCAAAAACACCAACCCATTAAATGCTGGATTCAAAGTCAATTGAAACTACAGGCTGATACACTTTGCTTAGATTTCTTCATGGCAACTCATAATGTGAGTAGTGTGTATGGCCCCCGGGTATCCCCACTCCCAAGAATGCTCCTCATGAGACAATGGATGGTGTTCTGGGGGATGTCCTCCTTGATCAGGGCATCAGTGAGCTCATGGACAGACTATGGTGCTACCCCGATGTTATTAACTGGATTCAGTCCTGGGGAACCAGTCAATGGCATCAATGCCTTTGTCATGCAGAAACTGCCTATACACTCTGACCACATCAGGCTGGACATTGTCCTGCAACCCAGGGCCCACTGTACCAGTGTATGGTCTGACAAGGGCTCTGAGAATTTCATCCTGGTACCCACCAGCTGTCAGATTTTGGTTGGCTATAACATGAATGTTTGTACAGCTCTCCAAGAATAAGCCAGACCATCTCTGACCCACCACCAAACCGGTCATGCTGGATGATGGCAGCACAACGTTCAGCACAGCTCTTTCATGTCTGCCATATGTGCTCACTGTGAACCTGCTCTCATCTGTGAAGAGAATGTGCTGCCATTGACACGCCTGCCAATTCTGGTGTTTGCTGGCGAATGCCAATCAAACTGCACAGTGCTGGGCTGTGAGCACACTAGAGGATGTCAGGCTCTCATGTCACCTGCATGGACTCATGCACACCTGTAGCCACCTGGAGGTAATTTTGAAGGGCTCTTTCTTGTTCTATCTATCACCCTGTCTAGCTCTCCAGGTGTAATGACCCATGCCCTGGTATCTCTGATGCCCTGGTATCTCTGAGACTGTGCTGTGAGACACAGTAAGCATTCTTTCCACAGCATTTATGGTGAGGAGGCTGCATTATATTGCATTATATATATTTATGAGCTGGACTGCATTATAAATGGGCAGCAGGTACCACCTCATGCCACTAGTAATGACAAGAACACTTAGCAAGGATACAGAGAGAGAGAGAGAGAGAGAGAGAGAGAGAGAGAGAGAGACTGTATGTACTGTGTATGTACCACCACCTGTAGAACCTTTCCCTCATTGAGGTTTATCTTGATGTCGCTTCTCCAGTGCAACTTGATATCCCTGAACTTGAACTGACTTGGTGTTATACTGTGACAATTAAGTATTCCCTTCATTTTTTTTTTTTTTTGAACAGTGTATCTGCACATTTGCTTCTGTCTCAGATTTTGGATATTACATGAACAGACCAAGACCACTGGCAGGACTTTCATTAGAGTACCTACCTAGAAAGGTTAACTTGTGAAATAGCTAGACTACATGCAGCTATTTACTGAGTCTGAATATGTGTTTACATCCCCCAACACGTTTATCACGTTTATGTAGTAAATGTATAGCAACATAAATGCTAGGAATCAGAACTTGTGAGCAGGGTTTAAACAGGCTGGTGTCCAGATTCATAAATGCTAGGAATCAGAACTTGTGAGCAGGGTTTAAACAGACTGGTGTCCAGATTCATAGCCACACTGTGTGGTACTACATGACTGCCTGCTAATGTCCTTGTGTTTCAGGGCACAGCCATTTGAACATGAAAACCATGTCACTCTCAGTGTTGCTAGGCAATCATGCCCAAAGGAAGCAGTTTATAGGTACACTTTACGTGACATATTTTACCAATTATGCAAATCCACAACCTATTTTTATTTGTATTACAAACATGAATTTCTTTCTTTAGTTTTTACAGTTATAATTTCTTTTCTTAAGTCCATATGGTTGTGATTTTTTTCCCCTCTTTGCTTTTTGCACTTATTGTGATGCCTAAAAGAACGAAGAACGATGACACATCGTATTCCAGTTTTCTGTCGCTCTGACCACTCACTGATTTTAAAGCACTCACCTGCCTGTAATGTCTAAGAACACACTACTTCCATACTTAAACTGAAAAGCCACACTGATCTCAACTGGTGTTTTTGGATGTTCCTTTTCACTGTCTTGCTTCACTGTTGGAGTTAAAAATCCATTTATTACCAGCAGAGCAGAAAATACTCCTCATCAGTCTCTTGCTAATTAGAAGCTTATACCTCATATTCAAAATAGCTGACAAATGTGCAGAGCTCTCAGGGAAACACTGAAATGGAAAAGAATTTCTCACCCTAACCCTAGCAATTTAAATTCATTTATTTAGTACATGTCCCCCTGTTTTCTTTGGCAGAAGCTAGCATCTCTCCTAGACCACCCATTAGATTGCATCATATTCTTTACCATGAAAAGAGTCACCATTTCTTTTTATTGGTCTTTATCCAAGTGCTGAATTAAGGGTGCTGAATTAAGGGTGCTGAGGCTGGGAATATTTCCCATCAGTCACTTGAAGTGGCAGGAAAATGAAGACTCTCATGAAGATTTCTGTGTATCATCTCAATCAGGACAACCTTACAGGCACTTCAGCAAAGGCAGTCCTGCAGAAGTCCTTTCCCATTCCACTAAATGTACAGCGTTATGTACAGAGATATGAAAAGAGCTTCTGTAACTTCTGAACAGCCTGCGTATATGTTCTTCTATGTTCTTCTATGTTCTTCTATGTTCTCTGTTGTTATCCACACTGCCTATTTAACTGAATACAAAAGAACTGTTTACCAGTATAACACTATCGTGCATAAACCAAAAAAAAAAAAACATTCATTTCACATGCATTATTTTAAGAAATGTTTGCCAAAGTTATAGACAATGGATATATTGAATAACATGTACAGAGAGTAGTGTTAAGTGTTTCAATATCATGGAGACTTGAAATTAAATAACTAAAGGCAGATCCATTGAGAAATGTTTTTTTTTTAGTTGTTTTTTAGTTAAATTAGTAAAACTACACTTTCCTCACAAAGTGTCATTAAGAATTAACAAAAATCTAAATAACAAAATAATAAAAATCTGTGATAAGTCAGTCAGGAGCCATTAAAATGAGGGGTACCTTGTGTGTTTGTGAATATCTACCAAAGTTGGTTCGTTTCTGTTGTACTTTTGTAGTCCCCCTTTTTGACCCCTATTTTACTCACCTGAGAAAATCTACTTTTTGTCTGTGGTTCACTTATTTACACATTTGCAATGTTATGTATTTTCAATGTTATTTTCAATAACTGCAAATTTCAATGACTGCACATTTTCATGAGATGTAAGAAAATGCACAAATAATTAAGATTAGGACTTTTTGTCATACTGGTACCAGCAACATTAATTTCTATTAACCAGTAGAAAATAAGGCAAAATCACTACTGTTTTTAGCTTCACACCCCTCCTCTCTTTAACCTGAAGGCTTGTATGGCATTTATAACATCAGGGTGAAATTACTGGCATCAATATGCAAAAAATGTCAAAATTAATGTTTTCCGAAAGAATATCTGATTATATACATGTATCCATTAAAAGCAGGGGTGTACAGTGCATCCATCATCAGGTATTCATTATGACTGCAGGTGAGGAGGCATTAGTTATATTATATGACTATATTACTATATTGACTATAAGTGCACATAAGCACACACAGGGAGCAGTTCCTGCAGTCATACAAATGAGTTTTGATTAGTTCTGCTCTTGGACAGATTTGTGTTAATCTATAGCGACCAAGAACATTTAAAGTATCTTATATGAATAGGTGGATTTTATTATGTCAATTTGTTTTGTTTCCCTTTGGGTTAGAAGGACATGACTGTACACCACCGATGAAGAGTGTTAGAAGGACATGACTGTACACCACTGATGAAGAGTGTTAGAAGGACATGACTGTACACCACCAATGAAGAGTGTTAGAAGGACATGACTGTACACCACCGATGAAGAGTGTTAAAAGGACATGACTGTACACCACTGATGAAGAGTGTTAGAAGGACATGACTGTACACCACCGATGAAGAGTGTTAAAAGGACATGACTGTACACCACTGATGAAGAGTGTTAGATGGACATGACTGTACACCACTGATGAAGAGTGTTAGAAGGACATGACTGTACACCACTGATGAAGAGTACTCCTGTAGCTTGACTGGTATCACCAGTAGAGCAAGGTGCATGTTGTGAAGTCAGTTCCCAGAGAGTGATATATATGCTTATATATACGTGTCTGGATAAGCTAATTACAGAAAATGCAAATGTACTTATTTTTGTATGTTCTTCCTTTTATATTCAGATTAATTAAATTCCATTAAATCTTTTTTATTGGCTTTTTCACATTGCATGTGACCTGTTTCTGTTATCAGTATCAGAAAACCTCTGGTCTTAAAGAACCCACATGTGCACCATAACACAGAAAATAATTAAATATGCAATTACCCAAACACATGAACTACAGCAGCAAAGCAATGCCATTAACAACAAAGAGCCATTTATAACATTATATATGTGAGAATATGAATGAAATGTTCACAGCAAAAATAATCTGCTGAAGATGCCACTACCAGTCTTTGTTCCTAACACACACACACACACACACACACA
>JAOYMR010000017.1:5825634-5843600 GCA_025802075.1 Tenebrosternarchus preto
TCTCTCTCTCTCTCTCTCTCTCTCTCTCTCTCTCTCTCTCTCTCTCTCTCTCTCTCTCTCTCTTTCTCTCGCTCTCTCAGGTGTTGGTGAATGAATTGCAAAAGGTGCAAGAGAAGTAGAAAGTGACTAAATTTCATTTGACTTATGAAACTTCTGTCTTTGTTTTTTATGGTTCAAAACTTGCCATGGTTTTGCCACAATGCAATGTCATCTTTAGTAGTTTGTTTTTTTTTTATTTATTTTATTATTTTATTTTTTTTACCTAAACCACTGAGGCAGGAATTAGCATAGTATTAGGTTGACAGGCGATTTTCTGAAAAGGGGAAGGCTCTGTGGAGAGAGAGAGCAGGGCAACAGTTCGGGACTCTGGAACAGGTGCAAAAGGAGAAGCACAAAGAAGGAGAACAGAGGAGTCACTGTTCAGCTCTGACCAAGGAGTGAAATATTTAGGGGACGTGGAAACACTGAGGGTTCTTAGGCTCTCCCCCGACATCACTAGGGTCCGCTGTTCCTGACCAGAAAAAAAAAAGCATCGACAAGTCCAAGAGTGTATGGGATTGTATATTCTCCCAAGGGCCCCAGTTCCTATCACAATCACAGATCCAGACATTTACTATGTGCTTCAGTAAATTTCAATGTAGTATTAGTTAAAATATCATATAAAACTGGAATGGTGTTATATATTTACATGATGTTTGTTGTTTAATGAACTTTTTCTTTTGATTGTTCTTATAAGGGTGTAAGAGTTATTATTCTCTGCATGTAGGCAAAGTGATGTAGTGTAAATCTAGAACATTTTTATTGCAATATCTATACTCCTTAAGATACAGTCATAATAGGCTTCCATACAAACTGTTTTTGGTAGCTGTCTTTAATACTGCTCTCTAGAATAGCGAGTGATAAGATGTTGTCGTTTCTCTTTGGTTATATTAAATGATACATGAGATATCCTGCCCTAGAATATGTTAAGATGTTTAGATGGCAGACATTCACTGAGTTTTCTCTTTAGATTCTACTTGCTTTAAATGTTTGTGTTTGAAGTAAAAGTTCAGCTGTTTTAACACAAATGCACCAGAGCGCCCCACAATTCCATTTATTCACTGTCACCAGGAAAAGTCAACTTCTCCATCTTAATCTGGGAAACATACAAAGCACATTGTATGAATTCTGTTATTTCTATATGCTGAAGTACATTTTCCAAAAAGCAATTTTATGTCTCAGTGTGGTACTATTTAATGACATTTAGCACTTCGCTATATTGAATTTAAAAGATATTTATGGGTGTTTGACAGCAAGCAGCAAATGGGAAGAAATGTGCACTTGATATTTGTCTGTAGATGGTTATTGAAATGTTTACAGGACCTTTTGATTTTCTAAGCTTACACTGACACACACACACACACACACACACACACACACAAAAAAAAAAACCTCTCTTTCTTTCTTTCTTTCTTTCTCTCTCTTTCTCTTACTCTCACACACACACACACACACACACACACACACACACAAAATAAAAATGCGCGTGCACAGACAACTCCTGCATATGCTGATGCTGGGAACTTTAAGCACGTCTTGGTATTGTGCATTAGCGTGTGGGGCAGAGCGAGAGAAGCTCTCTGGATGAACAGCCACCAGGGCTGTTGCTGTTATTTACTGAGACATGTGGTGTTAAAATGATGAGAACATTATGCACAGGCTTTCAGACCCACTGACCAAACTAATCATCCTAGAAAAAGAACTGTCTCTCTCTCTCTCTTCCTCTTTTTCTCTTCCTCTCTCTCCCCATGCCTTTGCACTCTAGGTCTCTTTTAAAAGTCGAGGAAGGGAACCAAGCTCTTGGCTACAGTTATCTGTCTAGAGCAGGATGCATCCTTGATGGGGGTTTCTGGGAGGAATGCACTGGGAGAGGTTAAGCATGTGTTCTCTTCATTATGAGCTATGTTGGACAGTCATTTTCACATCATTTGCTATGCTTGGCATTTCCTTATCTGCTCTTGGCATTCCAAACAGGACAGGCCAATTGTAACTGAATGTCAAAGGCACATGGGAGGAGGAAATAAACTTTTTTTTAAAATAAAATAAGATTTGTTATGCATATTGATTTCTAATGTAGTATTTGTGCCTAAATTGGACAACAATGTTGTCATCAGGTACGACAAAGCCCAGAATTTATCCCCCACAATGCAAATGTCATTTATTGGCTGTACAGTGCTCACACAGAGCCAACACAGAGCCAACGGCCTGCATCGTTTTTGACTTGGAATTACACATATTATTGAGATCCCCTACACATCAGAAGAAGATGCTCCTGTATGCCTGTAGACAAACGTATCTGGCTGGGCGTCTGCAATAACATGCCATCTCATTAGGAATATGCTTATCCACACAACCTGTTATGCAGAGATGCAGTATGTTCCTTAGCTTAATGGCCTGTTCTGAAGCTGAATGACAATGTGAAAGCACTCCAGATCACTAATAATTATAGCTCCACTCAAGAGCACAAACAGTCATAATCCTACTCCTGAGTCCACTCCAGTGTAATGGAACGAAACAGAATGTAATTTCATGAAAAAAAAAGCACCTGGTTTGGAATGTATGGCACATGATTCTACTCCAACGTCAAAAAACTAACAAACAAAAACCTTCACATAGAATTCACTTCATTCCTCACACCATCAAATAATGTGTTATTTCTTTTGACATTCACAAGGACATGTGGGAAACACCTGAAATGTTTATGTACTATACAGTATAGCAAAAAATACACAGGTCACTATACCATGTCCTCTGTTTCAGCACACTAACCTTTCAGTTAGGGACTTCAACATGCCTATATCTGTGCTGGGGAGCTGTGGCAGCATGAGGAGTAGTATTGAATATTACTGTTATTGTGGTAATACCTGCTGGTATTATATTGGGCTGAATTCCCAATGAAAGTGTGTTTTTCATGGTGGGAGATGTAATAAACTATCATTGATATCATGGTGTTATGACCTCAATTGCTGAAATGTGAAATAGGACTTTTATAAAGGAGAATTTGTCAGCAATTTTCAGAGTATCACTAAAATGTATTTATTTATTTATTTTCGCTATCCAACTTTCTTTGGTTTATGTCCCACAAGACACAGTATTATTAGAAAAGTTCAAAAGATTCATCTAAACCACATAAATTATTGAACAAAGATGTCTTATCATGTAAAAATATGTGCCAGGTGAGAGTCAAGACACAAGGAAAATCTTCCAGTACCTCTCTACGTACAGCTCAGCATTTTGCTACTTACACTTATACACAGGATAAGGTGTACAGTATCCTATGCCAATCCATCAGAGCTTCACAAAGGAAGCTCATTCTTCATTTAAACAAGCGCAGGGTGATCTTTTCTCAGGGGTTGTCAGGCAGGCACCTCCCTTTACCGGTGCTTCACTGAATTAAAGCTCATGACACCTCCAGGAGCCTCAGCAGGGAGGACTGGCAACCCAGCTTCATCCCACTCCAAGCTCACTCCTAAAAACAAAGCATGTTGTTCAGACCCACACCTACCAGGCACAGGCCAGCCCCACAGGCCCATACAGGCCAACCCGCTGACTATAGCCATATCCAGCCCACTGGAACCATTAATGCATGTTCAGTGCCACCAGTTCCATCTGGATCTGCTATAACAATCACCACCATCTTCCTGCAGATCCATACTGCAAAAGGCAGTAGACATACTCAACTAAAAGACAACTGTACCCAATGACAATAACGACAATATAAAATTGGATTTAAACTGACAAATTACCTGGCAGATCTTAGAAATATTAATTGTAGGTAAATAAAAATCAACCTAAAATATCACTGGCCAGTGAACAATATCACTGGTGTTGAAAATCCTGTAATGACTCTCTTCTGTGTAAGTCGATTCAATATGAGTTTCCAGACAATGACCAAAGCAGAAAATACATCTGCAGAAACGTTTTCAATGCCATCGTTGAGCCACGGGGTGAAGCTCTGCCATGGTCAGGAACGGGACTGTTTACCCTTTAATGATGAACACCAGCCTGTGAACTTGCCAGTGGCCCGTTTCAGAAGCCAAAGTCTCTTGTTTACTTTCCTGCATTTACCCTTGTCTCTACGCATCCATGGAAACAAGAACGGCTTCTGTATGCCGAAAGCAAGCAGTGCTCATCTGCAATTAAGCCCAAAGCTAAGTTGTACTTTTCATTTCATTGGCTTGGACCAATCAGTCCTGATGAGCCAATTTAGCTCTGAGCATTTCAACCACAACACTAAAGGAACGCCGGAACTGCATTAAAGATGGCTGATAAAACAAGGTATGCTGATTAAATAATTATCAGATGGGTAAGATTAATTTTTGCACACTACTCCATGCTGATGAATGATGAGTCACTGTGATTTCAGCTATGCATTTTCACATCTATTATAACAATGTGTGCCTCAGGCAAGAGGATCTTTCATGAATATGGTCTTTTCCGCATATAGTTAATATTTTGTTCTCCAGGTTTGTTCATTTTCATCATGATATAATGTTGTAAACTTAAGAGGATGGTGTTGCACAGTTAAAAGAACAGCGTGACTGAATATGCTTCATTATGAAGCAGAGGGAGTTTCATTTGAGGACACTCCTAAAATACTGCATCCTATACTTTCATTCACAATAATAAATAAATAAATAAATAAATAAATAATTGAGATGAATTTATTATCATAACCAAAGTACATAACAAACATGATACATTTAGACTCCTGAACTACATTTGTTAATTTTTATGGTATTCCCATGGTAGTAGTATATAAACTATTCAAACTAGTTCAACCTACTTTTACTTTTTTAGTTCCAGTTGTCTCCCATTTTAAATTAACATATCCTTCACAATGGAGAGATACAGTACATCACAAGTCCTGATGAAGCATCATGTCTTTGGAGTCATTTTACTGATCCAGAAATGTGTTTTTTTCCCTTGAATAAATGTGATACAGTTATCCACAAAAACAGGAGATGAAATAAGGCTTTTAATATTTTGTCTAGGCAAAGATGTAAAAAAAGATATCTATGTAAAAAAGATATCTATGTAAAAAAGATATCTATGTAAAAAGGCTAAACAAACCTTTTTTTAACCTAAATGGCCAACAAAAGACAAGTGGGTAAAATATGCAAAAAGTTATATTTATATTAAATATTTATGTTTGAGATTTCATTTCATGACCTTTTTGATGACAGGGTTACTTAAGTATTATTTTATATGAAGTTGGACAAGCAAGCAAACAAATATTCCTAAATTCAGAATGTTCTTTACGTCTTTAGAACGAGCTCAGTATTGATGACATCACATATTTAGATCTTTAGAATGAGCTCAGTATTGATGACATCACACATTTAGATCTTTAGAATGAGCTCAGTATTGATGACATCACATATTTAGATCTTTTCCGACATCGTCATGAACTGTGTTTCTCAGAAACACTACATACTGGTCTCAGCTGTTTGGTTCAATAAGTCTAGTCCCTTGCCATGTAACCATACAAAGAATATTGATTTTATCAGGCCATTTTATACACAGCATTACACCTGGACATTATTCACTCTCTTGTGGGGAAGAGAGTGTAATTACTCAAGCAGCCACATTGAGTCTTGGTTTTGTAACGTTTTGCTCTATAATCACTGAGGACCAGTGAACATGCACTCAGGAAGAAAAATGTAATATCAAGCCAATTTTAAGATGATTTACCTGCAAGGGAAGTAAACAATTTAGCAGGCGCTTTTATCGACTGCACAGAAGTGCATATAGTGCAGGAAGATATAACTGGAGTTAACTCCATTAAAAGAATGACCATCTTAGGATATTTTCTTCATTCCTTTCCCCTTTCTATTATTGCTTTTATAACCCCATCTCAGAATACCTCACTGTCTGTTATTTCTTATAATAATTCAGCTAGAAGACATTTGGAGCGACTGGGGCTTTATTAAAGCATGGACTGAACACTCTCTCTCTGATGCACATACACCTCCCTATAAAACACCACACACACACACACACACACACACACAGTGACTTTATTCTTAGATCATAATGTCACACACTATGACTTAGTTTCTCCTTTTGTCTCTTTGTCTTTGACCCACCGGTGAGGTAAAAATGACCTGTGGTTTACCTTTCAGAGAGATACGTTTCATGAGGTTTTTGTGAGGAGAAATGTCATACTACATGTGTGATTATGGGCTTTGAACAGTTTAAATTCACATGTTTCTAAACTGAAAATCACATGCTTAATACATTTTGGAACATGTTGGAAATGTTGGAGCAATGTTTAATTATGTTTAATAATTTTTGAAATGTTCAAAAAGGTGAAGAGAAAAACAGTTAATAGAACTTTACATTAAGATTACAAATATGACTGTCAGAAAGCATGGCTAAATCAAACCATGGCTAAATCAAACCATAGTTATATAATACAGAGTTGGTAATAGATATAATATAAACACAACCCCTCCTGTTCAGGACTGAACTGTTTAATGTTGCCTGCATGGTTGAAGCATATTTATATTCACATTTTGATGTACTGTAGTGTGGAATGCTTGAAAATTAGACTGTATGAATATGCATAAAGATTGCATACATATTCAGTAGTCAGTGGCCATTGTGATAATAAACTGAGATAGCTCTGGAATATATAAACAGTCTGTGCTACTAAATGTCTTTAGTGTGTTTTCCACCTAAACCATCACAATCCAAGACCATCTAGTGTTATCAGACTATCAATGACTATATATCATCCAAATCCATTGTTTAACAGGCAGGTTAAAATGAATCTGCAGAAACATAGTTACAGCAAGTCAACTCCTGTGGTATGTTATTAATACAATTTGTGTCCTACTTTACGTTCTGATTGGTTGCTGTAAATTTCCTTCAGATCCAGTTAATTACGTGACTACTATCTTCAACTTTAATGGGGAACATTTCCTACACTTTCATCTTCTTGTTTCTGAGGAAAACGTAGCTATCAATCCATCTGACTTATGATCTACTGATCTGTCATTCTGCCTTTCACTGAATTGCTTAGATGCTGTTCTAAACTTTCTTGTAGCTGGCAATCTCCAAAAAGTGCTGAAACTGAGGAATGCAAAAACAATGGAAAAGTAAAGCTTCTTTTCTAGACTGATGTGTGGAAATAAATGTCTGTTTCCAACACAAAATCCAATTATATTTTACAACAGAGCTTTGACAGGCCTGTGCATGGAGGAGAGACAATTTAGCGTATTAGACAAGGCCTAGGGCAGCCAAGCCATTATACAGACAAATGAACCTAACTACCAATGTGCTGTTGTGTGAAGTACAGGCAGAGACATGGCGGACAATAATAATCGTGTTCAACACCGTCCTTGCATTATCCACCATGAAGGTTGGTAAAGATGAGTCCTCATGGTACAATATGGAGTCATAGCATCTTAGTGCAGTGGCCCAGTTAGGGCTAGAGACACTGGAAAATTTATCTGTGAGGATTTGTACAGCCAAAGGGCACAGGAGATAAGTGACTAAAATGGAAAATGCCGTAATGATGCTCAGAGAGGTCTTGTGTTTGGGAGAACAATGTTAGTGTCGGCTCATGCTGTTTTAGATGCCTCATATGGAAGTCAGGTGGGAAAATCCATTGCCAAGTCATAAATTACCCTGGGGGACTTCTGATTCTGCAGAAGCAAATAGCCACTGCTGGGAATACAGATTGTTATTTTCTACAGGAAGACAGGGCATTGTTGTACATGGTAAATTAATGCATCTGTGTATAGCACACGTGGTTAATATGAGCTTTAGCTGAATTGAAATCTATATGTGTAATAAACTGCTGTAGTTGGAATCCAGAGCTTATTGGAAGTTTCTCAGTTTGTTGTCTGTTGTTAATAAAGCATGAATTATAGCAGTATTACATTTAGACTATATGAAGTCATTACTGGACAGCCATATGTCATGTCCTTGTGGCATTTTACAAAGTTATGAAACAGATGTCAATGCTAAATCACATTTCTCTAGGAGATAATAGGTCTATATGTGGTTAGAGTGTAACAATACAGTATGCAGTGATCTTTCCTAATGTGTGAATGATTCACACTCACCTGAAAGGAAGACAAAATGTCAGATACGTGTTACACTCATTCAAAAATGATCTTCCCCTCAGTTAAGCATCTCACTTCATCTCAATGTATCACATAAACAATCATTTGCTGGATGCAATATATTCTACATCAGATCATATTTCTGTAATCCCTTGCCTTCTATATATGGCCCTAAAAACTGGGCATGTCATTAATTACAGTATAGGAATCTTATCAGCAAAAACAATAGTTATCATAAATACATATGCCATTCTTGGAAGGAGAAGAAGTAATTAAATTAATAAATAAACAAACGTTCATAGTTGTTTATAGTTTCCGGCCTGTCACATCTCTTTGTTTTTGTTGAGATGAACTGTTATATTGATCATCCAGTGACTTGATTGCAAACTGGGTCATTTGAGTAGGACATGTCCACGAATTTCATGCCAGCATACTAAATCAAACAGTAGACTGATGATGCGGGGAATCCACCAGGGATAAAGGTTGAGTAGTTAATCATGGCTAACTTCAAACCTAACAAGCAAGCTAATGATTATGTTAACGACATGGTATTAACAAATTGATTAATTATCTGGCAAATCTTCTCATGATTCTTAATCCCATCATGCAGGATTATGAAACTTTAGACAAGCTATGCTGATAAACTTTAATTATGGAAAAAAAAAAACAAGCTAAACCCTTTTATGCAGCATTGTCAAAATACAGTTATTGCTGGATTGGTTATAAATCTAATTGTATCGGTGCAAAGACATTTTCTTATTTCTCAATATTATCTAAATGATGATAAGATGTGCAGGAAATAAACATAAAACTATGGATGTGGTTACAGAAGAAAAATAAACATAAAACTATGGATATGGTTACAGAAGAAAAATAAACATAAAACTATGGATGTGGTTACAGAAGAAAAATAAACGAGTTAAAGACACTCAGATAAAAAAAAAAAGATTTTAAAATCTTGGGATTGTATTTGACATTTTTCAGGTTTTTTTTGTTGCAATCTGTAAAAATTGCAATCAGGTTTATTATTTAACAATTTCACATTTTGCACAATTTATCACACTTATACAATAATTAATATCTGTGTTATACTCAGTTTAGGTAAATATGCTCAAATATTTTGCAGTGTGTTTATACTGTTACAGACATGTATCAAAACATCCAACCTTATTATTGGTATAGTTGTCTTACTCTAATGATTATGATACATTAAAACATAAACAGTCACATTTTCTTGCTGAGGTCTGTGGTTCATGCAATTTGTGTGTATATATTTGCTGGGTTGGTTGGTCAAAAACTTATTTTAATGCTAATGTTTTTATAAGTGTTATATTTGTGTCTTGTTCATTGCTTTAAAAGACCTATAAGCTGTTATAGGAGCAAAGAAAAAAATCCATTTTAAGTGGTGCTGTAATGTAAAGATAATAAAAAATCCAAAATCATATGAGGGGGGGGGAAATATATATGGATATTCCACAGAGCTTCATCAAACCTGTGTTTGCAACAAGCAGCACATTGTAGTTATTAGGGAAGTGACTTAAAAAATAGTATGTTATCATCAACTAGTGTGGCAGTTTTGTTAACTTATGTCAAACATTATTATTGTTATTGTTGTTTATTATCATTTCTGTCACCAGCAAAGTTTGACTTAAAAATAGTTAAGTTTTTTTTTCTCCCATAAATACATAGATTTCATTCCCCTCTAGACACATTGTAGGAAAGACAGGCCAATCTCTGGAAAATGGAAATGCATTGTGAAACTACAGGAAGCTTTTTGCTCACTACTCTGTGCTCTTGCTTGCACTGCAACCAGGGCACTGGCAGCACTGCAAAGATTAGAAAAATGACAGATACCATTTTGGTCAATTTATAATCCCCTGAAGAAAAAAAAAACTGTCATTTTTTTTTCCTGTGGGTGTGTGTGTGTGTGTGTGTGTGAGAGAGAGAGAGAGAGAGAGAGAGAGATAGAGAGTGAAAGAGAGATAGAGCGAGAGAGAGAGTGAGAAAGAGACAGATAGAGAGAGAGAGAGATAGATAGAGAGAGAGAGAGAGAGAGAGAGGACTACATAAGTACCATCAACCACCAGATCAAATACTTTTAGTAAAGATTGCTGATGAGCTGTCCAGGGTCAATCATCTTAGCCCTGCAGCCACATAGGTTGAGAAGACTGTAAGTAAATATATCTCTTTATCAAAGAAAATGTTCATTTACAGATTCATAAATGAAAAGAGGCATTCATAGATTATATGTTCATTCATAGATTATATGCATCAATAATGGTTTATTTATTCTTTTCGTTTTCATTACAGTCTTGAATATAATTGAATGCAACTTCATTTACATCACACCTACTTCCCTATTTCCATACCATCCTTTATATTTTGTTAAAAAGCACAACACACAATGTGTAAACAGCAATAAACATTACTAAGGCCTTTACTAGACTAATATTTTGAGTTTGTTCTACAGCTTGGGGCCTCAAGCAATAACATTTGTAATAACCACTTCAAACTGCTATAAATGATACAAGGTTGGTATACAATTTACTTTCAGAAGCATCAAAAATTCCCTGTCTCCTCACAAGTCATTTAAACCAGCATTTCTGTAGCAGGTCACACACAGATACACCCCCAGTCCTGAGAGCTATAGAAACACATGAATAACAAACCCACTATGAATCTATCATTTTTCACAGTTGGTGCATTCATCCACTAATTCTTTATTATTCAGAATTAAGATACTAGGTGTGATCATTTACAAATGGATGGAAGATAAATCTTTATTTATTTATTTAAATTACAGATTAATGTTGAGTGTTCACTGTATTTTTATCACAGTGAGGATTGTCATAACTAATGTATTTTAATAACGAGCAGGTTTTAGAGTCAGGCGGAGGTTGATTATGGTGGCTAGAGAAGGGTGATTGTCAGCCTGGGGCAAATAGCCCTAATGAGGATGTATTACACACCCCAACAGGGGTTCACACACATTCATTAAAATATCTCTGTCAGTGTTCTAGAAACCTCTTGACTAAAGCAAATAAATAAATTCAGGCAATTATTTTATTACTGCGCTTATTGCAGAAACCATGATATTAATTTTATTTGTATAGGACAAGTGTAATGAGCTGTACTGTTATACACAGACTTCAAGTGAAATAAATGAACAACAAAGCATTTAGAGGATTGCAGAAATAACATCAGAAGGAATACGATCTAGTAAACTTCATTATTTTTTCTTCAAAGTACTGAATCTTTCGAACAAAGTTACTGATTAAAGAAAGTGTTACATGGGGATGTTCTTAAAACATTCGCCTCTGAATATGATTCATTACTGCCCTCACTGAAGAGGTCTGACAAGCTATACTGCTAATTCTGAGTATCTTGGGGAGGAATTTTATAATAACTGACTTCAATCTGTCATTCAACAAAAAAGAGAACCCAAGTATTAATGGGATGTGAGTATTATTAACTTAGGCATCTGCATACATTTTACGCCAAAAGGTCAGATGAATTTGTGTATCAAATTATGAGCCCAGTATGAAGACATTTATGAGGCTTATGGATTCTTTTGTTTAAAAATAATTGTTAGGTAAATAGATAACAATAATAAAATGCAGCCAAAAATATGAACAGATTCACTCTACTGAGCAAAAATCAGAATTAGCAATGCATGGGTTTTATAGCAGAGCCCAAATCAACAAAGTCTATGTGCATGTATTTTATAATGAGTCCAAATAATGGGTTACCTCACCAAGTTGGTGGTTGTTTTTCATTTTCCTTGTTTCTTTTTTCTTACCACAAGACTGAGCAAGAACATGCCCGAATTTGCCTTTACATTGGGAAGAGTGTTGTTGAGGAGAGCTGACAGTAGGGGGGAACTCATTAATCATTCCAAAGCCACTGAACCTCTCCGCTCCATCACAGCTTTCGCTGTTCCTGCTACAAAGAGGCACTCATGGTATGACTTATCTCAGGATCCTTTTATTTATCATTAGAATCTGATTTTATGGTTCTACTAAATAAAATGAGCTTTTTCAAAAGTACTGCCAAACTATCTTACAATATTTTGAATCCATTTTGAGAAATAATACGTTTACCTATGCATGTAAAACAGGAAGTAAAAAGTTCAAATTGTATCACTGCTGAGGACAGTGACATTTTTATTCAGTGCGTGTCATTAGTGCTGTCAGGCTGAATCATTCGACTGTAGTTTGTTACTGGATGTTAAAGAAGGGTAAGAAAGTATAAAATGAAAATTACCGTATATGAGTTTTCTGGCAGCTAGAACTGTGAGAACTGTTAATCTGTATCCCATTTAGATTTTACATTGCACTGGACATTACACTGTTTATACTAATAATATCTTATGACTTCCTTCTTTATTCCACTGTTTTGTATGGTGGTCTGTAAGTGGAAAACATGACCACAAATCAGAAGACATTATAGTCACACAAAAGCAAAAGCAGAAGGTGATTACAATAACAGCAATTCAAATGGAAAGGGTAAGTTCTTACTGAACATCACATGCTCATTGATGATTGGCTGCAGAGCATGTCAGTCTGAGAACTGTGGGGAACAGAGATCCAACAGCAGCTGATTCTGGGCTGGGCTTATTTACAAGCCTAACCGTCAGGGACCTGTCTTTCAAAACCATTGTAGGGTTAAGATCATCTTAACTTAGATAAAGATCATGGCCAACCTGGGTACCAGCTGTAGCAGACTATCAAGCCCAAGTTAAGACCAAGATTTGAATCCATCCATCCATCCATCCATCCATCGTAGCACAATGGACAATCACTGAGACCAAACAGGTGATAAATTCCACAGCAATAACGATACTATTAAGAAGTTGGTTGGAGGACAAGGTAAAGGTGTGTTCAACAAGCTGTACACACCTGAGGTTAAGCAAAGATTGAAGAGGTGCACAAAAGAAATAGAAGGCAGGAGCATAACCAGAATGTTCTCTCATCCAAAGCTCTCAACGAGAACAGATCCAACAAACAATACTGGAGACTGAAACGTATATGAGAGAAGGAGGCATAACAGAACACCAATGCCAGATCACAGCAACCTCTCTGAACAGGATTCAGTAATAATCATGCTAGTAGCTGCTAAAGGATGGAACCCACTCTAAATGGTTAACTGAAATCCAGACAACCCTGATCCTGAAAGACCCCCAGAAAGGTACAATCCCAACTGTACCCATAACCTGCCAATGCTCAATGAGTTCATAAATGATGGACTGGCTGTGGAAGAAAACACTAGGCCAACTTCAGACTAATAGCATAGAAATCTTTCAGTGACTTCAGTTAATATAAGATAGTTAATATAAGATAACATAGTTAATATAAGATAAGATTAGCTGTCGAAGGATGAGGCTGTAAATTTAGTGGCTACTTCTGGGTTAGGTTTAACCCTAACCCTAACTGTAGTGGTTACTTCTGGGACTGGTTTCGTAACAGAATTGGGGGCTCGTCCTTCCTCTGTCTGGGTGATTTATTTTGTGGGTGGGGGTGGTTGTGCTGTGTTTGGTGCTTGTTGTATTGTCTGTCTTTGGACTTAGATCAGCGTCATGGCTGAGTTTGAGCTGACAGAATTCACCGTTTTCCCCTTCCATGCTTGGATTTGTTTCCTCTTCCATGCTTGTAGGACTCTGTGGATCTAGTGGGTTCTGCGAAAATTAGCTCGACTAAGCTAGACTTGTTGAAAGGCTACTGGCAAGTTCCACTTACCTCAAGTGCTTCGGAAATCTCTGCCTTTTCTACATCCGATGTGTTCCTGCAATATACGGTTATGCCGTTTGGTTTTCGGAACACACCAGCTACGTTCCAGAGGCTCATAAAGTTTTAGGGGATGTTGAGAATTGTGTTGCTTACCTGGGTGACGGTTTTTAGCCGTTTGCAACGTGCCTGTTTGGTACTGAACTTGGAAAAGTGTGACTTCGGTAAAGGGGTTGTGTCTCACCTGTGAAAACTTGTGGGCCAGGGCCAGGTGAGTCCTCGGCATTAAGACATTCACCGTGCCTACCTGTCGGTGGGAATTAAGAAGATTTCTGGCTAGAAGATTTAATGGCTGGCTATTATAGGTGTTTCTGTAAAAAAAATTCCATGGTAGTGTCGCCCCTCACTCACCTGCTCTGGAAGAATATCCCGTTTGTGTGGTCACCAGAGTGCAACAGCGCACAGCCACAGGTATTGCCATCCTAGGAAGTCCGCGAGGCACGGCCACATATACTGCTGTCAGGGGAAGACCGCAGGGCGCGGCCACTAGAGAAGAAAGCACTGAAGGGCCATGGAGTGCAACCACTGGAACTGGAACCAGGGCTGAATCGGTGTGGCAGTGGTGACCTCTAGCAACAGATACAGGGCTGAGAGCTCTGCTGTACAGCAGGCAGGCACGGGAGCGATGACCTCTGCATTCAGAATGTTGTTTTCTGTTGTTTTACCCTGATTTCCTTATTAATGGTTTCCAGAACCATAATTTTTTTTATTTGAAATGAAATAGGTTAATCAATTCATCAATTCAATTCACTTGTTCTAAAATCAAATGTGTAGTCAAAACAAAACAAAAAAAAAAATGAACTTTGGTCAACTTTAGGTACAAAAGTTAGTGCATCCTGAGCTGCATTGCTTAAAACAAGCAGTTAAGTAGAGACAGGTGGGACACGTTGGTGGCAAAATGAACCACTGAAATGAACCAATGAAATGAGAGATGTGTAGGGAAGTAATTACATGTCACTGATTGAGAGAGATATAAAACCAGGTCACTATAGTCTCAGGAAGACCTCAGGAAGAGGGTAGTGATCAAATTGTCTAAATTGCATGTAAACTGGAATGTTTACATAAATGGGAATGTTTACATTGGCAGTGAAGTGGAGCCAGGTTGAAGACATAAACCAAACAGATCTCTGTAATATCAGTGCAAGATCCAACACTTTTACTGAATGCTAATGGAACCAAACTGAAAGCTGTTGATGATGCATCTGGGTCAGATCAAATGTATTTATTACATGAACAGGGCCAGCCCATCTATTTCAGCCAAAAATGGCATAGCATGCTAGCTAACTGTTACAGCTTGGCCTTCTGAAACACCTGAAAACTTACACAAGTAAGTGTAAGTTACACATAAAATGGAGCTGTGACCCAGGAATATATAGTGCATCTGTGCTCTGTCTAATCGGGGGCCCAGGGACATGTGACCTGTCCAATCAGCAATAAGTATGTGATGTTCATTAATCACCTAATCTTTCTGTGTTGAGATCATTTTGGTTTGTTTTTGATTTTGCTGTTGTATTTTCACACTTGCTGTCATGTTTTCTGATTTGCTGTTTTGTTTTTTGATATATTAAAGTGTTAAGCACTTACCAGCCACTGTATGTTTTGGTTACCTGATCTACCAAAGTGAGGTGTGAGAAAATGATTAAAAATCATTACATCACATGTAATTACAGGAGATGTAATAGCTTCTTGAAAACTTAAGAGGAAGTGTGAATGTATAAAGTACCTAAAGAGCATCCCACCTTTCAAAAGAATGACAGTAAACATTTCAAGGACCTAATCACAAGAAAATTCTGTTTTGCCACAATAAATGATGGATTGCAGGAAAGATTTGCTGTTTTCATGAGTGACATTTCATTTTTAATTACTTCATTATTTCAAGCAATTGCATCTTCACATTCTGTTGATTGCTGCAGCTGTGTTTCATGCTGCGTCAGGATAGCTGAATCACGCGGTTGTAAGCACACACTCTTCCACATACTCCTATTTGCCAGATGGACACATTAAATCAGCACTTTCTGGACTTGGCAAGGGATTATCAGTAGCTAGTGCTGTAAAAGCCCCAAAATGCAATGATTTTAACAAATAATCTTTATGAGAAATTGGGATGAGAGAACAGTTGTCATTTTAACTGAGTGCACACTTTTTTTGAGAGATACAGTTGAGAGAATGAACATATCCTTTATATTGTGGCATTCGCCACATGTTCTGGAGGCGGGATGGCAGGGTAAGTAGTTGGGTGGAGGGTGTTGCAGGTGATGAGAGCTGGTGGGGGCTGGTGGGGCCTCACCACAACTGTGTGTTGTATCACTCTGTCATCCTCTCCCCCTTTCCCCTGTTTCACTTCTCCATTTTCCTTTGTCTGTTATTGTTCCTAAAGTGATTCGGCTGAAAAGGAATACGTGTGTTAAATGGTTTTCTTGTGTACCACTCCTCTATACCCTAGACACAGTATGACATGATAAATCGCATCAGATATGTCAGAACAGTATTTCCACTTAATGCCACATACACTAACCACAGCTACACTTTTGTTGCAATTTGAGAAAATGTACATTTAGATTAAAACACTTTTACTTGTTTAAAGTGTTCCTATGGTAACCAACTAATTGCTGTATGTGTTGGTACATGCAAATATGTGATAGCTAACATTACTGAACTACTGAATGCAGTACGTTGCTAACATTACTGAACTACTGAATGCAGTACGTTGCTAACATTTTCCTGCTGTGTTGTATGACCTTGTAAGCTGTACCATGGTGAATGGTTACAACAACTTCATGTGGTACAGGTGCATTTATAGAAAATGACCACTAAAACTAAAAAGTAACAACCTTGCTCAAGTAACTTCTTTTTACCAGTATTAGGGGAAGATCTTTATTAAATAATCAACAATTGTATCAGAGTAGAGTCAAAATTTAATGTTTTACGTTCACTCCAAAAAACTAAAAGCATTGGAAAATAATGTGAATTATTTTCTGTCAATTTTATTACGCAGACTTCATGAATAATAATTAATCAGGCATTCTATCTTCAGAAAACCGTTTTATTATCTTAATGCAAACGACATACATAAAACACAACACAAATGGAACTCATCACTCCCTGGGTTCAGTTTAGGAAGCTACACTGCAGTTCCAGCATCTCACCACAAAGAGTGGCAGGACCATTCAGTTCTGAAGATAATATTCTTCACTGTTGCATTTGCACTGTGAATTTATTAAGCTTCCACCTCTGTCCTCTAGGGTAAAAGATCCTTCAACTTGATGACAAAATATCTTTTTTTCGTAATCTTCTTGGTGTGCACACTGGGTTGCCTTGGGGTGACTGCTAGGGGTTTATGTTGTGTTTGATGCTTAAAAATATCTACTTATACTGACTTTGAGTAAGCAGAATCGTTATAGGCAGCCAAAAAAGGTGATTTTAAACAATGTTAGAAAAGTTGGTTTATTGGATTAAATTAGTTTTTAATGTTATGAACAGATTGATTAATTGAGGTTTTTAATTTATATCCTTTTTCTTAATTGGCAATTTTTAAAGCACATGTGTAGTTAGGAAAGTCTCAAGTATACCTGTCTCACTGGAGTTTAAATATGGAGTAACATGCAGGCCAAACATCCTTAGTCGTCCATCTACATGGGGATGTTCTAAGAAATATGTCTAAGATTTACTGACCTTTAAAAATAAGGCAAGTACAAAAAAGGGTTTATACCTGAAACTACACATCTGCTCTAAATTCCCAAAAATAAATAAAAAAGTGTGAAGGACAACCTGATTCCCACTGCGAAGTATGGTCATGAATTTGTAATGTTGTGGGGATATTCTCTCTTTCAAGGGCTATAGAAACTGGTAATCTTGTGAGGATATACAAAATGATGAACCTTGGCAATCAGGATTTAAAAATCTGTCTGCCTTTAAGACTAAGGTTCTTCGAACAGGAGAATGATCAACAAACATAGCTCCAAATAAACAAACACACACACACACACACACACACACACACACACAAACGCACACACCAATTGGCTCATTGACCACAGATTCAGGCTTTTTTAATGGTCATCCCACTCCC
>JAOYMR010000017.1:5866185-5885865 GCA_025802075.1 Tenebrosternarchus preto
TTGGATGAGGCAGGTCAGGGGTTTCACATAGAAGGGTGTTTGGATGAGGCAGGTCAGGGGTTTCACATAGAAGGGTGCATTGCTACAGAGCTGTTCAAATCACTCTGCTGAAGTCCAACAGCATGTTACATACCACAGATCACAAGACATCAATACCTCTGCTACTACAGAGGAGAGAAGCACACAGTTATATATAGAAGGGGGAAAAGAACAAAACTGACATCACCTGGAGAAAAGGACAGGGTGAAACAGTTGGGCAAACAAAACAGCATTAGGCAGAGAGGAACGTTAAGATGGGCCAAATGCAGCAGACAATTGGTTTGGGGAAGTGATGATCTGAAAGTTGTAGCAGCTGGCTTGAAGGGATCAGCAGAGAGTAAACTGAACACCTTAAGGTTATGTATAGCAAAATGTGGTATTTTACAGATGAAAAACGATGATGCAGGAGATTATAAAGAGGACAAGGAGACATTAGACTCATTTAAGAGCTGAGGGCACTTAGAAAGCAGTGGAGGTGAGTAGATGAGGAGTAGAGAGGGTATTAATACACTGCAGAAAGTGCTGAAAGGGTAGGATGGTAGAGGTGCAATGGTATGTGTGTTTGTCCTGAACCATCACATTATGGTTGTAAACTGGAAGTGACTTCCCCCACCCTCACCTGCTGCTTCCTGCCTGTCAGGAAGCTGTTGATCCACTGACAGATGGTGGGGCATACAGTGAGTTGGGAGAGTTTGGAAAAGAAGAGTTTTGGAATGATGGTGTTGAACACCAAGCTGAAGTCCACAAACAGGATCCTTGAATATGTTCTTGGGCAGTCAAGGTGTTGCAGGATGTAGTGCATCATCCTCTTACCTCTGCAGGGGATCCAGCAAGTGACCTGTGACTTTCTTCAGGGGGTCAACACCAATCAGTCAAAAGCCTTCACACAAACTCCTGGGATCTGTGTGTGAAGACTGGAGCCAGTTGGTCAGCACGTTTTAAAACGTGTGGGGAAGACACCATCTGGACCTGGTAACTGCTGGCTTGTTCTGTGTTTAAAAAATAGTTGCAAGAAAAAGGACTGATATGATAATGCCCTACATGAAACCACTTTGTGTCATGATTTCAAGGCAAATCCATCTAGTGTTATGTATTTGCTACAAGTCAGAAGCAGTGAGTACTGTTTGTAAAGCACCTCCTTTGACTGATGACTAAACTGTCAGCATAAACAAATGCACCTAATATTAATTTAAAAATTAGGTTGTATATTTTCATCAAGTTGGATTCTAATTATGTTGAAAAGTCTTCACAGCATTACTTGTAGAGTTCCAAATCATAATCATCTATTTACACCTTAATGCACATTTAATTATGAACCATAAAAAAACTTTTTTTTTCTTTGTTTTGCTGGATGCTTCATAACAGTTGCTGCATGCAAATTAAGGTAGGATTTGCTTCCTCTGCTTTCTGAGTAATGATTGAATATTGGAGTATGTGATTCAACACCCAAACAGTCCTCTCTTTCTCTCTCTGCTTTGTTCCTGTAAAGCGGGAAATAAATGACTTGACCCAGCTTGCCCCTTACATTGTAACTCAAAATGGCTTTATGCATGTGCTTCTGAGTTTAATATGTACGCACACAGTCAGTATTACTACATGCTCACTCCTGGATGAATTTAAGGGGTCTCCTGTCACATCTTCAGGGTACTGTACATGTACAAACAACTCTCTTTGGAATCTACTGTACAGTTATACAGTGCATGAGAGAAATACACTGTGACACAATAAATATGCATATGTACAAACCACCTCCCATTCATAAATGTTATAAATGCTTAAACAAATCCCCTCCCAGAAAAAAATATGCATTGGTTTTACTAATATGCTTTCACAATTCTGTACACAGTAATGTAAATTAAGAGAGTCATTGACCACAAAGTATAATTAAAATCGAATGTGCCTGGTGTTATGAATGTTGAATGTGCCTGGTGTTATGAATGTTGAATGTGCCTGGTGTTATGCTCCTGGATGTGGAGGTGTCTGTGTTTTGTTTTCTGATATTCTGTGTTTAAGATCCCAATCCACTCCCTGTGTGACATGACTCTAGTCTGTTTCAGGGCTGGACTGCCATGCCTCATTTCTGTGTCTGTGTGCGAGAGACATTGTTTAGGGTCGCCAACAGACATGGCCAGTTTTCTGCTTGCTTCATGTTAGCCTGTGGTTTGTTTTGCTGTAATTTGATTATGATTTATTTGTACAGATGTTTTGATTGAGCTTCTGTTTGTTGTTCTTGACTGTGATTGCCTTTAGTCCCTCCTGAATTGGTTGCTTAGTATTTGCACACCTGGGATTCACAAATGACTGCCATTTTTGCTTCTTTTTTTTTGTTTTAGTTTTTTTTAAATTGTTGAAGAGAGATGTTTTTGTCTTGTTTTAAACAATCTGTGCATAAGGTAATCTGTGCATAAATCGGTATCTTGAGGCTTTGTTAGTTGTTCTGATTAAGGTCAGGTAATCTGAGCATAAACAGGTAGCTTGGGGTTTTGTTAGTTGTTTTGGAATGAGCAACATCTGAAAAAAAAAAAAAACAGTAAACAGCTCAAAGATTAAATATATAGTCAAACGTCTGCAATATTTTATAATACTTTTCCTTCACTCTACCTTTTTTCATATGCATGTACATCTTATCTTTCATATTGTGGTCTAACTGGGTCATAACAAATGTTAGGAAGATTGATCAAAGGCAATTGTTCAGTTCAATTAACAGAGCAATTCCTGCATTCATTTCATGACAATTCTGCAACGTTATCCCAGAACAAAACATCTTGCAAAGGTAAATACATAGATCACACCCTGGCAGTTAAAGTCAAAACACTGGCTATATGTTTCTTTAGCAACTCTCTGGTTAGATCTTCTAGAGATAACTTTGAAAGCATCTTGCTGTTTTGTAAATATGGAAAAAAAAAACAGAATAATCCCAAATAAAAAATAAATTATTTGATTCTGATAACAAGGAGCTAATAACAAGTCTATTTTGCAAGCCACATAAAATCACAACCGTTGTTTACAGAGTTTGTTAATGTTTAAATGTTTCTTACTTTACATGACCAGAACATGTACTTACTGGTTCCTATTTCAGCATGCATGACCCTAACAGTATAGATGATACCAAAGGATACAACCTCAAAAGCTGTTTGCATTATATTTAGTTAAAGTAACAATCATAGTTTGAAAGAGAACAAAGATTAACACTTTGTCTTATTGGTAGACTTTCTGATCCATTATACTGTTGTTGAGCAACTGACTCCTTCAAACAAACAAACAAACAAAACACTGATATAACCTTTATATAATGCAATTTATAGTGTTATAGCATTATAGTGAAATAAGTAGTTAGCTAATAAAGTAAAAAAAAATACATAAACATAAAGAAAGAATTACCTTTACTGCAAACATACAAACAATTACACACAAATACCTCATAATCAAATATTGAGTTGTATAACAAATATTGTATCTATAAACAAACACCACCGTCACTGGTTTGCTTAAAAATATATATAATATATAAAATATAATTGATTCCTGTTACAGTTTGTACATGTTGTGCTTGCTGGTTAAATTAGAGAGTGCATATAACCACAAGAAAGCTGTGTTTTAGGACTAGATATCATTGTTCATTACTCCCAAAGCTGCATACTTGTTCAAACACAGAGGTGCATCGTAGAGCTATTTGGTACATCCTAGAGTGGTACAAACTTAGAGTTTTTACTGGAAGACTGTATAAGCCTGAATTGCAGCCTACCTCACCTGGTCTATGTCTGTGGAATAATTCTTTAGCAACACAGTTGAAAAGCTCCTTATAATTTAGAATTTGCGAGATTTTGGTGACTTTTTTTCATTGCTAAATGCACATTTGAAACACTCAAACTGTTCATTTCTTCTTTCTCCAACTTTGGAAGAAGGAAGAAGGTTTGAAAATCCTTGTTTAAATACCACCATCTAAAATACCATCTATTATAAACCTAAGGTTTCTCATTCATATTTGTAAAGCAATTCTTTAAATTCCAAGGCCTGCAAAAACTCCATCCCTTGCCCACAGCTACTATGTTAATCATAAAGAGTGACTTTTCACATTTAAAATGTTAAAATATTCCAATAGGCAATATATGAGTCTGTGACTCACATTATTTCCCTTCACTCATATGGTTAAGATATTATGTGACAGATGGCTCTAAAGTAGTAGTTTATTTGGCAATTACATTAAAGTATTTGCAACACTTCATACGTTTCTTTCTTTTTTTAACATACTTAAAGGTAGGAAAATTCACTTTTAACCAATGCATCCATTTGCCAAGATGTCCACCATGCCAAATAGCACTGGAACAAATTTAAAGTACATGTTTGTTTGTATGTACTCATGACTTTGTCTTCCTTCAGCTTGCCTCCTCAGAACATGTGCACTATTTAGGCATTGTCTTTTGATGTTGTTTATCGAAAAAAGTTCCCTGCAATGACTGTTGAATATGGAATTTCAATAATCTAAAATAACTGGGACGACAACATGAAATATGTCCTAGAGACTAAAATTGTTAGACGTGTCCTGCAGACTGAAATGAATGGAAGGTGGCTGGTAGGAAAATATGATCAAGCTTCAGAAATGCCTGCATGCACTGTTTCTTCTTGCAGTAACATTTGAAGCGTGGTTTCTTTAGTGACTGTTTGCTGAGATCACTTCATTTACACAGACCAGCAGGGAAGCCATCAGCTCAGGGCAAATACAAGATAATATCTGACTTATAGAAAGTGTAGCACCCTGAAATAATACACATACACAGACATGTTTAAACAGATTTACAAAGTAACGTTAGTTTACCTTAATTCTTGCCTAATTATAATTTTAAGCATCTGTTAAGCATTTCCTGAATATGTGAATCCCCAGATATCCAGGTATCAAACTGACAGACCTTGATGAAGCATCTGTTCACTAAGAAACATATGAGCAGTCGACTATATTGTGTGAGTTACGCTGTAGTGATATTACAACTCATTAAGACACCTACACAACACTAAGCATTTGCATAAGCATGTATGCAGCTCTGAATACTAGTTTTAAAGTCAATCATTGGATGTTTACAGTTGTTTTGCAGTACAAATACTAGACAATGACAGGTTTCTTGGGGATGGAGAGTCTAAAAACCTATGCTTATGTAAGCGGGTCATGGAACAGAAGAATTGATGTATACCCTTAGAATAATAAAATAAATAAAGACTTTAAGAATTTATTATAAGGGCACAACAATCACAAACAGATCATTGTTACATTATTACAACATATATTCCTTCACATAACTTGTAGACAAATATTTCAACCACTATCAGTGTTTACAAACTGATTGGCAATCAAAAAAAACAACAAAGTGCTATTGAGAGAGTAGCTTATGGGGAACAGCTGATTTATCCTTTCTGCATATACAGCAGTTTTTCCAATCTCAGCACTGGTTTGCCTTCTAATGATCGCATATTCAGGAAGAGTTTTCTTTTTTCCTCTGCTCATTGGCTTTCAATTATCACTACAAGCTCAGCTAAATGACTGCTGGAGATATAGAAAAAGATGAAAGAGGAAAATATGCTGAAGTGGCATATTTTAGATCATAAAAAAACTTTATTTTACACTTAAAAAAACTATGCACTGAACTTTTAAAAGAGTATCTACAAAGTGAATGTATTTACTAATTTGTGTTCATAATGAATGTACCATTGGTAAACACATTCTAAGAGTGGAACTCTGAACTCCAGTCCTGGAGACCTTGAGTTGGGACAGGAGTTTGTATGATATTTTTAAGCATAAAGCAGGTGTTAATTCAGCAAGTAAAGATAAAGCTTTGAAACTGAAATCTATCTGAAAAAAACCCAAAACATTTTGAATGTGTGTATGAAAATAAACACTTTAATTGCGCTAATCCATTGGCGCAATTAAAAAGATTTTTTTTCTATGTTGGTTCTTCAGGCTGATAAAAACCCTAAAGTAATCTTACAGAGTTTTTGGTTTTATTCTGAGACTGTATCCAAACTCGTCAGTAGACACTATGCATTACATTAATTCTATGCATCTTACTTACAGGTGACTTGCGTTGTTTTAATGTAATAACCTGCACCTGTTCCTTTTTTTATCAGAACTAGAATTCAAATGCTCTCAGACCCTCACCCCACTCATAATAGTGACCCATGTATTTTATTTTCTCCTCAGCAAGAATGTATGATTGTCAACATTCTTCTGTTAAACTCTAGGGAGATCAAGCCACATCTGAAGAAAGAAAGAGAAAAAAAAAAAAAACAAGTACTGATTCCAATATGTTCAAGTTTGCTGCAAATTTCAGTGCTGACACATTTTAAGTAGTATAGTCCTGCTTGACTTCTTGGTTTTTCAACATTTACTATTTCACACTTCATATATCCCTGTGGTACTTGACAAAGTGGAGGAGACAGAAGAGGCAGGAAAGAAATATCACTCTACAGCAACCGATGTGTTCCTGACTAATGTGTAGGAAATGTCACAATCTATGCAGCAATCATCCAGAGTCCTCCACCATCACGCTGCCCTTGGCCTGTATAACACAGCCCACCTCCTCACTATTCTTCAACAAAATGGGTGATGTGCATTTTAATCTGAGACAGTGTCAGTCCCTATTATGCTAAAAATGGTGTCATGATCATCCGCAGATTCTTTTACCGATACAGCCAAGTGCTGAACTCAGTTAAAGACTTTTCTCAACATAACAGTGGAAGGACAACAATGCTAATATAAGGATAAGCCTTTTCTTACATACCACAGAGGAGATTAGTGAGGCTGTACCTGAAGAGTCAGACAGGATGGATTAGAAAGCACTGAACAAGGTGTGAGAGTCAATGGGTAAAATATAGAAAATAAGCTGTTTAGTCAAACTCGTACATTAGTGGTTCTCGAAGTTTCCCATGTGTCATTTTTCTCCATTATTTAACAATGAGGTTTTGGGCATTGACATTTGACTTTATGAAGAGATGGTTCTATGATTTCTACAGTAATGCTGCCTTGTGTTAGATTTGAACATATCAGTAAAATGAAATGATAAAACTTCATAATGTCACTGGCATTTTCAGTTATACTGAAGCATAAGGAACAAATGAGTTAAAGGAAGCTAAACTGAGCCCTCTATCAGTGTAATGTATGGGTTTAATTTGTCATTTAATCTGACCTTTTAAAAATGCTCTTCCCTTTTCACAAAGTGGCTTGTATGATCTAGAAATCTAAACAGGTCCCAGAGAAGATAAAAAGCCCATCCTAAAAGTGAGGCTATGATGAATGTATTGCTTGTAATTACTATGTTGCAAAGATTACAGCATTTTACTATTGTTTGGACCAGTTTGACTTCACAACAGTGTGCAATCAATCCTGTGTGTATGCTGTCAAGAAACATTAGCCTAATTTTCCTGAACATTAGGATTTTAAAATAATTTTAGAATCACTAAATGAAAATGACTCACAGCTAATTTATTGCAGTGCTATTGTCTAACCTCCTTAGTCCCTGAAATGTGAGGCTCCTATATCCATACATGCTATGGTGTAATCTGTCCATGGTAAAACTGTGTCATGCTAACATACTGTAGACTGTGACCTTTCACAGTGCTCTGTTTTGCTCTGAACTGGGGTAAAAAGGTAATAGGAGATGGACACTTTAAATAAAGCATATACATATATCATATAGAAAAATTCTGATTTAAACACCACCATGTATTTAAACCTACAAAATCTCATTATTTATAGCACAACTCCTAACATTCCAAGGCCTGCAGAAACGCCATCCCTTATTCACAGTTATTGTTAGATCATTTGTAGTGAGAAAAAAGACCTCCTCCTGACAAAAACATGGAAAAGTATGAACATTTTATTAATGGTGGAAGTTACAGATGATGCTTTTGCTTAAGTTTTACCTATTCAGAGAATGGACACACTGACCACTAAACAATCTGCTGTTAAGACAACAAGAGGTGTCATCCTGTCACACATCACTTCAGAATCATCCAGGAGGTGTCATCCTGTCACACATCACTTCAGAATCATCCAGGAGGTGTCATCCTGTCACACATCACTTCAGAATCATCCAGGAGGTGTCATCCTGTCACATAACACTTCAGAATCATCCAGGAGGTGTCATCCTGTCACATAACACTTCAGAATCATCCAGGATGATGCAGAGGCCACGTCCCTTTTTAAGAATCGTCCTCTAATCTACTACAGATGAGACAAAAAAATCAAAGACATGCATGTAAAGAATAAGATACGTTACCATTCTTATAGTAACTGTGGTACTGTAGCCTGAAACCATTCAAGAAGTGCTAAATGTAAATTTATTAACACAGCCACTAAAATAACTAGCGCAAAATGATCAATTGTTATCATCCATTACTGCAGGGGTTGTATACTATATTACTTGCTAGAGTTGCAATAAGCTTTACATTACAGAAACCAAGAGAAGGCCTCCTGATCATCTTATTGAACACTATTGGATCATCAGAATTAAAGGATTGTCATTTCCAGTGGCAAAGCATTTTAATGATAATGGACATGTCATTAATTAGATTTAGATTAGATTAGATTAGATTAGATTAGATTAGATTAGATTCAGGTACAGTACAGATTCATGTACTAGCATAGGTACAAAGCCAGATATTAATGCCATATCTGGTTGCACTACCAGTTGTAACTATGTCAGCAGTGACAGTTACAACAGGTAGTGCAAGTATAGTATCCAGTATGTGGCAAATACTACTTGGTTATGTCAATGTATGAAGGTTCCACCAAGTGAAAGATTCTCCACCACTGTTGCATGATGGGATGCAGAACACCACAAAGAAGCACTCAGGTCACATTCTGGAATATTTGGCCAGAGTATTACAGTGTCTTTCATGTACTGTCTGTGTGAGTATCTTTCAAATATGGTAAAATGTATTTTGTTTGCATACTGCATACAGCATACTGATTGTGTGTGTATATATCTTACACAAATACATACATTTAGATATAGAACCACTCAGAAGTGAAAATTCCTGTAGATATTTAAAAGGTTTCTAAAAAGAAATGATTTTGGAAGAACGTGGTCAAATAGATATGCACAGCTAATGAAGTGTAGCACTTCACAATCAATCCACTGTCTCACGATCACTATCTGCTGGCAAAATCAATAATGACTACTCTGTGGTCCTTGAAAGAGAGGCTTAACTTCAAGCTGTCACTATTGCCATTTTGAGTTCAGGCCTTTGTGAGGACTCTTTGAACTACCAATACATTATCACTGCCTGGCTAAGATCTGTGGGGGTCTGTCCTGTTCCACTCAGTGTTCAACATTAGAACACTTATTATAATTCACATTTGACATGACTCATTGTCTTCTGTGTGAGCCGATCAAGAGTATAATCCAGGTAAGGAGATGATGGATCATTTATATTAAATGTTATGCTGTGTTGTTCAATGCATTGATAATGTTTCCCTTCATTTAAAGGTCCGGTCCAGGAGATCTGAACTCAGTTGTAATCTGTTTTCATGGACATGTCTTGTTTGATTTATGGTTCAAGATAAGTATCTCTTTTTAGGTTGAAAAGACTGAGGTGACATGTCTTACAAAGAATAGGCTCTGAATACCTTAAAATAAATATGGCTGCTTTAAATTTTGTCCTGTTTCACAATACTTTCAGTCTTGACAATGGGAAGGCATCTTTAAGTTTAGCTATCTGCACCAGAGATGGATTCTTGATCTTTGAGAAAATAATGTGATCAATATAGACTGCAAAAAGAAAAGAAGAGTAATTCCGTTAATCACATTTTAAATGGTACGGATGTGATAACGATGTCGACTGGAGAGGAATGAAACAGTATCTTTGTATTTGAGACCGAGTTCAAAATGAGGTGGTCAATTTCCATCAGAAAACTTCCGATCACAGATACATAACTTCCAACGCAGCTGAATGAATCACCTACTCCTAGGTAAGAACGAAGAGAGCTACTTCATACTTGAGAGCTGTTCTTTTTATCGTTGTGCCATGAATCCACTCCACTCTACACGTGAACAGGGAAAATCATCTTGTCACGAGAAAAACTTTGTCTCTTTAGGTTCCTTAAGGGAGAATTGGTAGGATTTGTGGTAGATTTTGTGGGTTACTGTGTAAATACAACATTCAAAACAAGCGAGAAAGGTCTAGTGGTCGAGGTAGAGAGTGCAGGTCGAGATGGAGCAACATTAGCGAGGACGATGCAGTGAATAAGAGAAACATTTTTCTTTTCAGTTTGTTTCTCGACAGTTACGTTCTAAAACAAACACTGCAAAAAGGATTTTGTGTAGAGGAATGTGGCTACTGAACCCATGTGGAATGAAATTATATTGGTGAGGTGTATACATCTGAATCCTATCCAGATCTTACTATTTAAATATTCCAGTTAAATATTCCAAGGAACGGCTCTCTTCAAAAACTCCGTTATACCCATCTCTAATGGACGGGCTTGGGAGATAATACTCAAATGAAGAATTATCATTATATATATATATATATATATATTCCCGTAATTTGCTGTTGGTATTTGTGGGAAGTGATATATGTTAAAATTAGTGTGATGACCAGCTTGCAGTAGTTAGTAGACAGGCAGCGCTGAGTACTGATTTCAGTAGTTAGTAGACAGGCAGCACTGAGTACTGATTTCAGTAGTTAGTAGACAGAAGTAGACAGTAGTTAGTTGTGATCAGAAATGTGAGCAAATCCACACTCATCCTTTAGATTGTACATTGAATCGGCACCACCTCATGCAGGAGGAAGCAGGGGAGAGAACAATTACAATTTATATGTCGCAACTTTCTAAAATTTGAAGATCTTTTCATACCAGCAAGAGACCAATAATAAAAAGCAATAACAAATGACACAAAATAAAAGAATGACAAAAAACTACAGCACAGTAGATAATATGAGGTTGAAAATGAAAAATAGAATTGAGTGAAAAAGGTTTACAATTTAGCCTTGAAAGAACAAATCAAAATGTGATCATGGATATACTGTGGTAAAACCATTCATGATGAGCTGAAGGCAAAGGTGAGCAGCGTTGCAATGATTGAAAAAAGCAATTTAAGTGAATATTTTGATGTAAGTCTCAAAGGTAAGTGAAGGGTCAAATGTCACACCAGTACTGCAAACACACTGTGAAGGGTTGATAATATCTTCAGCATTACGGAAATAAATAATATAATGGAAACCATGGATTTATGGGAAGCCAGCAAAGCTTCGGTTTTACTAAAAAGTCTATTGCCAGAAATGTTTATTTGCTAGAGAAAGTTACCATTCATACAGTTCTATTAGTAGTGCCTCTGTATGCATATTTGTGGTCCTATACTGGGGCAAACGAGGCAAAAAATAGGAAGTGCCATGAAAGAAGTGCAAAAAGAACCACTGGGACCAGACAGTAATATCAGCAGACGATTGAGAAGCTTCAACTAACAGTAATCATTAGTGTAAGTAACAAAAACTGAATCATTGATTGTGGATGATTGTATATGTGTACTGGGGACAAGGATAAATTTATGATGTATGTTGCCGTATGTTTAGGAGGTAAGTCTGTGTAGCAGTGTCTTGCTTTTTGTGCATTGTATCGTGGTGTGTTAGCATCATCATGCTGAATGTGTCCTACCAAATGTTGATAAATTGTAGACTTGATAGAAAGAACTTGATCATCAGCAATATTCAGAGACACCATTAGTCATTCTACAGTAGAGGCCCTTATGTGTGCCATGAAAACACATCCCACACCCCCATCTCAACCAGCAGCGTTTATATCCACAGCAAACTGGATGGAACCATGGAATCATATTGCCTGTATAAAATTCTGATTTTTCCATCAAAATGATGCAAAGGGAACATGGATACCCCCAGATAACCTTTTCTCTCTATAACTGTCCAGTTTTTGATGCTCTAGGTGATGCTCCTGTGCCCACTGGAGACACAGTTTCTTGTTGTTTACTAACACACTGACTATGTCAATATGTTATGACATTCTGCACACCAGTATTGCACTTGTGTGTAATATGCCTGGTTGTGGCCTTTCTGTTTGCTTTCGTGGTTCTTGACATTCTCCTTTGACCTGTATTTTTTTTTTCTTTTCACACCATTCTCAGTAAACCCTTGAAATGGTTGCACATGAAAAGGGCAACAGCCACTAGGGAGATGCGAGACTTAGCAGCGCCCGGTGCCAACTCTCATGCCATGTTCAAAGTCACTAAGGTCACTACTTTTGCTCATTACATTGCTAAACAGAATACTGACGGCAGAAATATGGTTGGTATAGGGTGGTGGGAAACAATGGTGCCTCTCCTGTGGAGGACTGGACTTCAGCAGTCATCTGGCCAGGTTCTCTATACTATGTTTGGGCTAGGGAACATTAAAAGGAATGTTTCTTGTATGGCTATGAGAAAATGGTTTATTTCTAGAGGCACTGTGATTAAGTAAGACATGGACAAACTGGCCAGTCACTTCTCTTGTACATTCTGTCTTTGTTTGTTTTTCGTCAGATGCTGCTGGATTGTCATGGAAACCAAAGACAATTAGTGCAATTGCAATAGTCACGAAATGCTCTTTTTTATATTTATTTTATAAGGCAAGAATTAGGCAACAACTACATTTTGCAGGAAATGGCATTTCCTTAAATCATTTATATTGCAAAAAGTCAACTGATGGAAATGAGAACATTTTAAGGCAAATCTTTTTAAATGCATTTTTATTTTCCTTTATTGTAAAATGTGCAAAAGAAACCTGACTTGTGTAAACTTGGAACATTACGTTTGGAAACCATTTTCCTGTTAGTAACTTGTCACAAGATATATTCCTGCTAAACCAAATACCACCTTTTAAACCAAAATCATAATTAATTGAGGGTAGATGTTTAAAATAATGCACAACACTGCACAAAACATCAGATGAATCCAGATGAATATGATTCATCTTTTAAAGTGATGAACAAATCAAGGCACTGTATAAATTACAGTATTTTTTTATTACGCAGCAGAAGTGTAAAAAGAATGACAATCATTTCAATAAAATTACGAGAATGTGCTGATGTGAGAACAAGCATTGCTGTTCATGCTTCATGCTGTCTTCATCCTAAAACATACACACTCAAATTCAAGATAGCCAGTCAACATGTTTAAATATCTGGAGTCATACTGTCTTAAACTCCTATGGATGTAAGTGATTTCAGAAACTGGGTATCAGTTTGCTACCTCCTAGTATGAATCCATTACAGTTTACCTACCACTTTCTCCTCACTGACACTCACTATAGGACCCCCGTCTGCTCAGCCACTAACAACTCCAACATCGTTAATTTGTGAATGACTCAATGATAGATTGTATATAAGAATGTTGATGATGATGACCTGATGATGAGAAGATAACCTACAGATAGGAGGAGAGACACACACTGGTGTCAGAAAAATCCAATTCAACAAGTCCAAGGAGCTAACAGTGGACTAGGAGCTAACAGTGGACTAGGAGCAGGAGAGAGTATACAGCTATATTACAGCTTGTATGGGAACAGCACCATTTTTAACAACAAAGCTTTACAGAGGGTGGTGTGGACTGCACAACACATCACCAGCATGGAGCCTCCACTACTCCTGGAGCTACACACAAAGTGTTGTTCGACGAAGACACAGAGGACCACAAGTGTCTCCACCCACCCAAGCCAGGTTCTGTTCTCTCTGCTGTCATCTGCCAGATGGAACTGAAACATAAAATCCAGAACCAGCCAGTTCTGAGACAGCTTCTGTCCACAGCCCATCAGGCATCTGAAATAGTGAGTATATATATATATATATATACTCAGTGCAGTGATATACACTTGGATAATTTCAACCTTACCACCACGCAGCCCCTAGTCACTCTGCACTTCAATTCTATTACCATGTACAATGACATAATCCATAATCTTTAACTGTCCTATACCACACAACCTCTATTCAAGGTTTATGTACATTTATTAAGTATATATATATATATATATATATATATATATATATATTCAGTACTGACTATGCAAGACACATTATAGCAGAACAAAACTTAGAATATATTTGTTTTGTGCCTGCCATTTTCAATGAGTTAAAAACTTTTAAACCATAATGCTCTGGGTGGGCCATAACATAAAGAAAAAAAAAACAAACACAAAAAAACAACTAACTTCCAAACTTTAGCAAAACCATGAACTTTTGTTTGAAGACAGAAATGGGAACAGCCTATTGAGATAAATCATGATGTTAAAAAGTGGATCAGATATACAGAAAAAAAAAAAAATTCATACTCATTGTCATTTACATTGACAAATGTAATTATTACAATCCTCCATCCATTTTCACTCCCATCTTCCATTCTGTCCTTGAGGGAGGCCTGTTTGAAATGGGCCTGTAATCATTTCCATCATATCACTAAATTAATAAAACTCAAGCAGCAATCTGGCTTCCTTTTAGCAAATATATTGAAATAACCCCACAGTGAAAGAAAATGAAATAACATGTGGTGGATGATGTGAGTGAGAGTTTTCATTTTTCTCTGGGATGAAGGAGTGGGGGTGTACAAATATAGTGGGGTGTACAAATATACTGTGACTCAGGCATTCTTATCGAATGCAGAAAAAAATAAGGCCATGTCTCAAATGTGAATGAGGAATTGAGTATCGTGTGCAATTATTGAGTATTGTGTGTAATTACTGAGTACTGTGTGTAATTATTGAGTATTGTGTGTAATTATTGAGTAATGTGTGTAATTATTGAGTATTATGTGTAATTATTGAGTATTGTGTGTAATTATTGGTTCTTACTGGAATATTTCTGTATGTAGTCATTCCAGTAGTGCTGGGCAAAAGTATTGTAAGTGATGTATTTATAATTAATTTAATTTTCGTTATCTTTTATTGGAAATGCTTCATTTTCAGTAAATTGATTTTAACAATATTAATATCCATATCCATTACATCAAATTGTTCAACACTTTGAACAGTAAATGATTAAAATCTTTCAAAACTACATCTGAATAAAAGTCCACTGTTTCCTATGTATTGTATAGCCATTTTATTATATTTCTGCTGTTCTTATTAACATTCATCAAAATTAACATAAACAACTTTGTATTTTGAATTTGTATTACACTCAACCAAAAAGGACAAAAATGTGTGTGTACTAACATTCAAAACTACTTCAAGCCAACCAGAAATATTTTCCACTTTTCCACTTCATAATATATATGTAGAGCCTTTACAGCTATGGCAATTTGCGTGTGCTGTATCTCAGAATATGCGGCGTGCAAAATGCATGAAATATGCAGCGTCTTGCCTTGCGATACATTAGAAGTCCTGATTAAAGGGCAGCTGTTGAAAGATATGATTTTTATCATTGCTAAGCAGGTGTAGGCAGCTGCTGAGAGCAGCAACATGGAGGACTTGACCTAAATGTGCTAAACTAAGACAAATAGTATCATCCTGTCAACCATCTGACTTCATCTACTGTCGAAGGTATGTCACTCAGGCTTGAACTGAAGTGTGTTTTTACTGCTGACTTCAAGTATTCAAAGAACATTGTAGTGGTATTAGAATGTCTGAGTCAAGGAAGGATGTACCTGCAACATCCACTATATGGGCAAAAGTACTGAGACATTTCTTGAATTCAGGTCCTTCAGGCAGTTCTATTACAGCTATATAAAATCAAGCATCTTGATGTGCATTTTGCCTTTACAAACAAATGTGGAAGACTGGGTCATAATAAATAACTCAGTGAATCTGAGCATGGTAGAGTAAGGGGACCCCACCATTGAAACAAGTCAGTTCATGAAATGTCTTCATACTAGATGTCCCACGATCAACTGTGAGTGATATTATTAGAAAGTAGAAGAATTTACGAACTACAGTAATTCAGCCATGAAGTGGCAGAGACCACTTAAAGTTACAGAGTCTAGTCTGAGGAGCATAGTGTCTTCATAGTGCCTTCAAAGTCACCATCACTCTGCTGACTCAATACTTCTATTAGCATTAGCATCAGCACAAAAACTGCACTGGGAGCTTCCTGGCATGGGTTTCCAGGACCAAGCAGCTGCATGTAAGCCTTATATCTCCAAGCACAATGCCAAGTGTCAGATGGATATTCCATGGAGCAATGGAAAGATGTTCTATGCAGTGATGAATCACTCTTCTCTATCTGGCAGTCTGATGGACGAGTCTAGGCTTGACAAATGCCAGGAGAACTTTATCTGGCTGACTGCATCATACCAACTGTAAGTTTGGTGAAGGAGGAGTAAATGCTATGGAGTTGTTTTTCTGGAGTTGGACTAAGTCCCGTAGTTCCAGTGAAGGGAAATGATCAGCATAGCAAGACATTATGGGCAGTTGTATGCTTCCAACTTTGTGGCAGTTTAGGGAAGGCATGATCGTGCTCAGTACACAAATCAAGCTTCATAAATGCAAGGTTGGCTGAGTTTGGTGTGAAAAACCTTGACTGGCCCACACAGAGCCTACTCAACCCTACACAGAGCCTACTCAACTCTACACAGAGCCTACTCAACCCAGAACCAACTACTCAATCATCTAACACCTTTGGTATAACATAGAATGGAAATTGTGAGCCATATCCTCTCACCTAACATCAGTGTCTAACCTCACAAATGCTATTTTGGATGAAGGGGCAAAAATTAAAGCCTGTAGATGCTCTTTAGGTGTAACATGTAGATATCCCAGTACTTTTATCCATGTAGTCAAATCATCAGCACAGAGTAAAAAGGTAACAAAATGACATATTAGAATATTTTTTTTTTCTAAAATCTTCTAGTGAAGATTTTTTCTAGTGTTTGTGGTCACCAGAAGATACAAATACAATTGTGGTATTTGTATTTACTAAAATATATTGCACATTGGTAATTTGTTCATTTTTATAATGGATGCATGTGACAACTTAGCAAGTCATTTGCTCTTTTTTGCAGGTGACTGTCCACAACCACATACAGCCAGCTAAATTCTCATATACCACACATGGTCAGATCCAGTAAGAGTAAACTTGTCACTTTTCAACCTTTCAACACACAATCTGCTGTAATGACCAAAAGCACATTTTTCATGTGCAAGGGAACATCCAAACGAATATACAATCATTATGACAAAACATACTGCATACTAAAATAATATCAACAAATAGGCCACCATGACTGCATATGACTGTAAAGATTAAGCAAAATAATAAAAATAAAATTCAGAGTTTGGGCTGTTTAATACTTTTTCTTGGTTGTTTGTGTGATGCTGCCACTACATGTGCAGTATTCATATCAATATTAGTTATTCTTAATTAGTAAATCTTAAACAATTAGTATTAATATTAGTTATTCTTAATTAGTAAATCTTAATCAATTAATATTAAGATTTTGGAGGTATATGCTCCTTTGGTGCTATATTGCATGTTTATTTTATGACTAACCATAATGTAGTACCAGCCTAGCGCATTGTCATGTTAATGAGCTGAATGACTGAAGATAAGACTAGAAACGCTGAAATCACCTCCATTTAAAACCTCTAACTTCTACTTCCATGTCATATCTCAGTTGTAGTGGTTTAGCTTCAACTGATATTTTGATATTTCCCTCAATAAGACACAAACATTGACTAAAGCTTAACGCAAGATTAAATATTTATGTGAATCATCTATTGCAGTTCTGTTTTCTTACTTGAATCTTCCTTAATCTGTCACTAACAGAGATCATGTGATGGTGATGCTTCACATTGTGCAAAAAACAACAACAAAAGATTCTGCTGCTGGACAATTAGAAAACGTAAAACTGACCAGGAGCTGCAGGTACATGTACCTGCTAGAGGCCCTGAGATTCAAGTTGTTTACATGTGGATCTCTAGCACATTAAATGTACCATCATGAAATTGTACAATATTATATTTGTAATGCTTATTTTAATGTGAGCTCAGTCATTGATATCAGTTATAATGTGTTATAGAGTAACATCCCATAGATCAACTTGAAAAGCTTTGCTTATTGACAGGTAAAATATGTGAAATGGATGCTGTGAGCCAGAAAGCCTTGGTTCAAGTCCTTGGTTGATTGAATGGTTCAAGTCCTTGGTTGATTGAATGGTTCAAGTCCTTGGTTGATTGGTACATTGATTGGTACTAAGTAACTTCAACCATTCATCGTCTGCCATGTTCTCTGCTTGATGCATGAAGGCACTACCTATATAAATTAGCTTCAGTCATCCAAATGCCCCTTGGCGTTCTTTCCTTGGTTATCTTTCTTCAGTTTCTCCTGAAATCTTGGTGTTTGAACGAAGAAGAGCACAGAGAGGTGTATGGTCTGTCCATTCTCCTACTTCCCTCTTTCCCCTCATACATAGAGGTTCAATTTCCAGTTGTAAATTTTTCCATTAAACTGGAATTGAAAGAGAGTGGACACATTTTTTTTTCTTCACTCTCCCATGATGAGTTCATACATTTGAAGTGAGGCTTTGTCAGCTGGGAATTAGCACACCGCACATGCACTCTTTTAATGCTCCAGGCAAGCCTCATGTCTCAGGCACAGGGAAATAGAGTAATAGAGTACTTCACTACTGGTGAGAATGCACGAGGTGCAGAGGTGGGGGGGGGAATCTTACGTCTTCCTTCATGTTGAATAATAACCAACTGACCTGCACATATGTGATGATCTAATTCCAACAAACTGTAAGAAGAAAGAATGCAATATGTTCCTTTGTTCTTTTAAAAGAAAAAAACAAAATGTACAAGTTTGACCATATGGCATTGATAATTCTAATTTTGTAAACAATTATTCATTTACTGAAATATTTTTTGTATGATTTTATGATTAGCTTAACTGTGTTTGATAAACTAAACCAGCCCAAAACCCAACTTATTTACAAAACTTACTCAAGCCCTAAAATGATCTATGAATGAATGATACACCTAGTTTTGTTGTCATAAAGGCTTTCAAACCACAAAAAGACACACACAGTAAAACAGGGACTATACAGATCATATTTTATTACTCCAAAGCTGTTCAGCTCACTACTCCACTACAAACTACATAAGTTATATGAATACATTCAACAGTACACTCGGCTCCAAACAGTATTTCCTTGTATAAACAAGATGACTGCTTGTTTGAGCATGTGAATGCTTGGCTTATTGAGTACATGCTCAAAGTTTGATGCTACAGTGCATGCTCATTTAATTCATAACACAAGGGGTGATATGATTGTGTGATTCTAGAGTGTGATATATGAAAGTGATCATGTGATTGTGTGATTCTAGGGCGTGAGATATGAGTGTGATCATGTGATTGTGTGATTCTGGGGTGTGAGATATGAGCGTGATCATGTGATTGTGTGATTCTGGGGCGTGAGATATGAGTGTGATCATGTGATTGTGTGATTCTGGAGCGTGAGATATGAGTGTGATCATGTGATTGTGTGATTCTGGGGCGTGAGATATGAGTGTGATCATGTGATTGTGTGATTCTGGAGCGTGATATATGAGTGTGATCATGTGATTGTGTAATTCTGGGGTGTGAGATATGAGTGTGATCATGTGATTGTGTGATTCTGGGGTGTGATGTATGAAAGTGATCAGGATTCCAGTCCCCTACTGGCAGCCACC
>JAOYMR010000017.1:5885965-5903581 GCA_025802075.1 Tenebrosternarchus preto
GTGATCATGTGATTGTGTGATTCTGGGGTGTGATGTATGAAAGTGATCAGGATTCCAGTCCCCTACTGGCAGCCACCCATGAAGCAGCAGCTTTTACATGGACTGTTTGTTTGCGAGTTTTCACTTGTTGTTACGTTCATGGCCCCCTCAGGTGGCAGCTCTTACTTGTCATTGGGGCTGCCACCAGGGGGTTGTTACTGTATTATTTCTAGCCTTATTTATACCATTCCTTTTGTTTGGACCATTGTCGGTCATTGTTTTGTTGCAGGCTTTTTATATTGTCGTTTTTCCGTTTATGTTCAGCTGGAGACCTGCATGAGCTTCCTTTACTTTTTTTGTCCAATGTTCACATCAGCTTGAACATGAAGGTTCTAGACAAAATATGTAGGAGTATGGTAGAGCTCTTTCTACCATAGGTCTATACTCATTCATACACAAAGAAAGCATACATGTAACAGATGGACACTACTGCATTTCCAGATTGGTCTATTTAATCCTAATATAAAATAAAGTCACTGCTAAACAGCACTGCGTAAAAAAAAAAAAAAAATAGTGCAAACATAAATATCAAAGAAGAATAGAAGGTTCCTGGTTCAATGTGTAGCCAAGAACCCTGACTTCAGGGTCACTAATCACTGCCCACCAATCAGTGCCCACCTTGAACTGGGAGTAATATGTACTCATTTACTCATACATCCTGATTAGTTATAACCCTCAATAAATGCATAAAGTTGTTTACTGTGAACACAGTCACTCTAGCTTTCAAGAAATCATTGCACTGTGTCAACTATTGCTGGTTAGAGCTTCAGAGAAAGAATTATAGTATCCCTGAAATGCTCCTGTCATTTCAAGCTTTATGATGAAACTCTACAAATCCACAGAGAGCTGATAAGATTATAACTCTACTCACACACAACAGCTCTGTGAGACTGACACTAGTAATAATGTGACAAATGAAATGATAGGATGGATGGATAAATACATACTGTATATAAAGGAATGAAAAACACATGCTTAGATGTGTGCAGTGAGACACATGCTTAGATGTGTGCAGTGAGACAGATGTTGAAAGACACATGCTTAGATGTGTGCAGTGAGACACATGCTTAGATGTGTGCAGTGAGACAGATGTTGAAAGACACATGTTTAGATGTATGCAGTGAGACAGATGTTGAACAAAGTCATGTCTCGGCTCTGTGTGCCCTCATTAGTGCCCAGTAAAGCTTGATATAAATGCAGTCCAGATTTGAGTGGAAGGCATCTCAATAGAAACCATGGCAGGAGCTGGAGGATGGTACCCAATTAAAGAAATACCAACTCATTAATTGTTTGTGGGAATGTCATTGCAAATAGGACATTCAAAGACACATCGCATATAGTCTCTTAAACTCTCATAGAAAATGATATTTCATATAATCATATCACTTGATATTCCTTTATGTTGCTGAATCCATGGTCATGTTCATATATGTGCAATGTTGTTTCAATTTATATAAATAATGCTTGGATTAAGAGCATTTTCCTTTAATCCTAACAGGAATTCTTAAATTCAGTAAAAAAAAAAAAAGAAAAAAAAAGAACATGGGAGTTTATAATTCTCCAGCACAGAAAATAGTCTCTCTTAGAGCCTGTGCATCTTATAGATGAATTTTTTGAAATGTGGTACTTGCTTGATGTAGAGGAAGCATCTCATAACCACACAGCTAAACAGCCAGTATTGAATGGGCTCTTTACAGCATTAATTTGGGTCCAACTGGACTTTAATGGTGTTGATTTAAAAATGGGACTTTTGCTTTGCAGTTAAGTTGCTCTGGGGATTTTGCACTAAACATTAAGAGCAATAGTAAAGCTAACTTCAGATATTTAATACTACATATGCTTCACTTGCAGTTGTAATAACTGATTATAGTTGTTATAATAAAAAATCACTTACAGTTATTATAATAATCTTCAGAAATGGTAGAAAATGCTTTCAGTACAGCAGAAAGATAATCCAGTGTAAATAACAAGGGAAGATAAATGTATTTTTCTTTCCTGTAGCTTCCTGTAAACATTTGTGAAATGGGAGCAAGTGAAAAGAAACTAAAAACAAACAAACAAACTAAAAATACAGAATCCAGGGTCACACAGAGGGGGGAAAGGAGGCGTAGAGAATACAAAGATGACAGATGAAAGCAAAATAGGGAGGGACAAAAAAACTAAAGACTTCAGTTCAAAACAGCTCAAACTGAAAGCTAGAAAATAATTCAAACTATGCAAGTATTTACAACAGGCTACAAGCCTATGAGTGACCAAAATTAGTGTGCTGGGAACTGAATGCTGATACCAAACTGGGTGTAGGCATATAACATTATATAAATATTTTTGCTATTTTTTTTTAATTGACTGTAAAATCTGGGATAACACACCAGACGATTAAGAATCACACCCAAACATCTAAATTGCTGAACCAACAGACACGTTCCAGAAGTCTCCACCAGGCCACACATACAACAGCAACACAAACATGGAGGTAAAAATCCTACCTGTGCCACTGTCTGCACTGACCTAAAAAATGGCAAAACACATACAATAGGAGAATGTCTATATAATGGTTACCTGGCTAACTATGTTTGCATTAGGTGTGGTAACTACAACAATGAAAACAATCTCAAATTTCACACAGGATCCATTCAGATTAGAGTCATTGGCCATCATAATATAATACCTTATTGTGTACAGAGTTCATCCGAGAATAAATAAGTAAATCAATAAAATAAATAATAATGTCAGCTGATGAAAGTGATTGCTCTGTGTTACTGGTACTTGACCTTAGCTCTGCGTTTGATAACATAAAAATTCTGACCATCAAATTATGATAAATAGGTTTATGTGACTGGGTGGGCATACCTGGCACAGCACTAGATTGGTTTACATCTTATCTCACTGAGAGAAGCTTCCCTGTGACTATTGCAGACTCCATTACTCCATTATCTTGAGGGGTTGCACAGGGTTTGGTTTTGGGACCATTGTTGTTTTCTTTGTGTATGCTGACTTTGGGGTAAATTATTAGTAGATTATTAATTGCTTATCATGTATTTGCTGACGATATTCAGATCTATTCATTTAAACCTAGTGGAAATTATCTTCCATTTATTAACTTAGTGCTAAGGCCCACAGCGCTTAAGGCTATCAGAGAATGGACATCATATACCTTTTTACAGCTAAATAGCGATAAGACTGATGTCTTGATTGTTGCTCCTGAAAAGGTTACCCTGATGATTAAATAAAATCTTGGGCTTCTTTCGCCTGCTGTACACTCAAGCCTGCATAATCTGGGCAGTATATTTGATCAGTTTCTGTTGTTTGATACAAATGTTAAACAGTTGACAAGATCTTGTTTTTTTGTTGTTTTTTTTTCTCATTTAATTCATATTAGAAAATTGATGTCTGTAGTTTCCAATGCAGAGCTGTATATACATGTTATACATTTAGTCTCACATTGATTTAATGTTCTTTTCTCCTCAGTATGTCTGTTCTTGACCATTTACAGGTGATTCAGAATGCTGCCGTGAGATTACTGACCTTCAAAGAGACAGTCTCATATTACGTCTCTATTATTATCTTTACATTGGCTTCCTGAGGAGTATAGAATCCACTTTAAAATTCTGACACTTATTTACGGACAATTGCACAGTCAGGCTCTTGTGTATGTTGTTGATCTGCTTCACTCATATGTATCAGCATGTTCTCTTCAGTCAAGTAATTTAAATTTACTGTATGTTAGTAATTTAAATTTACTATAAAATTAAACGTACATTTAAATTAAATGTACATTCGCTTTAAAGACCCATGGAGATCGAGCATTTGAGGTCATGGCTACTAAACTGTGTAGCACATTGCCATAAACTGGGAAGCAAACAATTCTATTTCCTTTGAACACCTTTTGATTTTCAATCAGCTCTGACTGCCTCAGAATTTGGATTTGAGTTGATTTGGATTTGGGTTGACCATCCCAGTCTTAGCCCAGGCATGTTCATGATCAATTACTGTTTTAAGAGTTAAAAAAAAAAAAAAAAACCTCAAGAAAATATCTTTATTGAACAAAAACTGTTTAATTACTTCAAACCATGTAACTGTAGCTAACGTTACCCATTAGTGGAATGAAGCACCAAAATGCTACTTCACAACATGATTAGTTCAGAACCTTAGACAATAATTTACTTTATTCTCCCCCTCAGATGAAATATTCAGTCTTAATATATTGACCGTGCCAAGATTATTGAGAAACGCTGCAAGAATGAGAAAAAAAAAAGACAAAAAAGAAACATTGTGAAGGCTTTTTGACAGAAGCCTCTGCAGCAAATACTCCACCCCCCAAAACCCACATGAAGCTCACAAGACAGAAGCTCAGAAGGCAGCCCAGAAGTGAAGAGATTACAGTACGATGAAGATCAGGTCAGAGGTAGGGACAGAACAAGGGAATGAGCAGGGACAGGCAGGCAGATGGGGCTCTGACACAAGGGGTAGGAGCCCACTACAAACCTCCAGGTGTGGGCACAGATAGCCCTTGACAGAGATCAGACATAGGTTGTGCTAGATTATACAGGGCCTAATACTGTATAACCTAGAACTAGATCAGCAGCAGAAAACATAGGGATGGGCTCAACAATAAAGGCCAGGTAGTGTAGGTGTATCCATTAGAAACAGATGTCTGTAGAATTAGAAGCAGGTGTCTGTAGAATCTGCAGCCAAACTGGTGGAAGACAAAGGTGTAAGTGTCTTCTTCACTGACCCTGCATGAAAGGGCAGAGAAGAACCAGGTGGTGTAATTGGCAATGGTGGTAGTTCAGCAGCACTCTCCTGGACACTGGGCATTGGGAGCTGTGCTGGGCATTGGGAGTAGTGGTATCTTCTGGGATCACAAGTAGCACTGGCAGCATGGGTGAAGACTTGGCAGCATTGACAAGGGCACTGGGCATGGAGTGTATACTCAGGGAAGCAAAGCTAGGTCTGTGCTGGTGTAGCAGAAGTTGCATACTTGGTTAAAAGGGTATGAAATAACCATGGTAATTAAATACAATTAATGTTCAGTTTTAAGGAAACCAGGAAACTTTTAGTTAATTTACTTACTTAACCAATTACTTTTTTTAAATACAAAACATATACTGACGTACAATTTGTGTAAGCCTACAGTACCCTACAAATCAGTGGTCATTTTCTATAAGCTTTTGGCTGGGTAGTTTTTGATGGCAGACTGCTCTTACAGTTCATATCTGCAATGCTAACAAGTGATAAATTATACAATTAGTTTGTTCTTTCCTGAATCACAGTACACTCAATTGCCATACCTTCTATGAAAATCATGTTCAATCCTAGTACATGTTCAAGTTTAGCTACCACACACACATCTGCCTTATTTACTGGCACTGCAAGATATTATTATATATTATTAAAATTATATTAATATTTAATTTTTTTTTCAACATTATGATAGCATAAAGACAGCATATTTACCCCACCAATATTTTACATTTTCCCCAAAAATACAGTAACATAAATAAACTGGATATTGCAATCAATAAAATGACTTCAAAGAGAAATGTGTGGCTTTGAAATCCAAAGCTTACGTGTGTTATATGTTGGAGCGATGGCAAATATACACCTAGCCCATAATATCATGTTCACCATGCATACCATTGATACAAGGAGTTTTTCTTATTCAACTGAATCCAGCTTTATTCTCATGAAAGCTCTACAGTGCTTTATCTGCATCTCCCACACAGGCCTCTATTTCTAATTTTCTGATAACAAGTGAGCAAAAGCCCCACCCCAACTGACACAAACTGAAAAGGCAAATCTATAATAACATTGGAAGGACTTTCTCTTTGTTACACTGACAACCAGTCCTGTAACAGAGGGAGAATGAGGAGAGACAGAGAGCAGGTGTTTGTTAAGTAGGCTACCAGTTTGGCTGGATCAACATGATGCTGATTACAAAAATAGTGTCTCCTTTTGCTAAGACTGTTTCACTCAGCAGTGTAATCTTCACTTTACTTTTGCACTCTGTGCTGACTGGAGAGCTGCAGCCAGTGGTCCAGTTTCTCGCGCTCTTATCTATGTACACAGGCTGTCGTAACAGCCAACCCAATCCATCCAGATTATCCCTGACCATGGGTTAAATGGGTAACCTTCAAAAGATCATAATCAATGTTTTTTGCCCATTGTGTAAAAAGCCTTCCAGTGCACCACACAATAATCTGAAATGACTGAAAGATCATAATTTAGATTATAGAGACAGATTTCTGTTATTACAAGTGCGGATTGTGAGTGGAGGTTTAGTTAGAAACTTAGAAAATGTTTTTTTTAAGTGTTTCTGAAGACCTAAGTACTATCCAGCGACTAAATTCACATTATTTTCTTTGTAAAATAGGCCTCACCACATTGTTCGCTAAACCCAGTGGGTTAAATGTCATGTATAGCAGCAAAAATTACAACTTAATTTATCAACATATCTTTATTAATGTCAAGGGGAAAATGTGTCACTTTAAAATGTTCAATCACAGATTACAAAAAAACAAGATTATCAGGTTCAGGAATTGCAGTCCCTTCTCTGCAGTTTCATTTCTCTACAGGGTTCAAATGAGTATTACAAGTATTTGAAATGTTTGGTTTTATCAATTTAATTACCCTTTGGGTAACAGTGGACAGTTAAGCCAATCAATTTGTGATAAGCACATTAATTTGCTTAACATATCTACTGTAATATACACAATATTATCTTAATACTTTTCCTTTAAAAATGCCTGTACTAAATAAACAGAGACATTATATTACAACTCACCCTTTCAGTGAAGCTATACTGCATTCAGCTTTTTTTTTTTTTTTCTTCATTTAAGTGACGTGTTCACACATCTAAATCTAGTCTTTGGTTAAATTACATTGACCGTGGGACCTCTCCCCTCTCTCCCCACTCTTTTCAGGGAACATGAATGTGTGAAGATAACTGAATGTGCTGTAATCTTACATAGTACATCTTGAGCCATTATGGTAAACATGCCTAATTCTAAATGTTTTAATCACTGGTAAACATGTTGACTGCAATGAGGAAATAATGAAGATTAAGTTGAGCAGAAACTGAACAGGATTTAAATGAAGCTGCAGAGGCCTGTTAAATCAAGGTGGCAAAGAGCATTAATTATGACATTATGAAATGCCCCAAGCCTTTTGAAACACTTAATCTGCGTAATTAGCACTGTTTCCTTTTGAACATGTTCCATGGAAATCTTGCATTTATCCTTGCACTCTAAAGGTCAGTACTTGAAAATGCAATGCAAAACATTGATAGCTTGTCCATAACAGATATTAGTTGTGTGAAACACTGACGACTAGTTACAGCCCAAAAACTATGGCTAGAATTAATCAGATTGAATGCTAATGTTACAAAAAGCATGTGATATGTATGTAATGCAAAAATCAATGTTTCAATAAAAAACATTCTTGGTGCTAAATTTATTTAACTTCAAAGGAAGACTTAGCAATACATGGAGCTCAGATGTTTCACAGACACAAAGCAGCAGTTTTATTCCATTGGTTTAGCTGTGGTCTGTTATTTCTGACACAATTTAACTTGAAAGCATCAGCTAACAAATCTTCCTTTGCTCAGTTGTGAAATACAGGGAACATGTAGTGTACAAAATAATAAAATAAAATAAGGGATTGTTTTAGGTCATCTCAGCATTTTACAAAGTCAACAGCATGTGTGACCAAGTGAACTTATTAGGTTCAATTTTGAAGTAGCTAAGGAATTACAACATGTCTCAAGTGTTTACTTCCATTTTGCAATATACTTCAGATAAAACAGATGGAGAGTCCATTTGTAGGAGTTATTCTGTAATGGAGTTTAAGATCCAAAGTGGATCAGTGACCAGGGTTTGGACATCAGCTATAACAACATGTGTAGGCAAACTGAAGAAGGCATTAAGGAACAGTTTAATGATGCTGAAACAGTGAGGTGTGTTTCTTAGACTTTGATCAGGTCTAGAAGTTTCAAGGACATGTTAATGATGATTTGACTTTCTCCAGTCCCACTTAGGTGAACAGAGTAATATGGAACTATTCCAAGAGCACATATGTACTCAGCAGCACGACACCGAGACACTACAACAATTCTTATATCAGGTGATGGGGCTCAAACAAAAGATCTTGTTCTCTTCTAAATCTCTTCCAAGAACCTGGTGTGAGGAAAGAGAGCTCAGAGTGAAAGTCCAGAGCTGATGTGCTCCAGCAGTTAGCAGGAAAGGAAGAGATCTTGACAAACACTGCAGAACTACTGCAGAAACGACTGTAGAGCCAACAAACAGAACAATTATGTCTGCACTGTCAAAGGAAGGTAGATGATGGGAATTGGAAGACATATGGTATATCAGGACAACATAACCTCCCTGATTGGAACATAACCTCCCTGATTGCACTCACTGTTTCCGCTGCGACAAAGTAAGACATTATTTACAAAGTACTCATTACAAAGTCCATTGGAGCCCCTTTTCCTGGTGTTTTATCCCCGCAACGAGCTGCCCTCAAGCCGGTTTGCCAGGTTGTATTTTTCGCCATGTTGATTATCACTTTGTTTGCTGTGTTTAGTGCTTGCTGCACCCTTCTACGTTACGTTGTGTTGAACGTTTAAACATGGACAGTAAAGACGTGCCTCCGCCACCCTCGCTTCCTGTCCCCGTCTCTTTAGCCACCCCATTACAAGGACAAGCAGTGACCGGGCTCCACCATCAGTCCTAATTGTGCCATACATACTCCTGAGAGTTACCACTGAAGGATGATCAGCAAAAGTGCATACCTCCCCCACCCTCTCTCCACCCATAGGGTTGCGCATCTAACGAATGAATAGAAAAAGAGCACTTGCCTAGTGTAGTTTGAATAGCTTAGCAGTCATTAATTTGCTGGATACAGGGACTCAAGTGAGAACGATTGAAGGAGGCTTAAGAGTTAAATACTAGACACTGCTGTTAGATCCATCTTTGACGATAAAGAGGAGCTGGAGGTCCATGCAGTGAATGGAGATGTTCTTCCCTTTGATGGCTGGGTCCTCATCACCATTAGCTTGCAGGTGAACAAAGGTCTTACTCAGCCCATTGATGCCTTTCCTCATTAGCAGTGTTCGCCTTGAGTGTCCGCTGGTGTAAGTAAATGTGGTAGAGGAAGCTAAAATTTATTTCAATACTTGCTACTCTCCTTGCTGATACATTAGCAAAGTCCACTGAGAAGACAGAACTTCTGGGGAGCTTTATCTAAGCTGGGGTTACTGTCCATGCATTATGGACATCTATGGACAGACCCATGTGACACTGCCATCCCAGCAGGACAGGTAGCTTGGATAAAATGTTATATCCCCTCCAGTATTGACCTTCAGATAATTGTATCCTTTTCAAGCCTGACGAGAGCAATGCACAATTTAAAGAGCTAGAGGTCAGAGAGAACCTACTAGAAATGGATGGATTCACCTGCAAAGCCCAAAGCAAGAGCAGTAGTCAAAAGTGCTGTGCCATCGCCATTGATTAAAGCTCGTCTACCCTTGTGGCAACCTCCAGTTGACCTCCTTATGCAGAAAAGTAGGCTAAACGAATATTTGAAGCCTATAATATTGTCAGTGAAAATAGCAAGGTGTCCAATGCTAGGGAAAAGACATTCAATGATGAGAATAAAAGGAGTGGTGTTACAACCTGGTGATAGGGACCTGGTGATAGGAACCTGGTGATAGGGACCTGGTCAGGAACCTCACTGAACATGGAGGACCAGGAAAACTGAAGTCGTACTGTAAAAGAACAAAAAGTTTTGAGACGGGCACAAATTTTGGTTTTCACAAAGTTTGCTGCTTCAGTATTTATGGTAGCAATTTGCATTAAGTATAGATTGTGAAGAGTGATAAGATGAATTGCAATTAATTGCAGTCTTTTCTTGCCATGAAAATGAACTTAATCACAAAAATGACTGCATTGTAACCAATACATAGCCCTCTGACACAAAATGGTCTACTAACATAATTTCAGCAATTTTCTCATTAGCTCAGGAGAAAGTGTTAACGAGGACAAGGTAGCTGATCTCACTATGTCAGGTTCAGTTGCAGTGAAGTCAAGCAAGTGCCAGGACTGTCTCCTAAAGCTGGACTGTGTCACCACCAGTGCAACGCTTGTTCTTGAAGCAAGAAGGCAGGTGGGAGTACATCTGCACGCAACATGAGGAGAAGGCTTTTGGAGGATGGCTTGGTGTCAAGAAGGGCAGCAAAAAAGCCACTTGTTGACAAAAAACATCATTCTTCTCATCCAAAAATTTGCCTAAAAACACTGCATTGAATTAGGAATGGTATTAAAACATCATCCAAGAGCAACTTCTCCTAATGATCCAGAAACAATTTGGTGATGATTTCGTGGTTTTTCCAACATGACAGAGCACCATGTCACAAGGCAAAAGTGATAACCAAGTGGCTTGCTGAACAAAACATTGCAATTTTGGTTCCATAGCAAGGAAACATCCCAGTTCTCAAACCCCTTGAGAATCTGTGGTTGATCTAAAAAAAAAACAGTAAACTTTATGAAACAGAGACAGTAAACTTTGTGAAAATAAAAATTTGTGTCAGTCTCTTTTGGCTATGACTGTATGTAATGTACTCTGAAACTGGAGACAAGAAAAAAGAACACTTCACCAAAACCTTCTTTTGCTGACCTACCAATCGAAACTTCTCCACTGCCTGCCACATCTGTCTCTAGGAGAAGAACTTAGTCAAGGAAAAGTTAGTCAGAGATCACATCAGTAAGCCCACATGACAGGTTAGATTCTGACTCTGATGATGATTCAGATATTCAAGGCTATTGGGACATGCATAAATGTAGGAGAAGAAACCCAAGAAGGGGAAGATGACTTGCCTGTTAAATGACTCAACACCTACAGCTGAGGTATAGGAGAAAGTAAGGAGAGGAATAGGAAAAGACATGCTTGCTTTCAAAGATGATGATGGAGACTTGGTGCCTGAGGAGCAGCTCCCACATCCTCCTATAACAGACACCCAGACAGAGGTTAAAAGGGTTCGCTCGGGCTTGACAGCCTAAGCAGATTTTTACATATGAAAATCTTGGTCCATCATCAGTGCAAACGCAGGCTAAGGGTTAACTTGGGTTTACACATGTCCACACTCACCTGACTACAACTTACCCCATACAAGTCAGCCTATGTACTCAGTTATGTACAGGTGCTGGTAATAAAATTAGAATATCATGAAAAAAGTTGATTTATTTCAGTAATTCCATTCAAAAACTGAAACTTGTATATTATATTCATTCATTACACACAGACTGATATACTTAAAATGTTTAATTATTTTAATTTTTATATTATTAGTTAGTGTTAGTTTATATTATTAGTTACTGACAACTAATGAAAATCCAAATTCAGTATCTCAGAAAATTTGAATATTGTGAAAAGGTTCAATATTGAAGACACCTGGTGCCACACTCTAATCAGCTAATTAACTCAAAACACATGCAAAGGCCTTTAAATGGTCTCTCAGTCTAGTTCTGTAGGCTAAACAATCATGGGGAAGACTGCTGACTTGACAGTTGTCCAAAAGACAACCACTGATACCTTGCACAAGGAGGGCAAGACACAAAAGGTCACTGCTAAAGAGGCTGGCTGTTGTCCACAGAGAGCTCTGTGTCCAAACACATTAATAGAGAGGTGAAAGAAAGGAAAAGATGTGGTAGAAAAAAAGTGTACAAGCAATAGGGATAACTGCACCCTGGAGAGGATTGTGAAACAAAACCCATTCAAAAATGTGGGGGAGATTCACAAAGAGTGGACTGCAGCTGGAGTCAGTGCTTCAAGAACCACCACGCACAGATGTATGCAAGACATGGGTTTCAGCTGTTGCATTCCTTGTGTCAAGCCACTCTTGAACAAGAGACAGCATGAGAAGCGTTTTGCTTGGGCTAAAGACAAAAAAGACTGGACTGCTGTTGAGTGGTCCAAAGTTATGTTCTCTGATGAAAGTACATTTTGCATTTCCTGTGGAAATCAAAGCCCCAGAGATGGAGGAAAGCAAAATAAAAATAAATGAATCACACTGCCAGTACTGGACAAAGTAATGAGTAATGTCCTACATCCACTCAAATACGCAGAGACCGAAAAAAGTCACTACAGTGTCATGACAATGGTAGCATTGCTGTACAAAATAATGATATTTTATTAAGAGCTGTGTAGTCACTTTTTCATGGTAAAATGCATTGCTTTATTGGAGCCAATTATTGATATGTTATTGTGTTTTCATTTGGATATCTAGAAAGAGTCCCAGTCTGTGCTGAGCTAGCTAGCTATATGGCAATGCTAAAGTCTGTCTAGATACAAATACATAAAATGCAAAAGTTTGGATAATTAGTGAATACCTGAATGAAACACAAATACTAAAGGCACTTTGTGAATATTGGACAGTAGACTGTTCTATAGTTCCTGGGCATGAACTGCAAATCTACAATAAACCTTTAAGTTTTGGACAGCCCTTAGAAACTGCCAGAATTTTCTGTGAGGATGATCTCAGAGATTGATGTGAGGTTGAGAGTGTGAGCAGACTATCCATATTAGAGGGGACTAAACCATTTAATGCACTAGAAACAAATAAAAGCACTTTAAACTGTATACTGGACTGGACTGGTAGCCATAAAGAATTACAGCAGTCTATTCTAGAAGAAAGTAATACATTAATGAGTTTCTTCAGGTAAGAAAAACAGAGACAAGGCAATGGTGCAAGAAACTACTCATTAACAAAGAGTTGATTTGTTTATCAAATCTGAGGTCTGAGTCAAACACAACACCAAGATTTCTCACAGAGGACTTGACACATGAGAACAAATGACTAAGGTTATTAGAAATGCCGTTAATAAGATGTTGAGCACCAAATATAATACAATCTGACTTATCTTCATTCAGCTGGAGGAAACAGCAATCCACCTCTTAATGTCCTCAAGACAGTCACTAAGAGACATTAAAAAGCCATTGTCATTAGGTGTAATGGGAAGGTAGAGCTGTATGTCATCAGCATAACAATGAAAGCTGACATTGTGCTTCCTAATAATTTGGTCTAATGGTAACATTAATAGTGAGAAGAAGATGGGCCCTAGTATGGACCCTTGTGGAACGCCACAAGTCACATCAGCAGAAGAGGAGAAGTTGTTACCAGTAGTTATTGAAAAGGTTCTGTGTTTTAGATACGACCTAAACGACCTCAGGGCCACTCCCCATAACCCCACCCACTCTTTTAAGCAACCAATAAATATGTTGTAGTCAACCATATCAAAAGTAGAGCTTAGATACAACAACAAAAGGATGGTACAATTTCCTGAATTAACATAGAGTAAAAAGTTATGTTACCTTACGGAGGGCAAATTCAGTGCATAGTCTTAAAACAAGAAAAAACTAAAAAAAAATAAAAATCAAAATAGTGTTATTACTTTAAACTGGCAAATCCTGAAAATACACAGCATTTTCCAGGTATTTGGCTAGAAATGTTCATTTGGAAATTGGTTGTTAGTTGTTGCCTATTGTAGTATCAAGATTCTGCTTTGTAAGCAAACTAAACCTAACCCAAGCAATTATGTAAGCATAATTAAAAATGACAGGAACCATGCCAGAGGGACAGAAACATGAAATGTCGCCTACACCAGCTGTGGGGGCTTTGATATCATGGGTGGTTATCAGCTTTGTGTTCAGCAATACATTTGAACATTGAAACAGTCTTAAACTTTCAAAAAACACCTACGCATGGCAGAGGAAGTGAAAAATGTAAACATGAGGAAATACTATGAGACCTAATAGACTTTTCCAATAAACAAGGTTAAGAAGACACATAGACTAGGAGAAGGATTCTGCTCAAACCCAGGTGAAGGTTTAAGTATACTATTAATTGTGCTGAACAAAAGTTTAGGTGTTGCAATTTTTAGCAATAATGCTTGATAAATATGCTTTCCCTAGCTAGATCTAAGGTTTACTTGTAGTCTGTGTTTATTCCATTTCTCCTCTGCTATTCTACAAATCTGTCTATTTTCCTGAGTGGCTGCATCTATTCAGAGCTAAATCTTAAATTTGAAGTGTTTAAATCTCATGAGGGCAACGGGTCCCGAGAACAGTTATAATAAAATGAAGTGACTAAAATAACACTAGGATGAGCCAAATATAGAGTGAGCAAACTTTAAGTGTCTGAAAAAACTCTGATGCACCTAGACAAACAACATAAAACAGGAACAGGGAAGTACCCAGTGTTACGATAGCGCCTAGTGCTAAGAAGGGAAGCAGCATGCCGAGGTTCAGAAATAGTAGAGTGTTTATTAAAAACAATAACAACAACGACAAAACCAACAAACAAGGGGAGTCACATACACACACACACACACACACACACTTAAATACACACACGGTAACAAAACGCAGGTGATAAGATGAACGTTTAGATGACACCTACAAGACACACAGACGTGTGCACTGACAATGTACACTGAACACAAACCTACACACATAGGCACGCACACACAAACACGGGACAAGGGAGGAACCGAGGGCAACCACAGTTCCACCCAGTAAAAGCTGAGCTAAACACATCACCTTGCACAAGGGAAGGTCCATGAATGTGTTGAATAAAATTAATACTCCAAAAGCCAAATAAAATCATTACCTGGCCAGCAGGCATGAGCGTTAAAATCCCTCATAAGTAAAATTCTTTCAGACATTGGAACAATCAAGCCAAAGAATCCAGAAATTTCAGTGATGAAATCTGTTTAAGGGAAAATAGAGTGAGCCCTAAAAGTCAGCACTTCAAAGCTGTGAAACATCTCAACATTTAGCATTTGATGCTATTCAAACACCATCATCACTCCTCCACCTGTATTCCAGGGTTTGAATGCTGAACAATCCTAAGCAGTAATGGAATGCTATAGGTACTTCCACTCAACAGTAACAAACACACCAACAAACACACTGGCACCATCTTGGAGTGTTCATTAACACTCTAACAAGAAAAGAAGCTTCAGGATATTCCAGCTAGCTAGCTACGTCTTTTGGGTAAAGCTACACTGTGTTGACATAGGCTATCATGCAATTTTTACTTCAACAACGATGAATAAATTCTCATTCTCTAACTAGGTAGATGACTGCTCCAGTTATAACATTGAGTTAGTTAATTAGCTGTGATAACTGCAGCAGTTATATTACCCATACAGCTGATACATTCCACATGAGAGGTCTGGGAGACTGACTGGTGGGAGACCACTGATGTAACCCATCTATGGTAAATACTTTGCATGAGTTTAAAAGTTGAAGATCATAAAGTGCAGTTGTGCAGTGACTGGGTGCTAGATCTGATCATAACCTGGTAAAGAGCTCCTTCACTCACAAAGCTCGCTATAGCAAGTTAGGGTGGCACATCTCTTTTTAGACCTAATTATTAAACCAACAAAATACAAAAATTCTGCAATGCGATTTATTCAGTCATATGTAGTAGGTTTGATCATTATTACTAAAATGAGTTACAATTCTTGATTGAGCAGCACTGACCTCTAAGATGTTAGGCTCCAACTCCCTACTCTTAACCAAAATTTAAAATGGCATGATGTTAATGTTCTTTACATAGAAAGTTTAAAAGTAAAAAAAAAACCAAACAAACAAAAAACCCCAATGATATCAGATCAGAACACTCAGATAAACTGTGCTCTCTCAGATGAAACTGGAATTTTTTTTTTTTTTTTTCTGTATACAAAAGCTGCAAAGGATGTCCAAAGATTGGTTCCCATTTCCACTCAGTCAGTGCAGTTTCTCCTTATGCATTACACTAAAAGCAAAACCATGTTTTAAAAAGCATATCCCTTACCCCATAACACAAAGTGAATAATTTGCCCTCTTCGATGTGCTGCTAGACAGTTGTTCATGACATATGACCCCTTAAGCAATAATTTCAAAAGGACTGTAGAGGTGACCTCAGTAGGCAGCATGCATATGAACTGAGTTTGTCAGAATGATGTATTAATGAGATGCACACTTGAATTTTTAATCTGGCTAGACAACAGAACATGGCACATCGGCCATACACTAAGATGCTCAAAGTTAGCATTGCCTGCATGGAAAAAACATCTCATTGCTACATCTCATTGCACTGAATTAATTTCTTTGTTACTTTCTTCACATAAATAATACCTTGTGGTCATGCACTAGCAAATAGTTGGTAATAGTCAATTTGAAAACAGTGTGTGGACTTAATTGAGAGTGAGTGTATGAAGAATTGGATAGAAGTTCATTAAAAATCACACTGGCTGTTTGTGATGAGCAACCTCTTCTGTCTGAAATATAAACAGAAAATATTTCCTTTGTTGTTGATGCATAGGTTATATGAATTCAATTGAAATTACACCTGCCATGTTCCACCCTCTGCGGTTTCTTATATAATATACTGTATGTGTATATGTGTGTATATATGTGTGTATATGTGTGTGTGTGTGTGTGTGTGTATATATATATATATATATATATATAATATACTGTGTATATATAATGTTTGTGTGTGTGTGACTATGACATTATTAGAAAGTAAACTTCACAAAAAAAAAAAAAAAAAATGTGTCTTAGGCTGAGATGAAAATCCTTGATTCAAAAGTTGCACTGTTATATAACCTGATGGACCACTTAAGGCTGCAGACTGAAAGTAATTCAGCACAGGTGGGTGTAAAACCATGCTAACAAATCCAAAGCAAGATCAGGGTTGACATTCTGACTCCAGATCAGTGGTTCCCATTCAGAAGGGGACCTCTATCTGTTGAGTTCAATTCAGGAGTACGGAGGAAACTCTGGTACAGCAGTACCAGCTGAGGCCAGCTGAACCCAGGCTAACCACAATTCTCTAGATGATAAGAAGGGAGCATGCCTCATCCCATGGCTATCATCCTGGCTACTGCAAGACACCGACTTAATAATATTTCTTGGCTTATGAATATTCAGGAGACTTAATTGTCCAAGCAAGCAAGTGCTATGCTCAAGTTTCATGGGAAAAATAATATAGCACATTGGCTCTTGGTTTTGGATCAAATTCAAATGGTTGCATTTCACATTTAATACTTTACAGCAACTATGAATCTTCACAAATTAATATTAAGGAAAGATCACTTCCAGTGAAGCCATCAAACATGGAGAACAATATTTAGATACACAAAAAATATAGTGCAGGGGCAACTGAATAGGTTGTAAAGACCTTTTCCATCTGAGTAATACCAGGTACACATGCTCGGTCTTCCACAGGGACCAGACTCCACGACCCTGTTCTCTGGGTTTTAGGAGGATGTGTGTAGTGGAGCTGAACAGCACCTGCCCGCTGTGCCATTTCCCGCTGTCTCTGGACTGTTTCATCCTCCCACCCCTCTCATGTTACCATCAGCCTTCACATGGTTTAATCATCTCATTTCCTAAGGCATAAAGGTTCGTTGTAGGCTAATTTAAATCCCAGTTACGAAGATCATCGTTTCATCTTCAGGTCACAGTAAAGAGAGTGGCAGAAATTTTGGACAATTGCTTTTTTTTCTTACTACCCACTATAATTTTTAA
>JAOYMR010000017.1:5921807-5933913 GCA_025802075.1 Tenebrosternarchus preto
ACAACACTATCCACGACATTCAAACAAACACAGTGATACAACACTACCCACGACATTCAAACAAGCACAGAGCAAACAAAATAGGATCAACTATATCATTATATCATTACATGCATTAAGATCTTTACTGGGATTTACCAGTACTGTAAATATAGTAAATATATTAATCAGCAAATAAACTGAATAAATAAACACATTAAAGGAAAAAAAAATATTTTGAAAAATACTCTTTATTTCCATCTTTATTTTACTTTAAGATGATGTAATCATGGAATGCAAGTTTTGTAACTTGTATGTTCCCATAGCTTTTCAGTGATGCTTTATCCAGGCTACACAAATGATCTGCATATCTGCATATTTCACTGACAACAGCACAGTGTCCTTGCAACAAGCATCATATTTTGCAATAAGGCTCACTGCCTTCCTTTCAAGACTAGCATCCTGCTGCTTCCTCACCAATTTGTGAATTTAATTGATTATTATAATAATTGGTGCAATGTAGTTTAGTGATACTTACTTACTCATTGATTTTGGTGCTAGAAATCACTACACAAAGTGATCAGACTGGAAGAGACTCTCCTAACAGGCTTCTATGAGCCTACTGACCTTACGAATTCATATTCTACCATTAAGGGTCCTTTTCATGCAGTTTTCATATACTTTTAAACATTGTTGTCTGCTTCACAGATTTAGGCAAATTAGAGTACTATTACTATTAAAGTGACTTTTTAACATAAAAGTTGGGCCCTGTAGAGATATTGATTTCTTCCCACAGATAATAATATTCATAGTGGATATGATTTGTTCTCTGTTCCTCAGCTCTTTCTACTGTTCATTTCGGTACTGTAAAGTTACATTTTGTGTTTCTGCTAAGCCTGAGAGATGCACATATTAGTTTCAGTGTTTACTCTGTATCCAATAGACAACTCTATGATAAAGATAATAATCAAACATGTTTACTTTGGGTTGTACACTTACTGGTTATATTTATGTATACAACAGCTCTGCCTTGTGTTAATCTTGTTTTGTAGTCACAGTTTTGTGTACATTATATAGCTTGTATATATTATAATAATTAGTTTTGAGTTGAGATTTAGGGGGGAAAGACATTACTACGCTCTACTGAATTTATTTTTTATTCAGATTTTAATCATATTGAATCATTAATGCTTTCACTGAAGTTAAGAATGAACATGAAATCATGCAATGAAAGTAGTTTTGACAATTAGAGTAAAATTAAACAATTAATATTATTTCAACTTAATCCTCTAAATATCTCATTAAAAACAATGTTGGAAATGTTCTGCCTCTAACGATTCAGGCACAAAAGCTGCCCAAACTTTTTCCAACAGGTTTTATCACTAACAATAAGCCAGAGAGCAGGTTTCAGACTGTGTAAAGCACAGGCAGAGTTCAGTCTCTATTACGCACAGGCAGAGTTCAATCTCTGTAACAGAGTTCAGTCTATGTAACAAACAGGCAGAGTCCAGCACATGTAACTAGGACCAAATGACAGCAGCACTGGGGAGTCCCATATGCAAGTTCCTTTTTGTAGCTTCAAAACTAAATGAATGAAGTATCTTATGTGCATATTTTATTGTTTCTTTTTTCCCAAACAAACTTTGATGTTATGTTGACTTTCTAACTTGTTATAAAAAGGTTCTTAATAATTAAATAAATAATGCACATTGTGGGTTGCTAACAATGAACATTAACTGATATAGCCAAGTGGTAAGATTAGCACAACTAGCTGGAAGCAACTTTAGCTCAGTATTCATTAGCATGTGTCCAGGAACTAAAGCACATTTACTAAGACATCTAATTATAGTGACATAAAAAGTACCTTATTGTTAAAGTAAGTGCATTTGCTTCACAAAAAAAAAAAGATTTTCCATGGATAGGTATATTTTTTTAAATGATGATTTATATTCATAAATGAAATGATTTGCAATCATGGTTACATGCTAGGAAAAACAATCTTCGTGTTTCAGTGAAACGTGAAACAATCGCAAACAGCTAATTAGTTTGTGCTGATTCTGTGTAATGGTATCTGATATGATCTGGTATATGCACTTGGTAACAACACTATACAATGAGAGTGCAAGTTCACCATTGCAGTGAGGAGGAAGAGCAGGTTTTTGCTAGCAGGGAGGAGGCAACTTCCTCCGGGTGGAGGGGGGTGTCTTTCATGTGGGCGTTTACTGTAGAGTGTTACTCTTGGCAGTCATTTATTGTATGAGGAGTTATGTTTGTGAGCCTCTATATCCAGTGTAAAAAAATCAGAAGAGGTTGTTATATAGATATCCAAGCCTCATTACAGATAGATGGAACTGCTGTCAAGTATAGTGACGTCAAGTACGTTAAGAACTAGAATATCAAGTCATTCTTTTAGATGCAGCTAGGGGTCTGTGTGGTCTTCCTGATAAAGCAGACTTGGACTCTTACCAACCTCACTCAAATTTTATAGGTTTCTGCACCACGTGGAAATTCACTTTCCTGCAGAGCTACAAATGCATTCTGGAGCTTTATGCAGTGATCCTTCACTAAGCCTTGCTCTGCATTAGATCACCATGTCAGTGGAGTCTTTTACTTGAAGATGCTTTTTAAACTAGGATTGGACATTTAATATGAGTCCAGTATGAATTTGAAGGCATCTTACATTTATATTTAAAGCATTTGGCAGAGACACTCATATCCAGAGTGACATACATATTTATCAACACGACACTGTGCTCCCTCACAGACTTTGTTAACTGTAATTTTATTTCATAAATGTCCAGCCCACAGAAGGCTTCTTGTTTCAAATCAAACTCTTGGTTCTCCTTATTTTTTTATTTAAATGAAATCAATTTTACAGAAAAATAATCAAATATGTCCTGTCCTTCCCAAAGTGAGTGAGACAAATCTATCATTGTAAAAAACTTGTATTATCAAATTTAAAAAAATTGGTTTATGGTTAAGTCTTTTAAATACTTTAAAAGTGAAAATAAAGGACAAAATGTCTGTCAATCACCATAACTTGTCTTTAGTTGATATAGACTGTGAAGCAGGACTGCTGAGATCTGATGGAAAAATGCCTTATTAATAAGTTGCAGACTCAAAAATTAGAACAGTGTGTTAGAAATGTACCTGCTTAAAAACACTTTAAAGGCATGCCATTACTCAGCTCCCCATCATGCCAGGAGATGTACGTTGTTCATTGTGTGCAGCCCCATGATGTCGGCACTGCTCTGCACGAGTCCATCAAAGTGAAGGGCGAACATCTCCATGCTTTCTGATCACAGTAGACGTGCCTGGCGGGTTTTACTTCCTCTCATCCCATCATGTCTGGATGAAGAGTGACGGTTTCTGGTAAAATTTTGAAAAGTGTGATTTTTCCTTTTCTTTTCATCTGTGTGGTGTTTTTTTTTTTTTTTTTTTTTCCTTTAGCAGACACCATCATATACCGGTCCATACTTCACGACAGAACAAAACAGAGCCAATCCTGAAATGATGTCAACATTTTTTCATCGCTGTTATAATATAGTTACATAAAATCTTGTAATCACATTTCATATGTACATGTTCACTGAAGTCAACAAATTATACAAATACATTACTCTAAAATATTTATAAAATATATTTTTGTAAGAAAGTCTGTGCAGACACACTTCCTTATCCATATTATTAAATGGTGGTCTGGTGACCAAATGTAACCCTCTATTCATTTACAAGTTGTGGCAAACCACCAGCTATTGAAAACCTCTCACATTATGCGGCTTCCAACAAGTGAAATCTATTGAAATGGAAGGAAACATCCAAGAACCCTTAACTCTGGGCTGCTTTCCTCTACCATTTATTTTCTAATACCACTGACTTCCCTTTTCTCAAACAGTGCTCTGGTCACAAGAGACCATCTTCTCCATGATTATTCAGCAATTAGTTAGCTGTCTCTGTCAGACACGCATTATTGAGCTTGAGACAATTTCCTTATACCCTATTCGTCATGTTCTCAGTAGGCCTCTGGTAATTATTTTTTGGCCCTGAACCGAGCGATGAAAATCTGAATTTGGTTATTCAGAGCAGCAGAGGAAACATTAAAATCCGAACAGATACTGCTGCTTGGCTGCCATGATGACCCCAGAACCAGCTATAATTTTACTATTAGAGAGCAGGGTGTCTTTTACTACATTTCAGGGCATTTTTAGAGAATAAAGTTAATTATTAGCTAGCAGTTAAAATTTCGACACATGGAGTTAGACAGAATACCTCTTGAAATGCACTATAAGAGACCGTACTGATATAACTACTGCTGTTTCCCACACTGCTTTATAAAGAAATAATAGTCACAGGTTGTGAAAAACAAAACAAAAGATAATAGATGTGATTGTTGAGGCAGATTAACTGGTATAATAACAAAGATATGTGAGTGTGAAATGTGGATTTCAGAGCAGTAGGGAGGTAATGAATATAGAAAACAAGAGGTTTAGGTGTAACACTGCTGGCATAATTTTATTTTGATACTTGGAATTAATGTCCAGTTCCTCCTTATAAAGTGGTATGAAGTAGATGTGGGACTTCACTGACAGGAACCTTATTGGAATCCCAGAGAAACTTTAGATAGATCTGCAGATCTCACAATCTGTCTAGGTGAAATAGCTTGAATCTCTACCATTATCAGCACCGCCTAAAGCTGCTGTCTTGACCTGAATCAACTGTGAAATCGTATTGGAAAGAAGCTAAGTAGGTGCTGATAAACTGCTGAATTTTGTGCTCACAGCACCAGATTTTATTTATTCTTGGTGTATTCAGCTACATGAAGGTCCTAAAGAGAAAAAAAAAAAAACCTTTCAGGTACTCACGTTGATCATGACATTAAACCCAACAATGTACAGCAGTCTACAGTACATGCAAATTTTCATATAAAACATATATATGAAATGAATAAAGTATTCTTACACAAAGGATGTGTAAATATGCATGAAATTGTATATGCGGTAATAGCTGCGTGTACAAATGGATATGAGTAGATGTTTTTATTATATAACATACTTTACTATATAACATACTTTTATGCAACAGATCAATGTAGCTTGAAGAAAAATTGCTATGATTTCAATATGCAGTTTTCAAGATGCTAATAGGCTGGCATATGTTTCTCCTTCTTAGCACATGTTTCTACAATATAGCTCCAATGGGAAGCTAAAGAAGTATAATTGCAACATCAAACATGTTTGGCTAATTGACTAAATTTGGGCAGTGGGAAACATTTTGTAAGTTTGATTGGTCACCAAACCTTCTTTAAGTCACTGTAGATAATTGACTGAGCCAAGGTTTTCACTGATTAGGTCGCAGCTGTGAATGTGCATCTTCATTTCCAATGTCTGTTTTTTTTGTTTGTTTTGTTTTTGTCAATTGTCATGAGCAATCACAGAAGCTTAATCAACAATTTTGGTGAATAAAATATATATTTAATTAGGGAGTATTTTTAAGCCAAGCAATAAATGTGTTTACTGGATGAGAGAGAAAAGAGTCTAGTAGTGAAGATGGCAGTGTTTGTGTTCAGATGACCTTGGAATTCAATTTGATCTCCAGGCATATCACAAGCCTTGACACCGGTGAGATTCAAATTAGTGCATTCAAAATGAAAGGCACTGAGTAAATGTGGCTTAGTGTGAGGAGAGAACAAACGGAGAGGAGATGGTGATGAAGTCACCACCTAAAGACACGACTACTACTGCTGCCATCGGTTTGTAATAAATTGCCTCATGTGGTTTGAACACACTTTTTAAACAAAAGTGACACATCTCATCTTAAAGATATGCATGCTTGCTTATCAGCTTCAAATTTAGCAAGTGAGTGTATACTTACTTTAAAATGTACAAAAATCAACATTCAGTCCAATCTCCAAAGAGGACCAGACCTCTCTAGTCAGGTGAATTAATAATTTGTGTGTGTGTAAGAAAGTTGGAGATTCTGGATGTCAGAGGCAGTTGGAAAGGTAATATTTTGTATATTGTTGTGACAGACTTAATTATTTACTCCAAAATCTACTCCTGCTACATTCAGGCACTGATGAGCTTTAAGAAATGAGTTCAAACCTTTTTTAACTGTATAGTAACACATGGAGGTGTCCATGATTTAGGATGACCAAGTGCCTGAAGGAGTTTTCTGACAATAAGCAGCACATTTCAGGTAAATGTTTTTGTCCAGTTTCTCTGGGGAGTCCAAAGGGGATAGATTATGACATGCTGTTATAACTAGGCAGAGATAGAAATCTGTGAAAATGTTGTCAGTAGCTAAATAGAATGGTTTACCAGTGAAGGTTAAGATTCCTGAAGACATTGTTACATGAGCAATTGTGTATTCACTTAAAGTGCATCAGTGGTTTTGTGATTTGTTTTTAATCATTCATTGTTAGTTATGGAGGAATATAAGTAAATGCAGCTCTGTGTTATTACATTTTAACTGAACACATTCTGTTGTAACTTTGTAAGTAACAACAATACTTCTCAAGCTTTCTAATTTGCCTTCTTTGTGAGCCTACCCATGCATTGTGAGTGGAAGAAAATATAGTCATATTTTTTTTCTCAAGTCCTATTCTGGTCATGATGCCACAATTCAGGAGAGACAAAAGAAAAAAGCTCAATAGCGTGGCCAACCTTGGGATATAAGGAGCCCCTGCAGACTGGAAACGTTTATAGAGGAGCCAGGGTACCCTCTCTGGATGACTTGCTCATCCTCACACCATGAGGAAGATTAAAACACCCAGGAAATGAGGTTCATTTCATACTATGATTAATATCCATGAAGTGTAATTAAAAACTTTTAGTTAATTCCATTGCCTTTGGTCTCTTTAACTAATTTTAATCAGTCAGTCAGACTCTGGTTATGCATAATTCCAAAGCCTCAGAAGGCTGACAAAACATTAAGTGCCTCATGAAGTGGGATAGTGGGGACTGTAAGGGAATATTACCCTAGGAGATTAAGGGATAGTGGGGACTGTAAGGGAATATTACCCTAGGAGATTAAGGGATAGTGGGGACTGTAAGGGAATATACCCTAGGAGATTGTTCTAACTATATTAGAAGTGCAGGATATTCATGGAATTCACTAAATATCAGTGTATATATCAGACATATTATACTGAAATACTTTAAAATTAACTGAATTATCATAACGGTATATACAAGACTATTTTTTCATGTGTGATATTTATCTGTCTTTTGTTACTACTTATCAGTCCAATAACCCTAACCCTAACCCTAACCCTAGTCCAGTGCTTTATATCTGTTTAATAATCCCCAACCCCTCACGACATGCATAGGCTTCCTGGCTTTGGCCAAAACCAATTTTGTTTAACCATTATAATGTGCTATTGCTATTTTTATAATGCTCAATCTTTCCAAGATGTATGTATATTACTGATAAAAGTGGACCATTTGCATACAAAATGTTGTAGACAGCACCTGCTTTATATGGATGCATACACACAGTCACCCACACACGACTGTATATGGGCTGTGGGCTAAATTAGTATATACAGGAAGTAAAATCCTAAAACTATCATATCTTATAAATGCATTTGTAAATGTGGGCTATATGTTATGCTTCACCAACAAGCAACAAGAAAACCAGAACAATGTATTAAGCAATAAATACAGGTCTAGATGAAGAATTCATTCTATGTGAGCTAAAGAGCCCTGATTAGTAGTCATGGAGGTAAATAGTGAAGTGATTCACTCAGAACCACCAGCATTGCATTTCCCCCAGCACTGAATTTCCTCCAAGACATTATCACTTGAAAAGTATTAGAATTACGTAATTACATTCTCCTCACAGCTTTAAGGCTTAAGTGACCCCCTTAAGAGACCTGTGTAATGGCCAGGGCTGCACATCCTTTTTCCAAGGGTTTTCATTTGCCAAATTACACAACTGGTGTAATGAGAACTTCTGAGAAATGTAAAGAATGTAAAATGTGCATTTGGAATGAAAACTGGGCCAAAGGGCACGAACAGTGGTGCATCGTTTTGCCCTCAGAGTCATCATGGTTGGTTAATCGGAGCTTCCTGGTGAGCACTAACTTTAACTGTGGTCTCCAGTGACCAGTCCGAATTTTATGTTTGACTTTTAGCAGGTCACATTAGTTTTGTCCTCAGTGGGATAAAAATGGACTTTTTATCTGAGCCAAAAGACTTATATAGATATATTATATATGTACTATATAACGTGGTATTTTGCTTTATTCTGGAATGCAAGAAAATTCAATGAAACATATTGGTTTTTAAAACAATTTAAATGATTCAAAAGGTATGAAATCATGCTTCCAGATTACACGTTAATAAACCCATGCAGATAAATTGAAAAAATAACTTTTTTGTGACTGCATGCATACTCTCTGTAGACATTATTGCTAGCTAGTGAATATGCATATTGCATATTTCATGTGTTGTTCAATAAGTTTGCCATAATTTGCCGTACTGCAGAACCTCCACTGGAATCTACGAATCAAATCTCAATTAGGTCATGAAAATCATACTCTGCAAAAGGCCACAGGAGTTTCTCAGTCAGTGCCTTATTAATGAGAATACTTTCCACTCCTCTACTAGATTTAGTCTACTCTCAGAGGAAATATCTTACGTGGTCAGAAATTTGTGTGTGTGTATGTGTGTGTGTGTGTGTGTGTGTGTACGAGAGAGAGAGAGAGAGAGAGAGAGAGAGAGAGAGAGAGAGTGATTTATATACTAGCGAGGACCAATTAGCACAAAACAAAGTGTAGCATCATGGACTACATGACAAAAGGAGGGTAAAGGTTCTCTGCAGCCAGTTTGACTGTTAGTGTAACTGATGGCTCCATCGATCAAGAACAGATCTTTATGTTTGACTGATTCATACTGTCATGGTTCCTGCCACCAGAGCTCCGAAGCAGGAACTGGGTCATGAGAAGCTTTTAATGGGCAGAACAGTGGTGGGTCTCATTTGAGTTTGCCTTTGGCAGGGACTAATTGCGTGTGTAAGTGTGTGTGTGTGTGTGTGTGTGTGTGTGTGTGTGTGCATGTTGAACATAGAAGGATTTGTATTAATGAAAGTACGATTAAAGTCATTTGTATTGCAATCAGACGTATTATCATTCTGCCACTTTGTTAGATTCATGGACAAATATAACAAAGCACATGCGTGTGTAATCATACTCATGACTTCACTGTAGTTGATAAAAAAAATAAAAATTCTCCATAAAATAAATCTGTTTTTCCATGTTCAGGAATGAGGCCAGATAGGACAGCAAGCATAGCTGTCTATGTCAGATTTATTCAGCTATTTCAAGAATTTTACCTGCTGTTATGAAGCCACCTGGCTTTGCTCATTTGTTCATATCCTTTGACACTTATTACAGATTTTTCTTGCAGGTTTTTCTTCTGCATCTGACAAAGAACATTGTCTTCCTGATAGCAATTAATGCTCATGTTGTCCCTTTTTCCCCTGTTTTGCCTGTGCATAAATGCAGAAAGGTCAGAAGAACCATTTATGAGCTTGGTCTTCCATTACTCATTTGAATTTGCAGTTTGACACTGCATGTCCCTCAGGGCCCCTAGGTGCTCATTCTGTTAAGGAGATGCACACATGCAGGCCTATGGGACAAAGAAAAAAAAAGCACATGTTTGTAGTGCCTTAACCAGCACTTAAAATACAGAAAAAAACTTTCATTACAGCAATGATGTGTTCTTTGCAATCATGTGATGCAGCATGATTTATGTTATCATATTAGATTCATCATGTTAATTAATAAATACATTCATCATGACAATTAGTTCATTCTGAAGTGAGAATCGCATCGGATGTAATAGAGAACTACACAAACTCAAGCATCTGTTTTATACAATTACATTACAAAGCAAGATTATATATACTGAAAATTAACTATGGCTTTTGCTGACATAATGATTCTTTTCTATTATAAAATTATATTCACTTCCTGATATTCCTGTATCCATTCCACTAGGGGGCCTGAACAAACAACACAAAAATACAATGATGCACAACTGTTTACTTTTTTACCAAATGAATCAAACTCACCAACAAATACAACATATGAACACTGCCTTATTTTTTACATTAAAAAGTATGCAGCAATTTGAGGCCATAGAAAGTGCTTCTTATATCTTCAGAAAATTCTACGATTCTATAAAACACTATCTGACCCTACCGTCTGACCCTACCGTCTGACCCTACCGTCTGACCCTACCGTCTGAACCTACTGTCTGACCCTACCATCTGACCCTACCGTCTGACCCTACTGTCTGACCCTACTATCTGACCCTACCATCTGACCCTACTATCTGACCCTATTATCTGCTTTGCATGTTCTTTCTCACCATAATGTTCATTATTAAACATAAAAACAAATGTTCACTTAAATCTGCTATGAAAAAAAATTATTTCTAAAGTATTTCTAACCTTATGATTATGAATCTTAGTACAAACCCTGAAGCCTAAGTAATTTTTCAGAATTACTGTTTAAGAATTAAACCTCAATTAGGTGGATTGTTCCACGGCTGAAGAAAGAGTATCTATGGGATCATATGTGTACTGGAGGGTTCTGTGTCTGTGGACGCAAGAGAGAGGTAAAGCTGATTTGCACACAGTAGCACACAGTAGTTGATTTGCACACAGTAGCACACAGTAGCTGATTTGCACACAATAGCTAAAAAATACATTCTGGAAATATGACTTGTTAATTTTGTTGTGCGCTCAAATAGGTAAAATTGCTAAACAAAAATACCAAAAGCATTATCTTATTTCTGAGTAATTTAACTTTTGAAACATTGGTATCTATCAGTTGTATGTGGACAATTACACAAAGGGAAGTCGATTTCAGGCTTGTAGGATATAACTGTGTTTATAAACACAGGTGCAACGTTTAGGATATAACTGTGTTTATAAACACAGGTGCAACGTTCTGTAATTTTCCAACTTGATTCTCTCAGTTGAGTGTTACTGGGAATGTCTCACATTCTTAAATATTATGATAGACAGAGTCTCTACAGTCCATTTATCCACATGTACATTAGACCCTCAGGGAGGGCACTTCAAGTATACAGCGTACTGAAGGGTGACCCACTTACACACTACACTGTGCTGCACAGGCAGACTGAGGTAGAGAGGCACATGCATGCCCTCCCCTATGCACACAGTGCCCAGGATGAGCACCATACACAATCAAACAGGACATAAGAGGTTCACTCTGACAATTGGGAGCATCCAAAAGTCAACACCACGTCTTTAAAAACACAGCCGGCATGTTTGCTGTGAAAGTGCCCTGCAAAAGCAAACAGGTGGCTAATATAACAAGGGATTGGATGCTGTTCAAACTGTGGCCCCAAAGGGTTCTGGCCACAAAGGTGACATGGTATAAACACAAGCTGTAAACACTGTGCAGGGGCCTATGGATGAGGTGGCTTTGTGCTGACATCATTCTCATTTACAGTGCAGCCTGGAATTAATATGCTCTTTATGTGCTTTGTAAATGAGGTAAATTGTGTATGTTCCTTCAGGTACTTTATGTAAACAACCATGTTCTTGGAGATTTAGAGCTCATAGCAGTAATTATCTTCTCAAACAGACAGAATATTTTGGGTCATCATCAGAGCATGCTGTCCAGGGCGAGTATTGGATGAAGTGTTTATTATGCAAATGTAAAGCTGCTCAATTTTCCAAATGAAAAGGCAGCTATCTCTCTGTGTTTGCAGGGGATATATAAAGCATGCTACATGCTACATGCTACATGCCACATTTATAAAGAATAACTTCCTACTAATAAAATCAAATAATAAGGCTCTGGTGTTTGGATATTGTTCAGCATCTCAGCATATTATAAAACAAGTTTCCTGGAGGATTGGTCAAAGTGATCCCAAGCAAACCCAAATTTTATATAGTATAAGAACAGCTGCATTTGAATGTATATGACAAATATTCATCAATAATATGGTATTATGATAAATATTAACACATTGTAAATGTTAATTCTGAAAGTTATAGGAGTCATAGTAATAAAAAAAACCAACCGGGGGGGGGGGGGGGGGCGGGCGGGGGGGGGGGGGGCAACAAAGAGGGCGAGGGGTGGGGTTGT
>JAOYMR010000017.1:5939952-5954395 GCA_025802075.1 Tenebrosternarchus preto
ATTTATCATTAACTCAGTCATCATCAGATTTATAGGCATTTATCATTAACTCAGTCATCATCAGATTTATAGGCATTTATCATTAACTCAGTCATCATCAGATTTATAGGCATTTATCATTAACTCAGTCATCATCAGATTTATAGGCATTTATCATTAACTCAGTCATCATCAGATTTATAGGCATTTATCATTAACTCAGTCATCATCAGATTTATAGGCATTTATCATTAACTCAGTCATTATCAGATTGACTGCATGCTGTTCTTCTCTTGTCTACACTTCCTTGTAATGTAATAGACAGTCTGTGAGAGGTCACTGACTGGAGGACCATCTAGACCCAGTGAACACAGTGTCTGATGTGTCTGCAGGCAGTCATTTGTGGAGGGAAGGACAAGTGTGCCAGCGCCTGAGCATCATCTGTGAGGAAGACAGACAGCCTGGCTGAATCAGCGGGTAATTAAAATTGGTAGCACCTGTGTGTGGTTAATGGCATAGTTATATATGACCTTCTCTTTCAATCGATGAATGGAACTGGACAGATACTGTAACTGTCCCTGTGTCATGAACGTCAACAAGAGAATGCTGAAAAGCTGGAGTAGTTTCTGGGGTTTTTTTCTCTTTTTTTCAGTTTTTAACAAAATATATACCAACCTCTTCTCACTATATCTACTACTTGAATCATGTTTTTCTTTATGAAGACCAGGAATTTACTACAATAAGTAAAACCTCCTTTATTAGAGAACTATATGAATAACTTGTTATTGGAAAAAGCTACTTGCAGCACAGTTCAGGTGGTCAATTCAGGTGGTTCAGGGTGGCAGGTAAAATCTGTTAAAAAAATGAATAAATAAAAAGGAAAGCAAGTCAGTTGAGAAGTAGAATGCAGAGTTACATTCTGATGTGACTACGATCTCTTAACAACCTTGACTTCGAAAGTCAGCAAGTGTTATTACGATCATGTCAAAAATGTTCAATAACATGACAACATGTCATTACGAACATATGCAGAAGCTGGCTATTTGTTAGTTAGAACAACGTATTCACCGTGTTCTCACCAAATGTGTGAGTGTCTGATATAAGGTCTTACTTACAATAACTGCTTTCAGGATGACATATGGCATCATTATTAATTCTTTTCTGTGAGATTGGCTGTGAGATGGCAGGTTACGATTATAATCCTGTTTAGATTATTAAATCTTTTCTGTGCGTTTGGCTGTGTTACCATTATAATCCTGTTAAGATTATATATGAAGGATCTTTTAAGCCTTCAGAAGCATATGAAAATAGTATACATAAGCATGAAGGATATTGCTGATCAAGGGAAGTGGGTCTGCAGAGTTCACAAATATGTTTGCAGGGAGTTATGAATGTCTGATAGCTCAGATAGTAACACTTTTAAAGAGAAGCCTTCAGCCTCTGAAGTGGTTATTTCTGTTTCAGAACATTTTTGGAGGGACTTTTGCATCTCCAAGTCTCCGTCTGACCATTTATAACCCTGCAGAACAGCACTTGTATGGAAATAAAGTAATCCAGATTTGTAAATATTTGAAAAAGAGTTTGCAAATATTAATATAAATATCTATTTTGAATATGGTGGTAATTTTTCTTATGAAATGTTCTGTGCACAAATAAACTGTTCATTCATCCAAAGATGAATGAGAGACCCAGTGTGATGGTATGTACTTGCTGTGGTTTGGGTAGAAGATGGTTGCACTTTGCTGGAGAACATTAAAACAGCAGCTCAACTCAAGCTTGCATTACTTGATCTTTGAAGATTCATAAGTGTTTTAGTGATAACAGATCACCTCAGAACCCTAGACCATACCTTACAATCATCTAATCAATGAATCAAGTCTATCCATAGCTCGGGAAGCTCGGGAACATTACACTATTAGGCCTTCCCAGAAAGCAATCACTCTGATAAAAGTATGGACAATGGGAGTGAATTAACCAGCCACAAAGTCACAAATAACCCCATGCCATCCCATTGGCTATGGCATGAATGAATGCTTTGATAGAACACTTGGAATATAAACAACTTGGACATGAGCCAAAGCCGAACTGGCTTCAGATGTTGGACACAGTGACTGCACACACTGACAGTCATATATACACCTCTTGAACAGATACATTTTTTTTGCCGTTTTGCTAATGCCTGGGCATGACTATTGACTCCAGAAGTACTGCATAGTCCAGTGTACATGGCACAGGAATCTAAAGGAACATTTTGTCTTCTGATTATCTAATAAAATAATAATATTTTTTACGTATAAAAAAGACCAAAGAATATGCCTGACACCCTTAGTGTGATTGGAAAATATACAAAATAAAGAAAAGGAGTTTCATTTAAATAATGATCTTAAATGAAAAGAACTGTGATTTTAATTAATATAAACATGACTGATTAAATGTCAATCCTATGTGAAGAAGCTAATCATTTTATATCATTTGCTGTTATCTAAAGCTATTAGTGGTGTAAAGAAGCAAATTATTTCTCAGTTCTTTTATAATGTATATCATAAGTAGCTCTATGTACCTTGAGTCTTCTTCCTTTCTTTCATTTAGAACCTCCTTACCTTCAACATTAAAAGGTTTTACTAAAAAGTACAAAGTTATAAAGTACAGTTATAAGTAGATGGTCAGTTTAAATTTAATTTTGCCATCCATTTTTAATTTTACCATACCATTAATTTTACCGTTTACCATTTTATTTATCTTGTTTGTATAATTGTGACTTCTTCCTTGGCTCTTTTACAAGAATATTTATTAGACAGACATGCTAATCCAAACATTCACACGATGTATGTATGTATTTATTTATTTTGCATTTGACTAGTTATTCTTTATTTGAAACCAACCAAGCTGCTGTTACACATAGCACAGGCAGATCTCTTAACATCAGTGACAAATCTGGACCTTTCCCAGTGGAATTTATGACATTTAATTCTTCACATTCACATTTCTTTAATGCTTATTTCTTTCTGATAATGTTATAAGCTACAGTTCCAAGATGAGCCTAGTAGAGCAGCCTACTAGAATGTCAGTCAATTGCACACTTAAACCCCATTAAAACATTCATGAAGTGTTCCTGGTATAATTCATGCGAGTGTTGAATTATGATGCTTTCTAAAAAAAAAAGTATACAGACCAAGCAGACAAACTTCCACTGTGCTGAGAGAAGGTCGACAATCCTGTCTTTGCTTTTTCTATAGATGAATAGCTCATAATAATTTTCAAATTTCAGCCTTTCAGAGCTCCTCTGTGACTCCAAAAAGGGGGTATGCTGGCAGGCTTTTACCACGTAATACTCCAGCACCCTTCAGCTCTGCTCATGCCCAGCTTCTCTTCATCTCGTATATCTTCTTCTCTGTACAGTTCACCAGCAGAACTATAGCTCAGTTATTTTAAAAAGTATCCATGTGTCAAACATCTCTTCACAGTGGGCACTGGTGACTACAGACCAACAAAAGCCTCATGAAAGGTTTTTGAAAGGTCTGTAATTACAGACAAATTATAAGACTATTTGCATTAGTCCACCGCTTTATGAAATGTGAATGAAAAGTGGAAAAGTGAATGGTCTGGACAAAGACAAATGTTACAAGGTTATGAAGTTCTCTGTGCCTCCATTTCTGTCCTATAATTTTCTGATAACATTGTGTCTGTACCTGATGATTTTGGTTTTGGGAAAAGAAATACAGACCTGGCAAACTAGGATTCCAGTCATCACAGTATAATGTGTGCATGTGTGTGTGTGTGTGTGTGTGTGTGTGTGTGTGAGTGAGCAAGAGAGAGAGAGAGAGAGAGAGCGAGCGAGACAGAGACAGAGAAAGACAGACAGAGCAAAAATGAGTTAAAGCAGGAAACAGTGAAAAAGAAGAAAAAAGTCACTCTGCCTGCAGAGAGAGATAAACCAACAGGAGGTGACAAACTCATAACGGCTTTGTGTTTCCACAGTTCCTAAGGATTCAGAGGTTGGGCTCCAATAACCTGACAGCTGACAGGGATTTCATCTTATGAACTTGAGATGCTGCCAAAAACAACTTCTGACAAGATGTCTCAGGGAAAGTCAAATGTAAAATAATATTTTGTTATCCTTTTGTGATAACATTTCAAGATAGGTCCCAGAGAGTTAAACTGAGCTGGTTCTTTACAGTCATATGACATAAAGGGTTAATCCAGCAGTCATGTTTCAACCTCACAAGTTTCTTTCTACCTTTTCAGACCGACTAGTATCTATACCAGTAAATAGAGCAGAAACAAAATTTGGATTTTGTTTTTTGAAAACAAAGAATGGTTTAGACATTCATAATTGCATCAAACAAATATGAAAGTAATGATCAGTCATTACAGCATGTTTTTGGTTCCCAACCTGCAATAACTGCACTAGAGATGTTTATCCAATTCAGCAACACCAGGGTGTTAAACCTGTTTTGTACTTTCATGTGGGTAATAAAAGGGGATAATGACTTAAAAAAACTGAACAAAACACTTATTAACACTAAAGCTGTGACTAACAATTTCTCATGGTTTCACCTGTATTGTAATCACATTCAGTAGTTTCTTTCATTTTTCAATGTGTTTTTTTTAATACTGAATAGTTTATTAACTTAGGTACATTGTAATCTTTATTTGTTTATTTTTATTTTTTTTCACAAAATCCCTGAAACATATGGCTTGGCTGTTATAAGTTAGTTATAAGAAGTTACAGGTGGTAGTCTGTCACAGACCGTGTCCATCAGCAGGTATATAGAATCTCCAACCTTCCCAAGATGCCCTAAATCATTGTTATTTTACACCAGTCATAATACCATTGCTTCTTCAACGGCATGTGAAGTCTTGCAGGTTATCTTTTGACATTTCTACAGAGTAGCTTTTTGGTTTGCTTGTTTTCCACAAGTTGTTCCCTTTTCTTTCATGATTTTCAGGTTGAGTGGTCAGATTGCAGTTTCCTCTCTGCCAGGTTAATCATAAACAATTATAAATGTTGCTGTAATGATGACTGTAATGAATGTAACCTTTCCATCCTCACTTAAAGAATCTTCTCCAGCAAAAGGATGGAACTGTAAATAATGAAAGCATTTATTAAATATATAAGAAAAAAAAACATCATAGAAGAAGTAACAGAATTTGAAATGCAGTGACTTGAGTTTCCTGCTTTATCCAAGATTATAATATTTATAATTATTTATTTATTATTGACAAAACACAGAAGTATTTAACAGTTTTTAACTTCACCAATCCACACATCGCTGTTAGTCCTCAAATGCAGAGGGAAATCACTGCTCACATTCTTTTCCAATACTCCCTCTGACTTACATTCAACTTCCAATGTTCATTGATTAAAGCCCTTGACAATTATAGTGGGAAGCTGAGGAAATGAAGACCACCTGTGTGATTTTATTATTTTGCACTGCTGAGTAACCACCCACTTGGATATCTGATTGCTGTGCAAGAATCTTTGTACTTAAGGAGTGTAGAAAGGGCAACTTAGTATGGTGCTCCTAGAATGTGAACAAGCTGTCAATGTGGCAGCAAATGCAAAAAAGGAACCCCTGTGTGTAGCTGAATTTGAAATGATTTTGCATGACAATGTTTGAAATAGTGACTTTAAGCAGCAACAATGGCATGGACTTCTACCAGAAATACGTGTTAGTGCCATAAACCCAAAGGCACTAATCAACATCTCTAACACTACAGTAACTAGACCAACTGCTGTGTTCTGTTTCAACTTTCCTTATGAAGTAATAATAACTAATCATGATATAAAAGTTGACTTACTTTGTTTCAGATCTTTAGTGTCATTGTAAGCTCTGAGTGAATTTATCTTCACAAAATATTAACAAAATGATTAAACTGTGGCACTGTAATTATTTAGTGTATGGCTCATGCTTGACCAAAGAAACACAGAAGACTTAGAAAATATGCAACAAAATAACATATCAACCCCCAGGTGGTGTAGAAAACGAGACAACAAAGTACCACTTGAAGAAGGCATGGCAAGAAATCAAAATACAGATATGTGTGAAACAAAAGACCAAACAAAAACAATCTCCACATGCAAAGCCACCTGCAAAATGTCTTGGCTAGATTTTTTTCAGGACTTTACATACAAGTGAAGAACAAAAAATCAAGAAAAATACATTACTACAAAGAATCGCATGACAAAGAACAGTTTAATCTCTAAAGAAAAAGTTAAAATTTAAATGTTTTGTTACATACCCTCTGACCCAGACACCTATATATTGAACAGGTGTCTTTTCTCATGGAATCTTGTAGAAGCCCTAAATGTAATATAGTGTACTTATAATGTAATATACAGTACTTATAATGGCAGCAAAGAGAAACAAATTACAAAAACAACAACGGTATAATTCAAGGACTCACGGTTTGAATGTAAATGTAATGAAAACACAAACCAAAACTAGAAGACAAAAACAGTCCAACAATCAATACAAATAAAAAAAGGACAGACAAACTAATGAATGTCCAAAACACTGCAGATAGTAAACAACAAAACAAAACAAAAAAACTGTAACAAATGACTTGACACAGAAAATACACTGGTTCAGACATGCTCAGTTGAAACGAATGGCCAGGACTTACATGGAATGAGAGCGTAAGTAAACCCTTTTATAGTGTGAGGTGAGTACTCTGAATGTGAAACATGATGGTGGAGCCAGTAATCAATATACCAGGGAAGCTAAACACAGGTATTCCTGGATGGAAGCTAAACACAGGTATTTCCTGGATGGAAGTCGACCAACTAAACTAATTAAAGACATCAATAAGAGCAAAAACAAATTACTACTAAACTACTACACATGTGCTGCTCCCTCTCATATTCCTGTTACACCTAAAGCTACAAACAAAAAACCAGCACTACATTACATTTACCAGCATTATTAGAGTCCATGGGTTTACATTTCCCTCTTGTGACAAATATTTTATATGGCATTTCATACTTATAAATATATTCATTTTATGTAAGTATTTATACATATTCACTGTATTCTCTATTAAATTTGCTACCTAACAATATCACTCTGAAAACAAAATGATACTAACATTATGTAAAGCTAATATCGGCATTATATAAATGTAGCTATGAATCGTCTGTATAGGATAATAGGAAATTTCTCATTTCCTTTTGTAAGCTTTTATCAGTTATGTGGGGTCCAAACATGGAAATACTCCATATAAAGTGTGCAGTGTTGGTGCTATATGTAGATTAGCTTCTATTTGCTTGTGATTCATCAACCTGAGCTGTAATTTAACATTCTTGTCTTATGAGGCTTGACCTCCTGGTGGTCCAGGGAAGAAGCATTTGCAGACTGTCGCCATACGTAATTACAGAAGGATTCACCAGTGCATTTGTGGTACATTGAGAAATCTATTCAGTGCTGTGTTCAATACATATTGAACTTAAAATGGATCTTTTACAAAGGCCAAGTGAATTCTGGATCTTACTGAGTCTCCAGAAAAGCTAATCAAATGAAATTAATCTTCATTATGTGATTGTATAGCTGCTATAATGCACTTCAGGGCCCCGAGCATTATTACACCCTCTGGTACACTCTGCTGCTCTTTAAAGGGTGCTAGCTGCTCTATATGTGCATCGGTGCATGCAGTGTACAAGCAAGGATAAGACAAGTCAGCCTTGCTATTGTTACAACATGTCCTACCTAATGATGGGGCGCACAGAGAAATTTAATGCAGAAATAATACTCACAACGCTTTACATGTGTGATGTCAAGGAGAAAGGGATTAATGAGAACAGAAGTGATCTCCATATGAATCAGTAAGAAATTATTTAGGTTTGGGGGAGGGGGTATTGTTTGTAAATTCAATATCTAGGGCATTTTTATATTTCATATTTTGTTTTAAAATAATGGCAATATAAAAAATGTTTTATTAATTCAAGCATATTGATGTTTTAAGACGTTTGAACAGTTTTTACTGTAGTACTGTGTACTTTCTTGCAGTTTCTTATCATTTTTATTACACATAAACAAATAGTGATAATATAATATGAACAAACCCAGTTATATGCGGAAAACAAAACGACAAAAAAAAAAATGTTCCACAGTGTGGAAATTTGTCAAAACATGTACCTTCTAGGGGTGTGCTGGCCGCAGAGTGCAGGACAAGTAAGGAAATAGTACAGGGAGATATGGCAGATGGAACATGACTCTTTTGTCATCAGGGTAGGTCAAGACAAGAGTACCATTAATCAGAGAGGAGTTTACAGGCAGTGAATTCCAGGTGACAGAGTAGTAGAGAGGAGGTAGAAAGGTGGGTTGGCACCTATGGAAGGGATGGACAGAGAAAAGCAGAGTGCAGGCAGTGGGAGATGAGCCACAGAGAGGAGGCAAAGATGAGAGGATTGAACCCTGAAGAAAAGGGGTGTGAGGAGCTGCATGGAGGTGAGAGGTTACTATAGAGACTGATGTGCACCCTGGAGGTATGGGGTATTATTAGGTTAGTATTGAAGATGAAAGGATGTTTAGAAGTTTACTATGTAAAGGTTCCAACATGACAGGAATGTAGAAATATCACTATACATTAAGGAATACAGAACACCCACAAGGAAATGACAGAAAATGACATTAATATGCATAAAATGTTAAAGCTATGTGTTGTTCAAAGAGAAAATTGACCCATGACATTACAAAATATTATGCTCTAAATCCTGGTAGCTGTGCTGAGCAGATGTGCCACAGATGTTCCTCCCAGATGTAGAGTCTGGCAATGCAAGAATATTTGGGTCTTGACTGCAGGTGAACTTTCTACCACTGTCATTAAATCATTAAGTGACCATAGCATTTGTCTAATTTAAATCTTAATACCGTTCCCCTAACCCACCACTCTTTCAGCATCATGTCCCTGGGCTTAAATTAAAGTACTGTTAGTTGACAAAGGTCTCCAAATCACTGCATTTGAATTAAGTCATCGTCTGTACATATGCAGTATAGTCACAGTTTATGTTATTTACATAAAAAACAAGAAAAATGTTAAACAAAACATATTACTGGTACCCCTTGCCTCAGTGCATGTCTGCTGTCCTGTTCTGTTGCTTCTACCTTTGTTCACTGACGATGTTCAGTCATGTTTTATGAAACATCTGTTTGTCATTTTTAGGAGAGCTGCTAGCACCCTGTGAATTCTTGTTTTAACAGTCCCCCCTGCTGGTTTCCTCTAGGCAGCTGATCTTTTTGTGCTTAATGCAACTGTCTTGCCACAGCTGCTCACTGTCTGAGCCACATCAGATCCTTTCATTTACTCAGTCATCTAGATCCATTTCTCAGGTAGGGAAGTAAAGTCTTTCCTTTTTCTTTTCTGTGGAAGTGAATCACTAGCATTTTTAAACGACAGAGAACCGCATTTCAACCAAGTGATGAAAAATACCTTTAAAAGAACAGGTTGTTCTTTAAACTATAATGATCTGTTAATGGTTGAACACCCTACTCAAAAAAACAAACAAACAAACAAAATATATATATATATATATATATGCATTTAGCAGACAAAATATATATATGCAAACAAAATATATATATATATATATGCATTTAGCAGACTCTCTTATCCAGAGAGACGGAAAATTGTTTTGGCTGTAGCTCACAGAAAGATTCCTAGTCAATAAGTAGGATAGAATACTGCTAAAATACAGGAATCGATGCTGATCCTCGTGCTATACAATAATGAGTGCTAGAATTTAAGACGACGATGAGTGCTAGAATTTAAGTTACTCAGCACTTGTGTAAAGTTCAATAAGTGAAGGATCAATTGTCATTGAAAGGCCAGGACAGAGAATAGCCTAGAAGCTTGTCTTTCATGAAACTTGAAGCATGGCGTTTCAAGCCAAGCTGTACTTGAGGTTAAGTACTCAAGGTTCGGATCGGGCTTTGACCAGTCCCATCATTTAGGAGGGAGCTGGTCCATTACTGGCTTTGTAGGCAAGCATCAGGGTTTTAAATGCGATGCCAGTGAAAGGAGCACAGCAGTGTAGTTACATGTGAACTTTGGAAGGTTATAAAGTTACATGGAAGGTTATAAACTAGCCGTGCTGCTGCATTCTTGGTTTCTTGGTACTGAAGCATCAGTAGCAAAACATATATCTGAAGATTAGCAAAATCTTTACAGGTGTGACAGTAGTAAGTTTCTATTTCACCGTGCAGAATACTGACATCTTTTCTCACCATACAATAGATACAGGACATGTACAACCCAGACGTATATTCCTGAAGGTCCAGGCTTACTGTGGTTCAGGGCCCCAATTCCATTAAGACACATTTAACATTTTATCTCTTTTCTTTGGCTTACACATGTTAAAGGTCTTAGGTAATAGGAATATCCACTTCTGTAACTACCCTGTTTCCAGCTACTCATGTGTAGGTGCTTTGTTTGTTTCATTTCCCATAATTACTGTCCACAGTTGCTATAAAACTACTAAACATTATCTTTTCATTTCTTTCTAAAACATCATGGAACTTGTAACAAACACAATTCCCGTTTGGTTTTAGGCATTTTTTTTTTCTTTTGTTGTTCACTTTACTTGTTTGCATGTTCTTCCAGTTTATCACAGGTCATAAATGAGTCTTGGTTGGCAAACCCTTGCAGAGCATCCTTTTACCAAGTTTTCATCCTGTGGTCTCTATCCTCTTTCAGCAAAACTCTCCTTGAGCACCATTCTTCTCTTTTGATCTGTGCTGACTTCCTGAAGCTGCAGTGTAACAATCATTCTGAATTTCTTCATTTGCATCCTCCTCAGCTCTGCCGGGCTTTTTTTTTTCCACTGAGAATTTAGGCTGTTTTGGTCTGGGATCTACAGGTCATATTTCTCTGTACTGGTAAGTATGAGTCATATGTTGTTTCTGTTTGACTCTCCCTGTTGGTAGTTTCTTTGATCCTCTTATTTTACAAGTGAGCTTTTATTTTTCTTCCCTGGAAATATAAGGTGAATGGCTGGAATATGCTCTTGCCTAAAAGGAAATAAGAACTGAAAGTATCTTGCTGATTCATGAACTGCTGAATTTTATGCAAGTGCAACTTTATTAAGACAATCATTCCAGTTTGTTTTTTGTGTCTTTTCAAGTATTTTGAGTATACTTACCAATGTTCTGGCAGATTTGACAATAAGTGATAAGAAGTTGTTCATAACTGCTGGATACTACTACAGCTCTGTAAAATGCTGATTAACTCATTTTCAAACTTCACTGTCTTGATAATGATGAATTCAGGACAGGTATCCACACCAGTGAATGAAATCATTAAAGATCTTGTGCACTGCAGTCTTGCCACAGTTGTTTACGTTTATGAATAAAATTGTAAAATGTTCCATAATTATTAATATGTATTCCACCCTCTCTTACTTCTCTGAAGGTGAAGGTACACAACTGAGATCATTTTGAATGGTGCAGATATGACAGTGTTTTGCCACATAATGCTCTTATGTTCTTCTCCAACATCTTTGGCCAAAAAAACTGGCTAGCAGTACCATTCTATCTGCACTGACCTATCTTCTCATGAAGTTGCTTGTAAATAACTTTTCTGGAATGACTAACTAAGATTGATATTTGTTGACTTCATCATGTAGGTTAATGAGCTACTGTCACTGTATACTGAAAATCCTGGAAATGTTTAGTAAGTGCCCACTTTAATGCCAGACATCTCAGTTTCTGAGAATGTTATCTGTACTTCTTTTCAAAAGTCATTAATGAGCCATAGCCTATGACTCTCTGCTTCCTGCCTCTGATAAAAGATGTCCCAAAGATTTTCTTTGGACATGTCTATATGCAGTATGAATGCCTTCTCAAAGTCTGGGAAGACCATCACTGATGGCTTGGTAAAAACATTGAAACAGTGGTCAGTGTTAATTGATGCTTATCCATCGGATTTACAGACGGGAGGGTGGAAGCTGAAATGTTCTATGGTTCTATGGTCAAATTTTTCCAAGAACCATTGTTCCTCTTCTCAGCCTTTGGGTGTGACAAACACTCACACAAAGGGTTTGCAATCCTTGAGAAATCAGCAACATAACTCATCTCATTCTGACCTCTCTGATGATCTTTTGTTTCTCACTTGTAAGGGCTTTGATATCTTAAATCTCCTTTGAGTATGGTGCCCATTCTGATACCTCTGTTATAAAAGTAATAAAAATTCACACTTCTTAGTTCTGATCTTAATTACACATTGTCACTGTTGCTATTTTCGAGGTGAGTATTAAAATCCTTACTAAACAGTGAAACATTATTAAGGCATGGACCACAGACCTCATGTCTCAGGTTACTCAGACAGCTCTCCATGTGTTGGAATGCTGCTGAAGCATTGGTGAAGCCAAAAACAATCCTCACCTGCTGATATACGACCCCCATAGTGAGATAATTGCTGTGCATTCTCTGTCTCCCTGCTGACAAAACCCTGATAATACACTTTCCCTGATCCAACACAATAAACCAGGAGTTGCCACCAAGACTTCCAAATATCTTTTTTATTCTTGATATTGGCCGAGGGTCTAGACGTTTTCTTTGGTGTAGTTGCCAATAACCAACACAGACACAGATAACATCCTTCTTTCTAACAAAAATGATGGGTGATTGATCCATCCAAAAGGCAGTTTTTCACTTCTTGGTTGAGTAGTTAGAGACTGGCATTTTGACAAAAACACCATCTTTAAGTAAATCATCATTTGTAATTTGTGAACTTTTTCTGGTTTAAACCCATCAGCTCTTGATAACTTCAATCTCTTCCTTTTTGGGCTAAAGTTCTTAAATAAATTGTTTCCAGTCAGCTCCAAAATCTGGAAACCTCCAATCTCTTTGAGCCATGCTAGTTCAGATTCCCCGTAAGATATATCTTGTGTCTCTTTAATCTTAACTTCCACTGCTATGCAGATGCACATTCAGATTTGTTTAGTACCAAATATTGTTGGGTGTATTAGTGGCCCATTGTATTTCCACCCCTTGTTAAAGTCTCCAGCAACAATGAGGGCTGCTTTTGGGTGCTTGGTATAGTTCTTGCTGATAGAACCATGTAGTGTGTCTAGGGCAGCATCCATGCTTGTCTGTGGAGGAATATAAATGACAATGATTATGTCTGAAAACTCCAGATGCAGGTAGTGGGAATGGCAGAGCCCCAGGTGTTTGATACTGGGCAAACAGGACTTCAACAGAACAGAGACATTCCTTGGGTTACACTGTTTGTTTTTATGAAACATACTCCTCTGCTTTGTGTTTTATTTGATTTCTCCATCCTGTCCATACAATGTACCAGGAGTGTATCAGCTGGTTGAACAGCATAATCTGGAATCACAGGGCTGAGTCATGTCTCTGTATATTGCAGCTGTAAATGTCTCCTTTTGAAGTGGATCCAGGCCCAGTCCAAGGATTGTACATTAGCCAACAGGATACTGTGCAGGGGATGACAATGTGCTCTTGCATGCAGTCAGTTGCCAACCTCAGTGCATTTAAGTCGATCTATCCTGTGTCATTTCAGAAAAGAGGTAAAAGGTCACTTATGTTCAAAAGTGTGCTGAGGTCATAGCGTTAGTGATGGGGAGCACAAAAAAATAAAAATAAATAAATACTGTATATTAGTGATGGAGAGCAAAAATTAATGAGAGAACTATACAAATTATTAACAAAAAGCCAAATAACTAACAAAGTCTAACAGAGCAGCCATGACGTTCTGTGATAGTGATCTTGGATAGTGACAGTGATAATTCTACACTTGTTTTTGTACTTTAACACAGTGCACATAAGCTAGCAAGTGCCCACATATGTAGCTGTAAAAACATTAAAGGTATTCTGAGACACTATTGGTTCCCTGAGGGCTACAAGTTTTCATTTTGCCACAGCCATGTGTGACAATCTCGATACCTTCTGTTTATTTAGGTGGAGAATCACTTGGGGTGGAGAACACCCCTTGAGCTCTTCAAAACTCTGAACAGGGCTGGCAAACTCCACAAAAGTTTGGTTGGCATTTTTTTATTAAGCCTTGTAAACTGTCTATAAACTTCAGCTAGTAGCTTCTATGCCCTAAGCACTGAGGACTGCACAAAACCCTAATTCTGGCCTTGGGCCAAAGAAAGGGTTGAGCATATCTTCTGAATTTTGTAGTTTAGCTTTATAATAAAGTTTAGTTTTGCTTTATAATAAAGTTTTTTAGTTTAACATTATAATAAAAGTGACCGTCTTAGGCCAATTTCATGCTGTGACTATGTGCTCAAACACTAGGAAATAAGCATCCAGTTCATTTTCCCTGAATACAGGCATTAAACTGATGTGGTACGTAATCAGGTCTGCTGATTATGCTGGAGTGTTGGTCAGGACAAACAGAGGCATAAGGGCAACAGGCACATCCCCACCTGCACATCCCCACCTGCACATCCCCACCTGCACATCCCCACCTGCACATCCCCACCTGCACATCCCTACCTGCA